>JARHVA010003896.1:1070000-1395000 GCA_037957365.1 Torreya grandis
ATGCAAAATCCAAATCTATTCCACTTCTTCCAAACATCCCACTTTCATCTCTAAATCTTTTTTGTTCAATCCCTCACACTTGTAATTGGGTTAAAATAATTACGTCATTCATCCTTTATACTATCTTTATCCATGGCATCTTTAATATATTTGTGTCATTTTATTTAATAAATATATAATTTCAAACAAAGACATTATTATTTGATGGATCCTTGAAATGGGTGCATGACTTCCTGTAGATTTAAATCTAATGAATCTATGTTCAATAATATGAAAGAGTCATCTAGTCCTTAGACATTAAAACTAGTATATTCCTATCATGTATATTATACCATAGAAATAAAATATTATATATAATATCTATAACAGTAGTAAATAAAACCCTATCTTGACAACCTTATTCTTTGAGCTACATCAAATGTCATCATCCCACTATGTCTACCATCACTAAACTAGGCACAATCCTCTGATTCATATTAAAGTGGTTTCAAATCCAAAAAAATTAGTGGAAAGAGATAATATACTCCTCTTAGTGAATCCATGGAAGCCATATTTTATTAATAATTTATGGATGATATGATTGTCTACTCGTATACTAAGTCTCTTGACTCAAATAGACCTAATCCATCTTGATATAGAGAAGGACCATGCTATAAATACCATAGAATCTAGGGGAATTCTACTCTTATGTGCCTCAATTTCATAAATTATGTTCAATATATCATTGACTGCAGTGATATCAAAATCATGAATGAATCATATGAATCCATGTCTAAGAGTGAGCAAGAATGGATATGCCAATATTACTTTCTAGATCATGATCAAATTATTCCATTTAAAAACCAATACCAAGACAACAAATCCATATTTAGCAAACCCATTTTTTAAATAAAACCCATCTTTGATGAGCCTCACTTTGATGATCCTTTATATGATTATTCACCTACCATTGAAAATGTTATTTTTGATGAGTCTAGTCCCCCCGTATTTGGTGAACCCCTCATAGATGAGTCCATATTCAAAGAATACATCATTCACCAACCATAAATTTTTTGTCCATCACATCAAATACCCCATTTTAAAAATTCCTTTTATCATAATCCTCCATCATAAATAAAAATTAAATAAGATACTTGTATACAACACTATCTAACCAACCGTTCCTATTATAAAAGTCCAAACATCACCTATAAATATCATAAAAACAACAAAATTATCCATTTACCCATCATAAGCAACATAAAACTCATCTAATAGAAGTATCACAACATCAAAATCATCCATGCTAGGATAGATATCAACATCAACAAATAACAAAATCATCCATCTAAGTATCATAAGCAACATAAACCTCATCTAATAGAAGTATCACAACATCAAAATCATCCATGCTAGGATAGATATCAACATCAACATCAACATCAACATCAACATCAACATCAACATCAACATCAAAATCAACATCAACATCAACATCAACATCAACATCAACATCAACATCAACATCAACATCAACATCAACATCAAGGTCTATCCATAATATCTACAAGGATTTGGCTTCTACCAACCTCTTCATAGACATCTAAAACTATAACATCAATTTGGATGATATACATATCTATATCATTATTAAATTTCACCATATTGCCACGTATTTTGATCCATTTCAACATGGTGAAGTCATAGTATAATTTATGGGGATTCAATATGATTTACCCACTATCGATTGTAAGAATAGATTTGACATCACCTTAAATGTTTGTCCTATAGATCAATGTAGTCATTTTAGTGATTAATTAAATATTATTGAGGAATTATTATTTGGCATAAAAATAGGTCCTCTTAGTAACCTCTATGAGAGTAATTCTACCCATTATCCACTCATTGACATCACCAATTCTTCTTCTCAACCTTGTTACATCACTAATATTTTTAGTCCCCTTGGTGATCACCTTATCATAACCCTTAATGGTGATCAATATAATCATACACCATAATAATATTTATATAGATAAATATCAAGTGTGGAAATCATGGGGATTCAAGACAACATAAAATTAGAATAGCATGACAAATAAATCAACCTTCATTTAGTGACAAATAAAAATAATTCAAATAATCAACTAATTAAAAAATCAATGATACTTATGGAAATACTCCTTGAGGTAATATGAGATAGTCAATGTAAAAATAATCATCAACAAAGTCAAAAAATTAAACTCCCCTAGTGAAAAACTCCTTGAGGCACTAGTGGGAATTCAAAATCAATATCAAATAAAAAATCAAGATGAGTTTGTTGGTGAAAACCTCTATGAGGTGGTAATAAATGAATAAATCAACATCAAATGTAACATTAGAGTGGTTGTTAATCATCTAATAATTTATGTCATATAAAAAAGAGTCTTGAGGTCCTACATGAGACAATATCCAAAACCATGTTGTGTAAAGCATAAATAGAGCATTCAGAATCAATAATGGTGTGTGCAACTATTTGTCACAATTTCAATCATCGATCATTCATCCAAATCACATATATCACCCTCAAATAACAACCTTCCATGGAATAATTATCTCTCATATATGCTAAAAATACACTTGATTGAGATATTCAAAGGAATATGAATCAATTATCAACAAAGATCACAATACATTAGTGGAGTCAACAACAAATACTAGTGGCACGATTATCCATAATTGGTATCACCTGAAGATTATAAAAACACAAGCATCATGCATCTCATATGCCTTTGATAAATTGATATTCCATCAATAAAAAAATAAACAAATTATATATATATATATATATATATATGTACATATATATATATATATATGTAAATGTACATATATATATATATATATGTACATATACATATATATATATATGTACATATACATATATATATATATATATATATATATATATATATATATATATATATATATATACATATACATATATATATATGTACATATACATATATATATATGTACATATACATATATATATATATGTATATATATATATATATATATATATATATATGTACATATGTACATATATATATATATATATATATATATATACATATACATATACATATATATGTTTATATACATATATATGTTTATATACATATATATATGTATATATATATATATATATATATACATATACATATATATATGTATATATATATATATATACATATACATATACATATATATATATATGTATATGTATATATATACATATATATATGTATATATATATATATACATATATATATGTATACACACACACACACACACACACACACACACACACACACACACACACACACACACACATATATATATACATGTGTGTGTGTGTGTGTGTGTGTGTGTGTGTGTGTGTATGTATGTATGTATGTATATATATATATGTACATAAATACATACATACATACATATATATATGTATATATATATATGTGTGTGTGTGTGTATATATATGTATATGTGTGTGTGTGTATAAATATATCTATCTATATATATATATATATATGTATGTATGTATACATGTATGTATATATATATATATATATATATATATGTATGTATATATATATATGTATGTATGTATATATATATATATGTATATATGTATGTATATTAACAAAAAAGAGAAAAAATCATTTGTCCAATGGTGAAAACCCATTTTTTTTGCACTTTGGTCAAGTACCGTGATGAAAAATAATTTTTTAAGGTACCTCAAAACATGTGGGTAAAATACACTTCATCCCTAAATTCATATCCTAAAATCCATTCTCAAACTAATCTACATCATATTCCTTAATTGACACTATCCCTACCCATCCTAAGCATCATGTGGCATCCTATTTTCCATCATATTGTGTCCATCCTTTTTTTCCCTTATTGACCTTAGTGAGGGAGTGGAAGATGCCTTCAGATATGTTATGGAAACATATTTTTGTATCCTCCAAGTGGCACTTGGGTGACTAGATATTTGGTCCCATATGATATGATAAATACATATCCCTAATACATTTCTCATCATCCATTATCCCCTTTAAGCATCACCCAAATCATTTCATCATTTCATCCATCATCATTCCCATCTTAGTTTTTAGGATTATTTTTTCATTTGATAGTATCCCCCTATTTCTACACACATATCCCAAAATGACTTAAAAATAAAAATAGCCCAAAACACCAAAAATATCATAAAATTCAAAAATATCCTAGCTATTTTATTCTGAGCCCTAAGTGAAATCCATTTCCTTATCTAATGATTCATTATGACTATAAATTTAATTTATCATTTAATAAATTCAACCTCATGACATATATAATTTCTTTGGGAAAATAAAACAAGGCAATTTTCATCATGATTGTTCACCCATCACCCATCCCAAGGATTTTCCTAAGGAAAATGGATAAGAAAATGATCGTGTGTACATACTTGTGTGTTGATTGTGTAATATTATTTTTTATTTTCATATACATATCTTTATTTGGTCATTAATCATCTTGCATTAAATTATGTATATATATATATATATATATATGTTAATTTAAGTGTCCTTGATTAGGAATTTATGAATATATATGTGCATATTTTTTCTTATCATATTATCTTTGATTGTTTATACAAATAGAATATGACAAACATTTCATCTTGGTTTTTTATACCAATGGTACATTACACTTCATGCTACTTACACACACACACACACACACACACACACACACACACACACACACACATTTGTGTATTTTTCATTAGTCCAACATGAGTTATGAAAAAAAATCTTCATGGTTACACATACCATGGTGCATAATAAATAATTCTACATTAAACATGATTGCTAAAAAATATGGATTTAGACCATGACAACACAAACCCTTAACATATACATATAATAATTTATCCTATATAAATAAAATCATATAAAATCTGATTTAGCATTCCTAACAATCATATCCTTCATCCCAATCATTATCATATTTGAGTCAAATAATCTATCAACCCTATCCAATCACATTAAATCTATCAACATCTAATTATCAATATTATCCAAATAAAATTATCAAGATTTAAATCCCATCATATATCAATTAGATTAATCAAATATTATAATAAAATTGAACATCAAAGTCAAATCATCTATCCTACATATAATCATATACAACAATTACAATAATCACTAATTCAACATTTCATCTAACATATCTAAAAGCCATCATCATCAACAATCCTCATAAAATATTGATGCATCTCCTTGAGTAATACTTGGGGCATCATCATCATATCATATCTCATCACACACTCCCTTATAGGGAGAAATACATTAGTCTTAGTTCCATAGATAATACTTATGCAATGCTCAGTCACATGAAGTGTTTAAGGATAACTCAACCACACAAATACATTTATTAATTTATCCCTTGGACAATTTCACTTTTGTAACCTTATTTAGATTAATGTCACTTTACAAGATCATCCAATATAATCATAATTAATAAATCATCATTTTGAAATCTATCAATGTGTTAGCTATAATCATAAATCAATAAATTAATATTTATCTCAATCATTCCCTTGATCTTTTTGTCAATATCTTTCTCATGTCAATTAGGAGTGACAAATCATGACATCCATATTTTCTCCATAAATCATTCAATAAATCTATTAGTCAGTCAATCAGTCAATCAATCTAATAAAATCTTGTATCTCTCCTCAACATATTTCCTTACCTATGATACATCCAAAGATCATGAATTCACTCTATCAATCATCAAATCCAAGACCATATATCTCTTAGACATGCATCCTTACTTGTGATATGTACAAATATTATGGATTTAATGTTTGACTCATTAAAAGTTTATGCCCCCTTAGTTAGGTCATGTTTAAGGTCATAAATTTGTCATTTGTCACTCCCTCACATACATATTTTACATGGCATCATCAATTCAAAATATTGATCAAATTATATCTCATAGAATGATAACATCATGTCACATCAATCACATTTGTAACCCAAAATCATATCCATTACATTAATCCCATCTATCAAATCCATCACATCCCCTCTCTTTTATATCCATAAATCCCACCCCTCATTTTATTTCAAGTGTCCATTTTATGGTTCCCCCCTGCATGACCCCTTGATGGGGAATCACCCACCCTAACTTTCATCAACTTATTAAAAACATGGTCTTTCACGTATTTGAAATTTCATTACTCAAATCGGTCAGAATGATATTTTAAAGAGGGACAAAATGTATACATATAAAATTAACCACTCCATATTATTAATTTTATAATTATGCATTGCTAATTATCATCATCTCTAATATACTTTTATTAACACCCTTCCACATAACTCTAACCTTACAACATGCTTCATTTAAACTAATCATCCACTTATTATTTCATTTAACATTGATATCCACTTACACAATTATTAAGGAATTTTAAATTACTCACCACCTACACTCACCTACCTCTTTTAATCATCATTCATTAATCCTAATCAAATATATAACTTTATAAACTTCCTTGATCCATGAACCATCTTTATCTAGAATCCTTGAGGAATTTTTCATTCCTAAGATCACCTACCCAATCTTCACATCAATTCTTAGCCATTAATATCAATACTCCATGGTTCAATAATAGGTATTTATATCTCTCATGAAGCTCTATAAATTTATCCACACCTCCATGAAAATCCAAGAGCTTTTATATAATTTTTTTGTAATGCCATCATTCCATCATGTTGTCTAACCAATCATCCAAATCATATCAAGATGTTCAAATATTGATTCCACAAGAGAAATAAAACATCCATTGTCAATATTAAAGCATGTTCAAGTAAATTTAAGCACTTATTATATTTTAAAGGAGGAATAATTTATTACATTTGAGATATAATTGTTGTTTATATTTCATTTAAATTTTGCATGTGAATTTCTTGTTCCTTCAGCTCAATCAGAGGTGCTTATGAGGGTGTTTACAGTAAGAATTTTGAGTTTATTTTATTTTTTACATTAAAATTTACTCTAACACTCATTTTCACATCAAATTAATCAAATAAAAATTAATCTTAGTGATCAACATATGATTGCCTTTACTACACCTAGGGGCACATTTCTTTATGAAGTTATGCCTTTCAAACTTAATAACATAGGTGGTATATATCAAAGGGTTATGACCCATATAATTAATGATAATATGAATGAAATATTAAATGATTATGTAGATGAAATATTGGGTAATTAAAATAAAATATATAATCATGTGTATGACTTGAGAAAAATATTTCAAAGACTAAGACATTATAAAACTCATTTAAGTCTCCAAAAATGTGTTTTTATTGGGATTTATTATAAATTATTAGGTTAAATTATGTCTAAAAGAGGTAAATAATTAGATCAAAATAAAGTATTAGCTATTTTTAACTTAAGTAATTAAAAATATTTCAAATAAAAACTAGTCTATTAGAATATTGTTTCTCAACTTACATAATTCAAAATTTTGTAAGAATACTAAAAAATATGTAAAATTTGAATGGGATGACCAATGTAAAAAATATTTTGGTGAAATTAAAAGTTATATATCCAATCCTCTTATTAAGACTCCACTTATTCCAGATAGAATTTTATTGTTAGATATTTATGTGACAAAATGTATTTTATAAGAAATATCTTATAAAAAATTATGATGATAATAATGAATGAGTTATTATTACATTAGTAAAACATTAGTTGGTTATGACAAATATTACAATTCTAAATAAAAATTATGCCTAGTTATGATGTTTTAAACTCATAAACTTAGTCATTATGTGCTTTAACATTGAAACACATGGTTTCTAAAGCTGTCATCTGAAATACATGATGTGTAAGCCTTTTTAATTGGTAGTCACATCACTCAAATATCATTTATGATATGATATCAATTATCTAATATTATAATGAATACCCATAAGTGGGATATATCTAGATGATATAATTATCTAAATTATAAATGAATTGAGGTCAAAATGACTTCTTAGGCATATAGAAAATAATGCCAAAGGGAGTGTAGGAAAAGAACATGACCCATTTATGGACATTGAGATGGGAAAGATTTAAAATGGCATCAAAATCACCAAAAAAACACTAATACCAATATTTTTCCATGTGTTATTGTCTCTCTTACATGATTTACTTTGATGTGTTTTTTTTTAATGTTATAACACAACTTGATGGGCATTTTGTAAATTCACTTTGTGATGAGGTTTTATTTCAGTTCATTGTTACATTTACTAGTGTAGATTATGGGGATGAGGAGTTCAAACCAAATAAAATTATTAACACTAAAAAATGAAAGTGAATTTTATTGTTTCATATAGTAAGTTGTCATTCGATGTGATCATGAACGATGAAACTCTATGAAATATAAATGAGACCAAACAATATGAAAAATTGTAGAAGAAAATATTGAAATATAAAAATAAGATAAAAAATTATAGTAACACAATGAAAGAATATTATATCATGAATATATATAATAAAATGATATTTTTATTAGTATAAGCATGGATATAAGTGATAAAACATGGTGAGGAGAGAGAGATGATAAGAGTTTAGATACTTGTGTAGAAAAATATGTTATTATTTTTTAGAGAAAAATAATAAAATACTCTTCAAGGATGAAGATGACTCCTTAAAGGGGGAGTAGCTTTGTGAAACATGTTTACATTTATGGATTTATAAGATACGTATAGAATATGAATTATATTTTGTTCATTTAATTTTTTTTTCAAATAACAACATTTATATTTGATTACTACTGTTTTAATTTCATAATGATGTGATATGAAAACATTATGTATGAGGAATGAATCACAAATGAATAGAAAATGTTATTTTATACAATAACGATGTTTATTTATGAATATAAATGTTCAAGTCAGGTCAAACATAGATGTATAATTGGGGTGTGACCATAATTTATTATGGTCAAACATGAATATAAATCTAGGTTATGATAATTGAATTTTATAATTTATATTTTGAGTTAATAAATATCATAGAAGATTTAGGATGTTTGAATCGATGAATATCAAGGAATATATTGGGTGATAAGGAAATGTTGGTAGTGGTAATTAGAGAAGATTTATACAAAACATGTCCAAAAAAAGATATAATGTATACATTGGAAGGTTTTTAGCCTAGGAAAAGAGTATATTTCATTAAATTTTGCTTGTTGTGCATACAAGCACTTGCACGCATGACACACACACACACACACACACACACACACACACACACACACACACACACACACACACACACACACACACACACACACACACACACACACCAACCATTAGATTTAATATAATAAATATCTTTTAAGTGAATTATGTATTTATTTTATGCTATCAAAATATTAATGAGCTCTTTATTTTGTTAAAAAAATTGAAATATAATTAATGTTCACTTATTTTAATGTGGTGGGTACAAAACAAAACATTTTTACAAGATGATGATAATAATAATGAGTTTCATAAGTTTTTAATAACTTAGTAAGAATGTATGGAACAATTATAATATAACAACTGAGGACTCACATATTTTCAAATATTGGAGACATCTAATAATAAAACATATTTTTTAAGATTAAAAATTATATTAGGTCTTAACTTGAAATGTAATGGATTGTTAAGATCAATATTTTAAATTCAAAATTATATGAAGAATAAATAGAATTGTGTTTAATGGGGGGAGAAAAATTATGAAATGAAATTCTCATTACAACATTTTTATAACTGAAATTAAATATAAAATATAATTAAAATGAAAAAAAATTACTTTAAAGTTTTTTTTATAAGTAAAACAAGGGGATTATATTAGAGCACTCACTAACATGATAGAATATAAATGAATTTAAAAATGTGTCCTTTGACAAAGTTTAAAAAAGGAAGTAAATTTTAAGTGAGTGTGGAGAGAAAATCCATCAAGGAAGACATAAAAATCCAAATTAACTTACATAAATTTATAGCCAATTGTACATTAATATGAAGAATTGAAACCAACAAATTGGTAGAGGAGGAGAATGAGAGAGTTAAATTGAGGATTTATATTTGTATTAATTTTTTATTAGATGAGGTAAACAAATGGGTTTAAGGACCCATACCCAAAACAAGAGAAAACTAAAAGATAGAAAATAATAGCAAACATGACCAAAAATTGAGTATATCCACAAGGATCTACCAACCATAAACATGCAGCTACCATATACAAGCCACTACTAAAAACCTACAAAAAAAGATAACAAATAACCAGAACCCAAGAGGTTAAGAGTTTGAGTCCTCCAACTATGAGTAAAGGACCAACTTGTTAGTTTTATATATTTATTTGTGTATTTTCTTTGCCTCTAGTAATGTTACTAATTACCTATAGAGAATCCATGATTTCCTTCTTCCTTTTAATCCCCACAATTCTAATTTTCACCTTTTTTTAACTAGTTTTCTTCCTTTCCACCTCACCTTCTCTAGTCTAGATGTTGATGATCTTTTTAAAAAGTGGGGTTCAATAAAACATGCCAACATTTTCATCACCCTCTCTCTAATTATCTCCCTTCCCTAAGGGAAAATCATGTAAGCATAGCAGTGATTTCATCTTATAAACATAATCTAAAATTTCTAAACACAACAACCTCTAAACTACCACCTTTGTTTAGAGATTTTATAAAAATTATTCGATTTGAACAATCAGAATATAATTATAGGATGAATGACCCAAGATAGTGATAGGGTCAATATAAATAGGGTTTCTCTTCTGAATACCTCTAGGGGATAAATCACCCAAAGAATTTTCTCCCCTATCCCCTTTAGCTTTTTACACTCTCTATTACCCAAAGAATCCTCACTCACCCTAGCAAAATCTTCCTTATCACTTTGGATATGAATTGCCTCTGAGACAATTTTACTCCAAAGCATCTCACCCTTTTAACAGCCTATTGGTTTCTAGTTTTACACCTTGTATACTTGACCTTGCACACTTGAAATAAATTGGCAAATAATGATGAAAAACCCTCACATATGTTTTTTGTAGCCAGGGAAGGGTTTGGCATCAATATTAGATTGATTGTATAAAATGACTAAGAGGCATCTACAAAGGGTATGGTTAGTTCCCTACTATGTTTGGCTCTACCTAAACCAAGGTGAGAGGGCCTATGGGGTAGCTTACTCACATGGAAAGATTCTACAATTCAACCTCTATGGGGATTTTTAGCACAAGGAACAAATATGACCAGGGCATAACCAAGTTTGCACACTTCAGCCATGAAGGGTTGTCACATGAAATTCATAAATGATCTAAGTCATATATAAGATACTAAAGATATATGGCAAATAAACTACAATCTTCATTCAATAGAATCTTCAATAATAAGGGTCAAATAAAAGACTACAATTCTAGAATTTAAAACAAAAACTATAAACACATTTCAAATATGTAAGATATTATGCATTTGAAAGGAAAATAACACTTCTAGTATGAAAAGGGTGTATTATATACAAGGTAGGAAGGGGTAGGAAAAGTTGGATAATTATAAAAAAGGAAGGTGGTATGATGGTGGCCTTCAAACAATAAGGTATCTTGAAAAATTAATGACATTATTCCTTAGCACAAATGTAGAAAAAATCAAATGCAAGTTAGTGGGAATTACCAAATTTTCCTTGAAATAATAGAACATACATTGAAACTAAACTTTCAAAAAACTCATTCCTGTCAAATCCATAAATCTAGGGTGACCTAAAAATTTATTGGACAACATGTTTTAAAATAATGAATACAAGGTTTTATAACCCATATCCATGCTCAAAATGATAACCATTAATGAACATAAAACTAGATATTCAGTCAAAAATATTTACAAAATAGATTGTTGCACTTCATCAATAGGAAATAGCAAAGAACTGCAAATATTTTCATTAACTTGAAAATAAATATTACCAACATCAATATTTCAAAATGATGCCATGGGGGAAATCATGGTGGGATTTATCTTTTCACAAGGGAGACATAAAGATGCTCTCAAATCTCACTAATGGCTATATAGTTGAAACCAACTTAGTAAGGGAGATAAGATCTACACCTAATAATTGATCCCAAAAATTCTTGTAGAACCTAGACTTAGATAAAATGAACACCTAAAACAATGACCAAAACTTGAATAAAGGAGAGGCCCCCTATTTATATATTTTGAATCCTTTTTCAATTTTGGGATTATGGGTCTCAATTTGCAAAATTGCATAATAACCTTTCCAATTTCACCAAAATGCTTCTAGATGGAAAATATTCCATGCCATGCCTGATATCTTCCTTAATTTACAAGAAAAGAATCATCATTTTATTTACCTCTATAATGAATGATGAAGATTTATAATAAATTTTTTATTTCATGTCTAGATATGTCTTTATATGAGCTATAAGGATAATATTCACTTTAGGATCCAAATAGACTATGTTCTCATGTGAAAGCATTTGAAGAATCTCTTGATCATTTGCCTACATAGTTGGAACTTCCTAGACAACTACCTTTCCTGTAGTTCACACCATGGAACAACCTTGATTTTTTAATGATGGCATGTGAACGACACATGGTCATAGTAGAAATAGAAAATGATCCATATTTATGATTGAAAAACATGCTCTATAATGACTCATAGACCTCCTTATATACTTCAAATCATTACCCATCCATAGAAGAATAATTAATTTTAGCTTCTCAACTAAAGTTCACCATATATTGACACTTGTAATACCACATCAGATCCAATTAGACACTTAAAAGTCTTAAAACTAACCATGCCACTTCATTGGCTCTAATTTGGGTATGTGTCATTTTCTTATTGGTTTTGAGCTCTTTGAAAAATCCATCTTGGCTTGCACCATTGGATCCACTTGCTTGATTAAAGCATACCATTGATCTTGATCCTAAGGATAAAATGCCATTAGATATCTATAGTTATTTTACTAAAGTGGTTCCATATGGTATCTATATGGGCTCTCTGTATCCTATTCTATTAGTCCTGTCAAGATAACGTGCTTTTGCTAAGTGGCAGTCCTATGTTCATTCTAGGCTTTGTTGAAAAGTCTTGACTATATATGCATCATAGATCAAATTGTGTACACTTGAACTTGTATCATTGATCTTTGAGAATGTGATCAATATTTATCCTGTGACCATGTATTTAATTTTGACCTATGCTCTCACACCATTATATCTTTTCATATGATCAAATGTTCATCATTAGATTACAATCTAGGAGATTGAGAATGGTTTGTTCTTGCAATTAATTAAAATTATTGTAAGTTAAAACTGAAGGAACAATTTAAATATTAATCTAAAGTCTTTGGTCTAAGGTTTAATTAATGTAAATTAACATGAATAAAACTTAAGGCTAAAGTTTAGACTAAGCTTGTAGCATAATAAATAGAGGCCCTACGCTTAATAAAAAAGTATTTAGCATAAGGTTTTAACTTAAGGTTTTGTTTCATTAATAAATATAATGAAACTTTAGGGTAAATACATAGATTAAGTTAGAACATAATAAAATGGAACATTTTATCTTGCATTTTTGGATCTCGCTAGGCTAGATCAATGTGTTCTATTAGATTTTGATCCAATGGATTGAATTCCATTAGCTGCTCAATACTCTATCTAATGTAATTACGACATGTATAATCACTACATTTACTTTGAGCTCACTTTAAAATCTTAACTTAATACACCACATCAATTGGAAGGTGTATGATTAACCACATACTATCAATTTATGGGAAGATGCTTGAGCATTATTATGTATTTTAAGCTTAACCTTTTGAATTTGAACTCACACCATCTAATCTTGATTGCTTGAGAAAAAACATGCCATCAATTATAATCTATTGAGTTGATTGCTATTGGTGCCTATAAACATTGAGAGAATAACTACGTTAGAGCTTTAAAATAATATAAAACTTAGGCTATAGTCTCATACCAAGATTTTGATTCATATTAATAAATATGAATTAAAACTTTAGGCTAAAGTTTTAGACTAAGCTTGAAATAAGATGGGGATCTAGTAAATAAAAAGAACAATGTGTTAGTTTAGACCATGAGGAACATAGGTTGAGGGGTCTCAAGACTTAAAAGGGACCAAACATGGATTTATAGAATAAGGTATGGATATGTTAATAAACATGACCAAGCCTTAGTATAAAAATTTAACTAAGTCCATGGCATTTTAAAAAAATGTCCCTGCGTAAAATGTTCCTACTAATTTTGAATTCAAATGGAAAGACTTGATCTAGGGTAAATGGAATCAAGGTTTTAGGGTGATCAAAAATAAATTCAACTTGGATTTTGATAGACAAAAGGATATTAAAAAACCAATATTGACATTAAATCATGAAACCCAGACAGTTTCCATTTCAAATGGATTCCAATTAACCTTGTAATGTGAAGCACAAAGTTCAAATGTTAGTAAATTAAGATAAGATTTCAAATAAAATCATGAAAAAATATGCTAACCAAACCAAGTGTAGATTATCTTTAAATAAAAATAATGTAAAAACATGCTAGTGACACCCTGATCAAGTGAATTCTCATAGAAATATTTTTTAAAATTCAGAGACTTTGGTTTAGACTCATAATTAGGTTATTCACTCCACTTGATCAAGAATCATTGTTAAGATAAATTCATGGTTAAAATAAGTATTACACATGTAAAATTATGATCAAACATCAAAACCTGGTCATTATGTGTGTGTGATTTGATTTAACTTATCATTTTCTATGGCATTTAGAGAGTAATTTATAGACTTAATGTCTTTAACCATTGACATTGACTTGCAACATGTTGGATATTCATTAAAAACCATTATTTGGCTTAGGAAAGGCTTGGGCATTGATTTTCTACTAGCCAGGCATCCATATCCATGGCATATATGCCTTTAGCTCCACTTAAGGCCTTGATCCACTGTCAGCTAGGCGTTTATAGCCCCAATGGAGATTACCTAAATCACCTTTACTTGGAAAGTTCCTTTTGAGTTTTAAAATGAGATTTTATTTCTATATTTTTTTATTTTTATAGACCATTTTATCTTTCTAGAAAACATTAGGCACCAATTTATCTAGGTTTTGGTTTTTGGTTAAGTGTCTAATATCTAGGAAATCATCCTTGGTTGAAAACTCTACCCCAAGCAATGAATGTTATTTAAGTGTATGCATGACTATGATCCAGTAATTTAAACTTTCATCTTGTATATGAAATCCTATTTATAATCATGTTTAGATTAGAGAAAGGCTCAAGATTTTAGGGAAAAACTAACCTATTCATTGGTCTTTACTAATCTCCCCAAAATTAAAACATCAAACTCACATTTCAGACCCATAATCAACCACACCTATAAACCTGACTTGAGAAGTCCCTCTTTTGAGTGATTTGATGAAACCTGAGTTGAGGACTATCTTGAAAATAATTATTAATAGAAAATAGAAAAAAAATGCAAAGAAAAAAAATAATGTATATGTGTTATATACAAATGAGGATAAGAAATAAATAAACAAACCAAATCCCTACACCAACATCACAAAGAGCCTACCCCGAAAGATCAAATGGAATATTATTTAATCTATAACTGAACCTTGAAACATAGTTGCTTCCATTCAATATATCCTTTTCATGGACATGAGAATTTGTATGCTTGTGTCTTTTATATGATGTAACTTGCCTTCCCATTTCCATTGATCCCTTAAACCCAAGATCAAACATAGATCATTAATCTCTATCTATTTCATCTTTGATATTCATGTGTCTATTAATGACATCTACATGACCATCAAAATTTAACCTTGGTGGTTTTTGACCTAGGTTTAATTTTTACATCCTCATGACCATCAATGATGTTCAAATGACCATCAATGACATTCACGTGAGCATCAAAATTTAAACCCCTATACTCTTTGACTTGGGCTTAATTTTGATGTCCTCACAATCATCAATGACATCCATGAAACCATAAAAATTTAAACCCTTATGGTCCTTAAACTAGGATTAATTTTAACATCCTCATGACCATCAATGATATTCATGTGATTGTCAATGATGTCTATGAGACCATACAAATTTAAACAATTCTAGAAAATTTATTTGGATTTTTGGTCTTCAACATGTTTATCTTGGGCCTTTTTTGGGACAATTGTTTTAAACATTTTGTTTGAAAAAAATTCCCTAAAACATCAAAATTTACTTATAAATTCTTCCCGTAACATTTTCTCTGAAGCATTTGAGCACCTTCAACCTTTTTACCATGGACAAAATGTCTAATGAAATTCTTTCGAGCATTTTGTACAAACATTTCTCACAAAATAAATTAGACTTTACACTTTTCCCAAAGTAATGCATTTTTATCTTGATTTTTATGTGAACAAAATTCTTTCAAGCATTTGGATTTTGAACTTTTTGTAGTAGAAAAAATGTCTGAAACAAATAGGTCTTTGATATTTTTGCAAATACTTTATCTGAAACATTGATTTTTTTAGACTTTTTGTGTGAACACTTTGAAAACATAAATTGGGCTAAGGACTTAGGAACTTATACTTGATAAAGGATCAATTACTTCAATACAATTTTAAGCACTAACATTGTCTCTCACCTAGGGATGCATACCCCCTACAGGTATGCAAAGAACCCCAAAAAGTAAGACTAGGTGCCAATCTAATGGGCCATGGAGTCAAGACATAATAAATTGATCAACAATCACTCATGGAGGCTCAAAAAAACTTGGAATACTAATAAAAATAGATTAGGAGGATTTAAAAATGAACACATGACAAAAAAATGGAAGGAAAGTATGTAAATAAGGCCCAAAGTAAAGGGCAATAGAAGGACAAAGAAACAAAACACTATATAATTATGTACATAGTTGTTGACAAACTCAATCCAAAAAGTGATTTAAATATCTACCATTGATTGGCAGCTCTAGTATTTCACCATCTAGATATCTCAAGAAGAAAGTGTATTCCCTAATCTAGTAATCAATGGAATAGGGACCCATCCACAAGGCATCAAATTTTCCATGCTTGCCTTTCTCCTCATTCCTGTTATCCCAAATTTAAAACTAGCTCACCTAATTAGAAGGTTCTTGGAATGACCTTCCTATCAAATATTTTCTTCAAAATTTCCTTAAACTTGAGGTGTCTTTCATGAGATTGTCTTATAATTACATCAAACTCAATAATATGGTTCATCCTACTTTCATAGTGGTTGATTTTCTCATCATCCTCTTATTACTACATAAGCTGATAAGTTAGAAACTACAAGTTCATAATAAAAAATAATTGAGATCCATGAATAAGCTCAAAAGAGATTTTGCCTATAGCTCTCTTAGGCATAATCCTATCATCCCATAAGGCAAAATTTAACTATTCACCCCTCTTCTTGTTTGATTATAAAGTATATTTAATGATTTTGAGCAAGTTTTTATTGCTAGATTCACTTGCCCATTCCCCTGAGGGTTATAATTAGAAGCATAGGTCAATTCAATCATGTAATTTTACATAATACCACTAAATTTTTAGCTTTGAAGTTCATAACATTATCAGTAATAACTTTAGTAGGCATACTAAATATACAAATAATTTGATTTAACAAAAAATCCATAACTATCTGGTGTGTTACTTTCTTCGTAGGGACCACTTCAACTCATTTTGTGAAGTATTCAATTAAAAATAGTATCCATCTATGTCTAGTACTTGATGAATCAATAATTAATCCAATGAAGTCCATTCCCCATTGTCTAAATGGGACTTCAATTTTCATAGGTTATAAGGGAATAAAACTTGAAGCTTTCATCCTCCTAGCAAAGGACTAACATTTCTCACACTTTTTGATTATCTAAGCAACATATTTGAACAATGATGGTCACCAATAACCAGCTCTTAGAATTTTATGAGCTATAACCTTAGGTGTAAAATGGCCACCACATACTCCACTATGGAAGTCTTCAATTAGGTTAACATTTTATTCTTCCAGCACACATCTTAGGGAAACCACATCTGGATTCTTCCATGCTAGTCTATTTTTAGTCAAGAGGTATTTTTGGGAAACAAGCTTGAGAGTTATTTTTTGATTCTTATCCAAGTTAGGGGGACAATTCAGTTTTTTAAATTAGTAAACAATATATCTATACCATGGATACATGTTAATTTTATTCAAATAATCATCAACATTAAGAACAATAGTGTTTACCTCAACAACTTACAAATTGGTCTCAGCCATAAGCTTGGCTAGACCCATCCCTCTTACCAAATTGTTGGTCCAAATATCCATGTCATACTCTTGTAACTTCTTTACCCACCTACATCTCTTGTTGGATACTTTAGTTTGAGTCAAGTTGTCCTTCACCATGGTATGTGGGACATAAGCAATAGTCTTTAAACTTAGAATATAAGGCCTAAACATCTTGACAACTTTTAAGAGAGTGACAACTTGTTTTTCCATAATGATATAATTCAGCTTAGTAACTTGCATAACTTTTCCAAAGAAATCTATAGACTAATCATGACCATCTTAATTCTTTTGAAATAGGACAATAGTAACAATATTATATGATGCAAAAGAGAATATCTAAAATGACTTAGTGTAATTAGGGATAGCCAAAATAGGGGTAGACTTTAAATCTCCTTTAATGTCACTAAACATTTACATGGCCTTCTCCTCCCACTTGATGATCTAGTTCTTCTTTATCATGGAATTGATAGGTAGAGCGATATCTACAAAATTAGACACAAACCTCATTATGAAATTAATTTTCCAAAAGGACTGAATTCCCTTCTTGGACTACAGGATAGGCATTTTTTTAATGGATTTTACCCTATTAGGGTCAATCATGACACCATATTTGGACATTATATGTCTTATAAACTTGGTATTTTGTACTCTAAAGTGGTATTTCTTTGGATTAAGTTAACTTTTAAACTCCTTGCATCTAATCAACACCTACTTTAGATGCTCCAAATATTCTTATCTAGTCTTGGAGTACACAATAATATTATCCTGATACACATCTATGAACTTATTAATTATCCCTATAAAATCAACACCCATAGCTCATTGGAATGCTACACCAACATTCATTAACCCAAAATGCATCCTAATATATACATATATGCCCTAAGGCATTATGAATGTGGTCTTATGTCTCTCAAATTCCTTCACCATATCCAAGTTATACCTTGAGAAATAATCAAATGTGGATAACATCTCTGATATAATAACACTTTATAGAAGGTTATCCATATTAGGCATGGGATAATTATCTTTTAAATAAGCCTTTTTCAAATTTTAGAAATACACACATAATCGAATGTCACCATTATTTTAATATATAGGGACTAAATTTTTAACCCATGACAAGTACTTGATGGGCTAAATGATACCACCATCCCTCATCTTCTTTGACTCAACCCTCATCTTGGTGGTCAAGATGGGGTTAATAGGCCTCTATTATACCTAAAAGGATTACTATCAGGTTGTAATGGGATGACATGATTAAAAAAGTCTTCCCTATATGATTTTAGCTTAGAATAAGACCATGCTAAGTAATCATGGTACCTTTTTAACATCTTCATGTAAACTTGATTCTTAGCTGCACTTAGGTGAGTACCTAGTCAAACCTTCCTTGGATTCTCATGATAACCCAAGTTTCACTTAGTCACATATTTTTAGATAAATGAGTCTCTCAACTTGATTCCATCAGCTCCATCAAAAGATGATTCTAAACTTACCAATCCTCTAGGGAGTGTGCTTGTCTTCAATTGAATAACATCCTTCCCAAATAAGGTTTCTTTCCCATCACAAACCTAAAAAATGGATTCCAAGTCTAGGAGTTGGTCATGGAACTCAACGTCATAATTTAAAAACCTCTTAATCTAATCATCATCATCAAAAACCTACCAATGATGAACGTTTTTTTGGATTAAAGGTCAAATAGGCACTTCTACTTGATACTAACAATGAGAGCTCATATCTACAATATAAAACTGAGGACCTAACCTTGTAAGTCTATCAAATTCTTCATTGAAACATATATCATGATAATAAAGATTGAATGCATCAAAGAGTTTAAGAAAATCCCACATAACATTCTGATATTGTTTCAACCTTTTTTTGGTAGTATAAGCATTATGGACTTGTTTTACCACCATCTTAGAATCACCCTTTACAATCAATTTTTTAATTCCATATTCATGGACAATCCATAAACCAAGTAAGAGTGCCTCATAATTAGTATTATTCTTCATACACTCAAAGGACAACAAAAAAGAAAACATGAAACATTTACTATTAGGGGCATTGAAAATGACCCCAACTCCATTTTCAATATGGAGCAAGCCCCATAAAAACACATCTTCCAAACTAAACCTTCTTTATTAGGTTCAACATCAAGAATAGTAGGCTATGAACTAGTATCAACATTCCCAACAAAGTTTGCAAATTTAACATTTTTGTACAATACCTCATTCATAGAAAGTTTTGGATCTTCAATTACATGCAACATCTTTGGTTCTTTATAAATCTTGACCATATTACCTTCTAATGGAAATGTGTCATAAGATAAGTCCATTTGTATACTTCCACCCATGCTAATATCTAATTTACATGATAGAAACATCCCCCACTTAGCTCCTGAATCCAAAACTACCATGTCCATTTTCAAATACTTACTTGGATGTACTTACAAATACACTAACAACCCCTTGACTTGTCCAAAAATTGGAACCTCTTGTGAGTACATGGCATAACACTTGCCAAAGGCTGATGTAATCTTAAACCCAATCTCATTTAGGACACCTATGGGCATCACATTTCAAGAATCTCTAGAGTTAAACATGTAGTTGTAAACAATCAAACCATGGATCAAGATAATAGTGTAAAATGGATCCACATTTAGTTGAATTTATACAAGTGCAGTCTCCAAATAGAACTCTGAAGTGGGTTCAACAACCTCTTTTGATTCTTCATCACTTTCTTCAAGTGTTTGGGGTAACTCAATTTCATTTTCATCTGATTTATCACCAAATTTTAAATATTCAAAGGCCCTCTTCTTATGTTTAGGTATCTTTAATAATTAAACAAGTGGCACACTGACTTTAAATTGATTCAACACTTGGGTCATATCACATATGCTATACTAAGGAAAAGGAGTATTAGGTGGAAGGGTGACAACACCTTTAGCTACAGTATAGCCACTAAAGGTTTGAAGTGGAGTAAGCTAGGATATATTTGAATATTTAACAACCTTTAAATTGGATTTTGTTTAAACTCATTAGCACCCTTAGGGATACTAGATAATATGGGTACCCTATTCTTAGCTGGAGCACCTCTAGGCTTAGCAAATTGGGAAATGATTATTGGCTTAGAATATTTAGGGGCTACTTTAGTTTTCTTAGCCTCCTATTTAGCATCCCCTACCTTTAGATTTGTAGGGGAAGTGTCTTGAGGATTAGAAGCCTGATATTTACTTCTCAAGTGATACTCATTTTCTTGAGAAATTATTGTATTGATTATTAGCTCCCTATCCTCAAATTATCAAATTACTCCATCATATTTATTAATCATCATAGAATGTAATAAATTGAAATCATGAATGACAAATTCATATGCTTGTGCCATATTAACATCATAAGTAAATTTAAGAGTTGAGACACTTAATTTTTTAACCACACTCCCAAATTGATCAATAGTAATAACACTCAACAATTCCATAGAGGTATTCAATTTGATTTAAAGGATTTGACAATTAAACATCAAGATCACATCATCAAAGGATGCAGACTCAAGTCCATATGTATCTTCATCAATTGATTCAACTGTTTCACATGGGGGATGTGGAATGAAGCACTTGTCACACTAATCAATATCAATGTCAAAATTCACAACATTCATTTTGGCATTTAATGGAATAGGCACTTCTTTTCTAGCCCCTATATTCTAATTTCTATCCATTTAATCTTCATGTGCAGGCCTCTTCCCTTTATCATTGTCTTGATTGTGGAAAATAAGCCCCCTTTGTGCTTGATTAGTATTTGTAGGCATTTATTGACTAGTAGACACATGAGGGATCCCCTTATTAGTTTGGCTAACTTGTATGACATTTATCTGATAGTAGAGGCCAAAGTTTTAATAGTCTCATCAAGATTGGCAATTTTTGTGGACTGTCTTTTCCAGATTGACCAATTTTACATCAGCCCACTTATTCATTGGATTTCCCATAGCCTTTATGTTATTCTCACTTTAGATGGACATATTGAATTCCCACTACAAGTTAGTAGGAGCCTTTTCCCTCAGTTAGTACACAACCTTCTTATCAAAGGCATCATAATATTTTATTAAACATGTTGTATCACTAGACCTTATGTTCTCAGGTAGCCACATCATAACTTTGTTCAGCCATGCATTTAATTATTACACACACTCATTAGGATTATTTTTTATGTTCTTAAGTTCTAAAAAAAGAAACCTTGGATCAATTATATAACCATATTGAATTCTAAAAGCATTCTTCATCTCTTCCCATGAATCAATGCATCCTCATGGAAGGGAATTGAACCATTCATGAGAATCTTCTTCCAACATGTGTAAAAATAGTTTAATGTATGCATCCCCATGATTAACCTTATAATATTCAATGACATTATGAAAATCCATCAAGTCCTAATCACTACTCACTGCATTGTTCCCTTGGAATTTTGGAAGGAATTTCCTTACTTCATTTGGGACTTCATTAGGATAGCCTATCATTTCATCAAAATTGACAGGCCTAAATCTAGGAATGTGGAATGTAGGATGTTCATTCTAATCTTGATCCCTATGCCTAATGATTGGTTAAATTAGAGGTTCAAGAATAGATAGCAAAGTGATATGAAGGGGTGAATGAGGTGGACTTGGTGGATCAAAATTGGGAGGGGATTCAAATGATTGAGAAGGAGTTTGGTAATACACATGATGATAGGTTTTAGAATTACTAAGAGAGATATTTTTATACTCAATAATGGGGGGGTCAAAACATAGTTTAAGTTTACCATAATCTTGACATCCCTCAGCAGCTGAACTCTTTCCTTCAATAGGCTTCCAAACATGTCTCCCTCTTCTTTGAGGAATACTTAAGGGTGTAAAAAGTTTCTTAGACAAGTCACCTTGGAAAGATTATCTCAATCCTTATAGTTTTATAAACAAGAAAATACTCAAAGCTAAAACTAAAAGGAATATTCAGAGTAGACATTGGTCTTCCTTGAAACTAGGTGATAAAAATTATAGTCACCACTAAAATCATAATTCTAGAATATAACAGTTAAAAAAATGACCATGATATATGATGACAACATATTTTTTTGAATTTAATGATGAGAGTAAAATAAAAGACATTAAAATCTTTAGAATAATGTTCAAAAGGGAAAAAACACATTACAACATGCAATATTAACAATCCTTTAGAACGAGCATAGTATAAGTCAATTATCAAGCCTCAAGAATTCCTAGAACATCCTCAGTGGAGTGTTAAACTTGTTTCCATCCAAGATAGTCAAATCAATATAGTAACAACAAATAACTTTATAAAATTAAATACTTACAACTCTCTAAAATATTCCTCGGTAAAACATGTAACCAAGATTTAAATTTAGTCCCTAGTAATGGTGCCAGTTGATTGTTAGTTCCCATTTGTATACCTTATACACTTGACCTTATACACTTAAAATAAAATGGCAAATAATGATGAAAAACCCATTAGTATGTCATTGTAGTTGGGAAAGGGTTTGGGATCAAGATTATACCAAATGTATAAAATGATTAAGAGGCACCTACCAAGGGTATGGTCAACTCCCTACTACTTCTAGCTCTGCCTAAACCAATGTGAGAGGACCTATGGGGTAGCTTACTCACATGGAGATATGAAATTCAACGTCCATGGGGATTTTTAGTAAAAGGAAAAAATATGACCAGTGCATAACCAAGTTTTCACACTTCACCTATAAAGGGTTGTCACATGAAATGCATAAAATCTTTAAGTCATAAAAGCTACTAAAGATAGATGGGAAAGAGACTTCAATCTTCATTCTATATAATCTTTAACAATAGGGGTCGAATAAAATACTGTAATGCTAGAATTTAAATCACAAACTATAAATACATTTAAAATATGCAATATTTTATACATTTTCATGATAAATAACACTTATAGTATGTAAAGGGTGTATTATTTGTAGGGTAGGACAAGATGGATAATTATAAAAAAGGAAGGTGGAATGTTGATGGCCTTTAAATATCAGGGTATCTTGCAAGATTCATGACATCATTCCTTATCATAAATGTAGAAAAACTCAAATGCAATCTAATGGGAAATACCAAATGATCCTTGAAAGAATAAAACATACACTAAAACTAAACTTTCAAAAAACTCTTTCCTATCAAATCCATAAACCTAGGGTGCCCTGACAATTTTTTTGATAACATGTTCTAAAATAATGTAGAAAATAATTTATAACCCAGATCCATGCTCAAAATGATAACCAATAATGAACATAAAACTATATATCCAATTAATAATATTAACAAAATATATTGTTGTACTTCATCAATAGGAAATAGAAAATAACCACAAGCATTTTCATTAACTTGAAAATAAATATTAAAAACACCAATATTTAAAAATGCTATCATGGGAACAAGCATGGTGAGATTTCTCTTTTGATAAGGGAGACATAAATATGCTCTCAAATTTCACTAATGGCTTTACAGCTGTAACCACTTTAGCGAGGGAGACAAGATCTACACACAATAATTGATCCTAAAAATTCTTGTAAACCCTAGACTTAGAGAAAATGAACACCTAAAATAATGACCAACCCTTGAATAGAGGATAAGCCCCCTATTTATACATTTTAAATCCTTTTTCAATTCTAGGACTGTGGGTTGTAGTTTACAAAATTACATAACAACCTTCCCAATTTTTCCAAGATGCCTACAACTAGAAAATATTCCATACCAAATATGATATCTTGATCCATTTACAAGAAAATAATCATCACTCTAACTACCTCTATAATTAATGATGAATATTTTCAACAAAATATTTATTTCATGGCTAGAGATGTATTTATATGAGCTAGAAGGAGAATATTCATTTGAGGATCCAAATAGACTTTGTCCTTATGTGCAACTATCTAGAGAAGCTCTTGATCACTTGCCTGCATAATTGGAACATATTAGAAAACTACCTTACCTTTAGTGTATGCCATAGAAAAACCTTGATTTTATAATGATGGAATGTGAATGATATGTTGTCATGGTATAAACAAAAAATGATCCATAGTTATGATTGAAAAATATGCTCTAGAATGACTCATATACCTCCTTATGTGCAATGAATCATTTCCCATCCATGGAAGAACAATTAATTTTAGATTATTATCCAAATTTCACCATATATTGACACTTGGCATGCCACATCAGATCTAATTGGGTACTCACAAGGCTTAAAACTAACTAGGCCCCTTTATTAGCTCTAATCTAGGCACATGTCAGTTTCTTATTAGTTCTAAGCCCTTTGGAAAGTCCATCTTGGCTCACACTATTATATTTAATTGCATGATCAAATTAATTCCATTTATTTTGATCCAAAGGATTGAAAACCATTGGTTGTATATAGGTATTGTACCAAAATGGTTCCACTTAATAGCTCCATGGGCTCTCTATATTCTGCTCTCTTACTCCTGTTGGGCTAATGTGATCTTTTTAAGTGGTGGTTCTACATTATTTTTGGGTTTTTTTATAGTATTTAATTAATATTAATCATATATTTGATTGTGTATACTTTAATGCACACCATCAATCTCTAAGAATGTGCTCAATCTTTATCTTGTGACCATGTATTGACTTTTCAATTATGTTTTTACTTTGTTAGATATTTTCATCCAATCAAATGCACACCATCAAATTTTAATTCATGAGATTGAGAATGATTTGTGTAGACACCTAAGTTTTTACACCAATGGATTCATATCCAACTTTAGACCAATTCTTACCAATCATTGAAAATCTAACCCAAAAATTTCTATTAGTCTCAAATTTAGCTTCATAACCTTGCATTAAATTAATTTGGACTATTAAATCAATTAAACAAGGAAAATACACACATTTAATTAATAAAAAATCAAATAAATGAACAAATGCCTAAAAAGAATTAATTAACTTGCACATCCTAATCAAAATCAATTAGAAAGTTAAATCAATTTTAAATCTTAATTGAGTTCACCCATGAGCTAATAAATTAATTAAATCAACTACTAAGAAGGAAATTCAAGAGAATATTACATTTGTGATTTGTCTCAAATGGAAACTATCTAAAATAATATTCTAATAATATGCCAAAATCAACCAAAGTTAGTAAACTCAACCATGGTTGTGAGTTGTCTCTTTTAGAAAATATCTAAATATAATATCCTAGGAATATGCCAAACTCAAGCAAGCTTAATAAACTCAACCATGGTTAGATTTAACCCATTCCATGGGATTTTAAATCCTATTAAAGAAATCATAGAGCTCTTAATTTAGGGATATCAATCAAGTTAGAGTTATAATGCAGGAGTAGATTTATGAAGCTAAAAGCATAGTGTTATAATGTTGAAATTGAGCCAAGCCATCAATCAAGCCAAACATTCAACAATGGTGCATAGAGGAGATGATGTTATCCATATTTCATTGATGAAGAATTCTTATGCATAATTTAAGTAATCCAAAATAATAAATCATTTGGAGCTCTCAAGGAAGGAAAATATTGTTGTTCTTTGCATTTTAGTTGAGTTTTTAATTGTTGTTTGTTCATTAAGCTCCCCCTAAGATCTAGGCCTAGAGATGTTATGCTAGTGTGTTTATTTCATTTTGAGACTAAAAAAATACAAAAAAACCTATTTTTATTCAAATTTATTGATAAAAAAAGGCACGCCTGGTGGGACTATGTTCATGAGAGCACAACCTACAATTTTTTTTATATTTCATAGTTTTAATTCTTTTGTTGTTTTTGCTTTGAGTGAAAACGGCCAATAAAGAATTAATAACTTTTATTTACTTAAAAAAATTTATAATTTTTTTATACATATATATAAATATTCCATTGATATTATCTAAAAATTTCACAAAAAAATTCTTTATATTTTAGAAGTTGTAGTTTTTTTAGTGACTATAACTTTCTATTTTTTAATTTTATGATAAAAAATGGTTAGTACAGAGATAATAATTTTTTTAATTCATTTTTTGACCTTAATTTTTTCAAAGAGATACCACATGGACATATAAATAATCTCCAAATTTTTTTTGACAAATGGATGTGTATTTTAAAAGTTATGGCTAAATTACTGACTGTAGGTTTTTATGATTTTTGTGTTTGGTTTTCTTGTTTTTTACCTTCTAACTTGTTTGCATGTTTCATAAGTTTATTTTATTTCTTTTAATTTTTTTTAAAATTTTTTTATTGATATTTTTTCTAACCTTTTCCTAACCTAACATGTTTGATTTTTTTGGGGTTGATAGATTTAACCCTTCAAAGTTGCTTGTCTCATTTGATAAACAAGATTCAAGGCTAAATGAAGTTCTAACCATTTCTTTGCAGGACCTATTTAGAGAAAACCCTTTCAATCTAAATTATTCTTTTCACAATTCATTTGGATTTCTAAAAAAAATAGGAATCCTTCATTTTGGTGTTTAAAGAAACTTTTTAGGGTGTTTTATTGGTTAAGTTTTTGTGGTTTCTTTCAAAGTTCACAACTTAAAGCCAAGGAGCTAAAAGAACACCACTACACATTTTGTTTAGTGCTATAAAATTGAATACACGTCAAATATTTTTGGTAATTTTTTTCATTATTTGTTTAGTTTAATATTTTTTGAGTAAATAGGAAGTTGTGTGTGTATGCTCTCCCATCTATCCCCTTTAAGGAACTTTTGGGATAAAAAACACCAACTTTTTTTTGGGTGATTTGCAATTATTTCAATATACACTTCTTAAATTCAAGGGGGTAGTAACGAATCTAATCAAACACAATCAATTTGGTGCAATGAAATTAACTTCACTTTAATTATTTTCAAGCTTTCTTGTTGATTCTGTGTTTTTTTGAAAAGAGACGTGTGTGTATGATCTCTCATTCATCTCCTTTAGGGAAATTTTAAGATCAAAAGTGCCATATCATCACAATTTGAGCCTAGTCCAAGGCATGGAAATAATGTCGTTTAAATCCCTCCCTAGAAACTCATAATAGTATTGGGTGATCTTAAGGTGACCATAAAGTCTTACTATTATTTCATTTATTTCATGTATCTTGGCTTGTGAGGGGGACTTCATTACCTCCCATGAGTTATTTAAGGAAGCTTTGACCTGGGGTTTCATCTCCTAACATTGACTTCAACCACTCCCATGAGGATCAGAGGCTTGAGTGGTTAAACCAAAATCTAGTGTTGGAGTTGCACATGAGATGTATTTGCACATTAGACTTCACACTACACTGAATAAGCAATGGATGTAGTGGTTGCAAAAAAGGTAAGACCTTTTTGCAGCAAGGCAAGTGCCAAAGACACCCAATTAAAGTGTGTTTATTTGCATCATTTTGTGTGAAAGTCATTGTGTAATTTATCTATCTAAAACATTCACAAAATAATTAGTTTAGTCAACCCCACATTGCCATACCCTTGCTAGGATTTGGAGTATTATACTTAGTGTATTTTAGTCATTTTTTCTTGGTGTATTGGAATAAAAATTTTATTATTCAAACCATGTCATTTGATGAGTCATGAGTCCACATCACTCCATTATTTGAGGATCCATTATGTTATTCATATGACACTTTGATTTAACTTAGCAAACATTCTCTCTTTGTGTTAAAACATTGAGAGTAGCACTTGATTGACGAGGGCACCATTATGCTACCTAAATCATTTCAAAATATTGTGCCTTTGAAATATTGAAACATAAACCATTTATCACATCATATTCTAGGAGTGATAACATTGTTAGGCTACCAATTTTATTTCAAAAGACTTGTGTTATTTCAACTTACATTTTAATTATCATTTATTTTCAAATAATCACTTGAGCCTTGTTGAATCTTGGATTAACATGGTCACACTATTCAATTCTTTCTATCTCTTTATTATCAAATTTATAGTTTATCCTTAGTTGAGTCCCTGATTAAATATTACAAGTTTAAATTCAAATAATTGTTGATTTTGATTTAGACCTCAATTCCTAGGGTTGGTACCTAGATCTTCCTCTTTTGGATTATGTAACTTGGGTTAATTTGTCACTCAAATTTGGAAAATTATATTGTTTTGTGTTTTTATTTTGGTCAAATTTTTTTATCTTCAAACATTTCTTGTTTAGCATCTTATACCAATCAGATCATGTTTTATGCCTAGAGTCATGTACCTTGCCTATGTTAAACTATTCCAAGTTTGTTAGATTAATCAATAATTCTTTTTATTTTGAGATTTTTCCACCATTTAGCCATTATTCCTCACATATCCTGCTTGAGCCTAGATTTTGACTCTACATTTGGACAAAAAACCAAACAACTTTTTCCCTTTAGTAGCTTAAACCCACTTGGAACATATTTCAACATTAGAGTTTGGTAGTTTGATTATTAGGTCATTTTGCATGACCTTTGTGTGTATTAAACACTTAGAATTTGTTGCTTAATGATACACTATTTTTATCAAGTCTTTGCATAGACTTTCTGGGGATTCAATTCCACCCCTTTTAACCAAAATAGATCACGTTTAAACCCTTTGTCCTTTGGACATAATGTTTTAAAGTTTGTAGAAATCTAAACCTTTTTGTTTTTAGAGATTTCATCATTTATGTAGATATGTCTAGTTACACCTATGGTGGAGTCACATATAATCCAACTTATGAAAGAATAGCTACATAGAATCCCGCTAGGAACCCCTATAGAGAATGATTTTCTAATAAGTTTTATTATTCTCCCTACAATACTCCATATGGGGAACATAGTCAAAAATCATAAAATCTAAATAAAATTACCAATTGGGATGATATGGTTTATGAGGAGGAATTTTAAGATCCAACTATAGATAATGTTGTTTGGGATATAAATCTATACCCTCTTTATGATAATCAGTACATGGAACATAGTCAAGAACCAACTTATGATCCAACTCAAGATTGGAATGATATAGTTTATCAAGAGGACTTAGATGCTTTGGATTGTGCAAACAATCAAGTTCCATGATGTCCTTTTGTTATCTAATCATCCATTACCACTAAACCTCCTTTGAATTATAAAAACTATCAATCTTTATAATATCTAAGGAATACCATTACCATTCCTAGACCTCATGCTTTGGCTTATATGAGCAATCAAGTTCCACACCACCCTATTGTTACCATTTCAAAACTTCATCATTTGGCTCATGTGAGAAATCATACTCTAAAATTCCCTACCATTATCCAACCAATCCCACCAAATCCTCAACTAGTCTAATTAGTACCTACCCAACTAACCCAATCATTTGAGGACCAAGATGTGATCAAAACTGGTATTTTCTAACTCATTGGAAACCAAGGTCAAGAGAACCAATCAATCCAAGATGTTTTTGTTGAAAAAATCATTTGTGACAAGTAAACCTATGATGAATCACCTTTTAATCCTATACCTTTTTTCAAGTAGTTTCATTATGATGAGTCAGTTTTTGTTTAGTCACTTCTTAATGATTATAATTGCCTTTGGATAAATCATTACCTTGACCATATGTCTATTTATAAAGAGCCTCATATTGATAATATAGTCTTTAAGGAGTTATATTTTGACCTTTTTCCCATTCTAGAGGAGTCTCACTATGACAAACCAGTCTTTGTGAAGTCCATTATGCCATCATAGGTCATTACTTATCTAATACCAAACATTCAACAAGACATCATTATAATAGAGTACCCATCAGATGAAGAATCAAAATTAGAGTTAGGTTTTACTCTTCAAATGACATCATATTTAGCATCATAATTAAAATCAAAATTAATCTTGACTTTAAATTTAGAGTCCCTTAAGTTTGAATTAGATTCAAATACAGAATATGTTCATGACTATTACAACATTAGATATGCATGTCTATCAGATCAATATGAATACATTTGTGATCCTTCTATAGTTTTTGAGGATGATTAATTTGGAATTGAAATATGTTCTCCTAGTATATTCTATGAATATTTTTAAGCCTCTTCACATTCCATTACCATTCCACATGCCATTACCATCAACCAACATAGCCATATTATTGACATTCCGTCTCGCACAAGTGTCGATTGTGACCAACAAAATCATACCTTGTTGAACTGCATCCATGGTGACATATCAAATGAATAAAATCAAGGAGGCCAAAACCATAATCATATATCAGAAAAATACTCTCTTAGTGAAGCCTTTTCAAAGGCACTAGGGGGCAATCAAAGTTAGTACTCAACATATTCTAGTGAAACCTTTTCAAAGGCACTAGGGGGAAATCAAATTAAAAATTCCATGTTACTTAATGAAACCTTCTTAGAGTCATTATGAGACCATAAATATAAATTAATTGGTAGAAACCTCTTCAAGGTGCCAATGGCTAAGCACAAAATTTATTTACTACTTAATGAGACATTATCAAAGATGAAATAAAAATAGATTCCATTCTATAGCCTAATCAGATGGTAGCTACTCTCAGACCTAAAAAATAGAAACATTTGGTGGTCTTATTAAGAGAATATTCAAAACACTTCAGCCCTACCACATCCAAAGTTAGGTCAAATCTAGAATCAATAACATTGTGTGTGCCTAAATATCTTGATCTTCATTTGTTTTCCATCTATTAAATATTCCATTATCCTCCATCATTCCATTTTAAAAAAAACCTATCAACCAACATTTATCCATATTTACCATCCATGGTCACACTTTCCTTTGTAGAGGCTATGAGGATATCTTGTATCAACACTTGCAGGAATCAAAATCATTGACCAATAATGATCACAAAAGTATTTTAGACAACCAAATTTGTAACTAGTTCTTGATAGAGCAATTATTTAGATGAGGTGTGGGCTAACAATTTACATGATTGATTATTCTAGTTGTATCATTTGTTGATAAAGATGTGAATCTCCACTTCAATAGGAACACCAAAATTATTTATTATACCCAGGCTAGAGCTAAACATGTACTATATCATATCAAATTGCCATTCCTTTTTCCATTGTTACATATCATAACCATTAGCCTTATCATGGGGGAAACCATCCTATCATTTTATCCAATCTATCAAACCATTAGTATCCTAAACAAGGCCATCCTACCAAACAATCCAACCATTCCATTCCTACTCGACTAAACAAGTTTTGAATCCTATCAACCTAGCCCTTTTGACCTTGGTTCATCCATTAGTTTCACATTTTTAGCAACAAAATTAGATTAGTTTCAGTAGTTTTTCAAGTAATTCAATAAAAGGTATTATTTTGTAGTAGTATGATAAAAGTATTGGTAGTTGCATCCTTCATTTCCTATTCCTTTCTTATCAATTTTGTTTATGTGAGCCTGATTATATTGCCTATTGGGGTAAATCCATGTTCACCAGTCTTGATACTAATTATATCACCTATTGGGGCAAATTGGTATCATCAATCTATGACTTGTATCCTAGTTATTTCCACCTATGCGCAAACTAAGGGAAACATTTATTTATTGTGCTTTGACATATCACCTAGCCACTCTATGTTGTACTATTACATAATACCAACTTTGCCTATTTTATTTGAATTAATTACTACACTAGTCAAATTCCTTCATTGTGAGGTGAACTACTATGAGCTAAAGCCATTTTTGGACTATTTGGGTCATTCATGTTGTAGTCAGTTCAATCTACCTTAAGCCAGGCTCTCACTATTTTGTAAGCATCATTTCAAGTTCCTATGCTCTCACCATTTTATAAGCATAATTTCAAGTTCTCACACTCTCACCATTTTTTTAGCATCATTTCAAGTTCTCACGCTCTCACCATTTTGAGATTATCATTTTAGGTTATAATGCTCTTGCCATTTTATGAGCTTGGACCATTTTAGTGTCTTGTCATTCTCTATTGAGTTGAGATGCTTTGAAAATTCCAAAAACATTTTAAAATTATTTAGAAAAAACTAAAAACATTGACCACTTCTTTGCCTTAAGGATTTTGGTAACCCTCACTAAGTCACAAGCAAATCACTTGTTCTTTAGTTTCTCCATCCTTTTTAGCCATTATTCTTATGCTATCATCATTTGTGAATTCATCCATATTATTCTATCACATCCATCATATCTTCTATTAATCATCATTTTCTTCCCATTTCCTGGGAGAACTACATTTGGTGTAAAGTTTCATTGTATTATAATATCCATGGAACTATGTAGGCAACATCCACTTTCCTAGTGCATATGGAGATAGCTCAGCCATCCCCTTCCTTTTCTTCTATTTCCCCATCTTGTTTATTTATTTAGTTGTCTCCTAATTTCTATGTGTAATGTTTTTCATGTTGTTTATACTAACATAGGGACTAACACTTGTTTGTTTCTTTATTTGTCTTGTTTGTTTCTTTATTTGTCTATTTTGTTTGTTTGTTTGTGTGCTTGTTTGTTTACTTTCAAGACTATGGCCATGATTCAATCTATGCATGTTAATTGGGTGATTCCTTGCACATTATTCTTGAATATATCTATATTCAAATGTCTACATTTTCATCATGGTTTTTATCATTAGTGCAATTGTTTTCCATTGAGTATCAGATATCAGGAGTTAGTCCTTATGCATATTTTGGCCAAGCCCCCATGGTGTTCTATCGTGAGTCCTACCATAAAATGATATAGTAAAAATCAGCTTTGAGAGGTCTATAACATTAGTGCAACATCACCATCTCCTCAATACCAACATTAGCAAGAATCCTAATCCAATACCCAATCATAGCCCAAATAGAGTAATTAAGCAATGAAATAATTTCAACCTTTTTTAGTTCGGATGAGCATCTCCCTCCTATTAGGTTGTCTTAATTAATATTTATCCTCTATATCAACTTATCAATCATCAACCATCAATCATGTTTTCATCATCGAGGTATACTAAATCAACACTATACACCATCCCACATGCATTCCTAATGATTATATCACCTGTTAAGGCAAACCATTATGTTATAACTAGTTTTCCTTTCTTGTTTATCTATCCTAACTAGGGTAACTCCATCTTCTTAATGATTATATCACCTTATGGGTCAAATCATTGTGTTATCATATCATGTTGCCATAATCGGGGTACAATGCTTATAACCATCTTTGTATAAACCATTATACACCATCTCACTTGTATTTCTTAGTGATTTTACCAAAATTTTGGCAAATTATTATGTTGTCACCCCATTATCTTCATTTTTTTGGTCCCCTTATTTCACTTCATTCTTTTTAGGGATCATTTGTAACCCCACTTGCTAAACACTCTCTCGAGGGGGTAGCTACAGTTCAATCATTACCATTGTAGTCATAAGCATAAAAAACCATTTTATTCTTTGAGAAGATGTTACAATTACTATATCTTTCAATATATTCCCAAATAGAGGCAAACTATAAACACCTAAATTTGGCCACCAATGGCTTCATATCTGACTTTAGACCAATTCTTTCCAATCATTAAATATCTATCCCAAAAACTTCTATTAGTCTTGAGTTGGCTTCATAACCTTACATTAAATCAATTTGGCCTATTAAATGAATTAAACAAGGAAAATACACACATTTAATTAATCAAAATAAAATAAATGACCAAATTTCTAATTTTTTAAATTAACTTGCACATCCTAATCAAAATCAATTAGAAAGTTAAATCAATTTCAAATATTAATTGAGTTTACCCATAAGCTAATAAATCAATTACTAAAAAGGAAATTCAAGAGCATCTTACCTTTATGAGTTGTCTCAAATGGAAAATATCTAAAATAATATCATAAGAATATGCCAAACTCAACCAAAGTTAGTAAACTCAATCATGGTTTTGAGTTGCCCTTTTGGGAAATATCTAAATAGAATATCCTAGGAATATGCCAAACTCAACCAATCTTAATAAACTCAACCATGGTCAGATTTAACCCATTCCAATGGATTTGAGAGCCTATAAAAGTAAGCCTAGAGCTCTTCATTTAGGGAACTAAATCAAGTTAGAGTTATAATGTAGGAATAGATTCATGAAGCTAAAAGCATAGTGTTATCATGTTGAAATTGAGCCAAGCCATCAATCAAACCAAGAATTCAACAATGGTGCATAGAGGAGATGATGTTAGCCATATGTCATTGATGAAGACTTCTAATGCATAATTCGAGCAAGCCAAAAGAAGAAATCATTTGAAACTTTCAAGGAAGGTAAAGATTGTTGTTCTTTGCATTTTAGTTGGGTTTTCAATTATTTTTTGTTCATTAAGCTCCCCCTAAGATCTAGGCCTAGAGATGTTATGCTAGTGTGTTTATCTCATTTTTATTTCATTTTGAGACTAACACAATACTAACCATCCTCTCTTGATTCAAATTCATTGATCACAATTTGTTCCTATAAACAATGAAAATTATCTTAAGTTTAAACTCGATGAATAATATAAAGCTTAAGCTAAAGTCTTTGGTCTAAGGTTTCATTTATGTAAATGCACATGAAAAAAAAATTAGGTTAAAGTTTAGACTAAGCTTATAGCATAATAAAAGGAGGCCCTATGCTTAATAAATATGTACTTAGCACAAGGTTTTAACTTAAGGTTTCATTGTATTAATAAATATAATGAAACTTTAAGGTAAATCCCTATATCAAATTATAACATAATAAAAGGGACCCTTTGATCTCACACCATTAGATCTTGCTAAGCCAGATCAATGCATTTTGTTAGATTTTGATCCAAAGGATTGAATGCCATTTGCAGAATACTCTATCTAATGTGGTTATGACACACATCATCACTACATTCACTTTGAGCTCACTCTAAAATATTGACTCCCATCGATTGTTAGGAAGATGCTTGAGATTTATTATGCATCATAAGCTTAACCTTTTGAATTTGAACTTGCACCATCTAATCTTGATTGCTCAAGCAAAAACATGCCAATGATTGTAATTTGTTAAGTTGAATGATATTGGTATCTATGGACATTGAGAGATTAACTAAGTCAGAGATTAGAAATAATATAAAACTTAGGCTACGATATTAGACCAAGATTTTGATTCATATTAATAAATATGAATTAAAACTTTTGGCTAAAGTTTAGACTAAGATTGAAATAAAATGGGACTCTACTAAATAAAAAGGACAATGTGTTAGTTTAGACCATGAGGAACATAGGATGAAGGGTTTTAGGACCTAAAAGGGACCAATCATGGATTTATAGACTAAGGTTTGGTCATGTTAATAAACATGACCAAGCCTTAGTATAAAAATTTAGCTAAGTCCATGGAATTTAAAAAAAAAATATTCCCATGTAAAATGTTCTCACCAATTTTGAATTCAAATGAAAAGAATTGAGCTAGGGTAATTGGAATCAGGGTTTTAGGGTGATAAAAAATAAATTCAACTTGACATTTGATAGACCAAAGGCTAGTAAAAAGCAATATTAATGTTATGTCATGAAACCTAGACATTATCCATTTCAAATGGATTCTAATTAAGCCTGCAATGTGAAGTATAAAGATCCAATGTTAGTAAATTAAGATAATATTTCAACCAAAATCATGAACAAATATGATAACCAAACCAAGTGTAGATGATATTCATATTAAAAAAAGTGCAAACATGCTAGTGATACCCTGATCAAGTAAATTCTCATAGCAATATGTTTTAAAATTTAGAGACTTTGGTTCAGAATCATAATTAGTGTATTCACTCCACTTGATAAAACACCATTTTTAATATCAATGCATGTTAAAACAAGTATTACACATGAAAAATTGGGATCAAACATCAAAACCTAGTCATGTTATGTGTGCCCTTTAATTCCACTTACCATTTTCCATGGTATTTAGAGAGCAATTTCCAGACTTTATGTCTTTAACCATTGACATTGACTTACATCATGTTGGATATTCATTAAAAACCATGATTTAGCTTAGAGAAGGCTTAGGCATTGCTCTGTTACCAACCAAGCATCTATATCCCTAATAGATATTCCTTTGGATCCACTCAAGGCTTTGATTCACTACTAACCAAACATCCATAGCCTCGGTGGAGATTAATCAAATCACCTTTGCTTAGAAATTTCCTTTTTAGTTTTTAAATGAGATCTTACTTCTATATTTTTTGCATTTTATAGACTATTTAAGCTTTCTGGCAAAGGTTAAGAACCAAGTTAGCCAAGTTTTGGGATTTGGTCAAGTGTCTAATCTTTAAGAAATCATCCTTGGTTCTAAACTTTACCCTAGGTAATGAATGATGTTTAAGTGCAAGCATGACTGCACTCTAATAATTTAAACTTTCATCTAGCATATGCAATCCTCATCAGAATTAGGTTTATATTAGAATAAGGCTCAATATTTTAGGGAACAACTAGCCTATTCATTGGTCTTTACTAGTCTCCCCAAAATTAAAATATCAAGCTCATATTTTAGATCCATAGTCAACCACACCTATAGTCCTGACTTGAGAAGTCCATTTTTTGATCAATTAAATGAAACTTGAGTTGAGGACTATCTTAAAAAGACTTATTAAGAGCAAAGAGAAACACAAGACAAATCAAACAAATAATGTACAGACACTATATACAAGTGAGGATAGGAAAGAAAGAGAAAGAAAGAAATGAACCAAATCCCTACACTAACTTCATAAAGAGCCTACTTCCAAGATCAAATGGAAGATTATTTTTTCTATAATAGAACCTTAAAACATGGATTCTTCCATTCAATGGATCCTTCTCATAAATAGGAGAATTTGTGAACTTGTGTCTTCTATATAATGTAGCTTGGCTTCCCAACTCTATTGATCCATTGAACCTAGGATCAAATTCAGACCATTGATCTCTATCTAGATCATCTTTGATGTCCACATGAATATAAATTATGTCTATGCAACTATAAAAATCTAACCTTGATGGTTTTTGACTCAGGATTTATTTTGATGTCCTCATGATCATCAATGATATTCATATGATCACCAATGACATCCATAAGATTGTTAAAATTTAAAACCCTATGGTCCTTGACCTAGGCTTAATTTTGAAATCCTCATGACCATCAATGAAATTTATGTGATCATAAATGACATCTTCAAGACCATCAAAATTTAATCCCCTATGGTCCTTGACCTATGCTTAATTTTGACATCCTAATGACTATCAATGATGTTTACATGACTATCAATGATGTCCATGAGACTATTAAAATTTAAATAATTTTAGAAAATTTCTTTGGATCTTTTTATCTTCAAATTTTTTATCTCAAGCCTTTTATTAGGTCAATTTTTTTAGAAATTTCATCCAAAAAAACTTCCCTAAAGCATCAAAATTTACTTGGAAATTCTTCCTGCAGCATTTTCTTTGAAGCATTTGAACACCTTCAGCCTTTTTTCCATGGACAAAATGTGTGATGGATTTCCTTTGGGCCTTTTGTACAAACATTTATCCTATATCAAATTGGACTTTACATTTTTCTTGAATTAATGCATTTTTATCAAGATATTTGTGTGAACAAAATGCCTAAAAGGATTTGGTTCTCAGATGTTTTGTTATAGATGAAATGTCTAAAACAAATAGGTCTTTGGGATTTCCATGAACACTTTGGCTAAAACATTGAATTTATTCAAAATTTTTGTGTGAACACTTTGAAAATAGAAATTAGGCTGAAGACTTAGTCACTTATAATTAAAAAGAGATTAGTTACTTTAATGTAATTTTGAGAAATAACACATTCAATAAGATAAGTTCCTAGTAGATAAGGTCAGTAGAAGGGTTATTAGTTAAATTATTAATAAAAACCTTAGGATTCTTCAATAGGAAAAAGTGATGCTAATAGAGTGCTTTATGAAGTGGTTTAGTAAAATAAAGTGGTAGGAAAAGATAACAATGTGCTTGACCTCTAGGGTTATGTATTTCATAACCTGTAAACAAAATTTAGGCCATTTTTAAGGCAAATTGACACGAATAAATCCTTTATGGTTAGAGGACTTAGGTTTTTTCTTCTCAATACTATAAAAAATATTGAAAAACTCTTCTTTCATTTTTTATATTTAAAGGCCTTAACCCCATTACAAATCATATCTATGACTTCTCCAATAATTTCTTTAGAGATGGTGATCTTAAGGCCTCACATCCTAACCTATGTCTCAGACCATCCTCTTACAAAGTCATGAGAGATTACCACATTGTTCCCTCCTATCCTCTACATGAATTTTTATAGTCCACTCTTCAACATTTTCTTCTAAACATAAGGGTCTTACTTAGCCTCCACACAAGAAATTGGTTCCACCCTATCTTTGTCACCACCCATATTTAGCTTATTATATTTAATATGATTTTTTCAAATGGAAAAAATTGCTATCAAAACTAGAAATCCCTTATTTAGATTTTTATATTTAATTATTAAAAATAAAGCCAATCTTTTTTGCTTACATGTGGCCTTAAGATGTGAATAGATCATGATTTCAAAACATGTAACATTATGAATACTACCACATGGTTTGGATTAATCAATATTTATAATCATTAAATCACACATTTCATTAGGATTTTTCATATTGAATAATAGGTATGACATCATTAGGAATTCCCACATCACCATACTAATGCCTACATGATTAATTCTTAACCCTAATATTCTCAAAAAATTTAGCACCCTTATTGCATTCCTTGTAGACATGGAAAATTATTAGCTATTTGAATGAGAGTAAAAGGGATTTGACATATTCCATAATGATATAAATCAACTAGGAAGTGTGAGACCTTCCTATTGACATTTTGGCCCCATAAGCCAAATATCAACCCCTAATGTCAAAAATGTTTGATGAGAACCACCCTAGCGTGATTATGGTGATCTATAACATAATCATGTCAGCTTTGGTTCTGCTAAAAGTCTTTGAATCTTGTTAGGAGTGTCATGATGTGTCATAAGGCATGCTTAAATCCATTGTGCCATGATTATTTAAGTCTTTTGGTAAGATGCCAATGGTCTTTATGAGCTTGGAGTGAATCAAAAAAGTTCTAAGGTGTATTGGAAGTATAGTAAAGGTATTTTAACATTGTTTGAGGCCATAATATGAGGATAAATAATGTATTCAAGATCATTTTAATGACACACTCATCTAAGCCCATTTAACATGTCAAATCACACTTAAAGACATCAATACCCGTCAAAATACTTCATATAAGTAGATTTTGCTTAGTAAAATCTTAGAAAGGGGAATTATTTTGATGAATTTCACTAAAAGGGGGTTTTAAAGAGGTATTATTCACATCAAATTATCACCCCTATGCATTTCATGGCACTAAAATCCCATTTTAAGACCCATTCACACCTCTCCATTAGTCAAATGGGCCCCACATATGAAATTGTAAATATTCCACTTTCCCCTACTTATTTCATATTTAAAAAGGTTGATAAATAATGATCCCTCTCATTTGGTCCTAAAATGGTGATCCCCATCTTGAAACATGGAGAGAATTATGGAAAACCATAGATTTTTAGAGGGTTTTTACACTTGTATAAAACTATATAGACTTAGACATATAGAGGGAGTAAAAGGATTGTAGGGTGGCTCATATCTAATGTATCAAAAAAGTTTAATGGTGAAAGGATGCCAAGTAGACTCAAAACTAGTCTTTCATTTCATCTACCTTCTTTTCAAGCTTATATAGCCCTTCAAGTTTATGCATAGTAAAAGCATGAGAGAAAAGATCATGAGATGGTCTTTTTGTTAGATGAAGGGGGTCCTTTGAACTTTTATTAATAGGAATTAGTTGTAGGTTTATTCCCATAAGATATATAAACAAATTCTAAGAAGTGGAGTGACCTAGTAACTATCTTCATCTGCACAGGCAAAATGAAATATAATAGTTTTCATGATTTTATAGATTTTTTTGGTCAAATGAATGAGTGATCATGTTTCTTCATGTCTTAAAGGATCCTATCATAAAATTTTTAGAGTTTTTGAGCTCATGATACCAACACACATCAACGTTAACATGGTCTAAAATCTATAAGAAGGTTTGAGTATTGAACAGAGTGTTCAAGGTTCTCATGAGAAGAAATTGATAGTGTTGAAGGACTGAAAGAGTGTTTCAAGCTTCCTCATACATCTTGTCTTAAGGTTCATGTCCATAATGTCCTATTTATATCTCTAAGTGTATTCAAGGAAAGAGATTATATACATATCTGAGGTTCACTATCTATCAACACTATATGTGGTTCAAAATTTCCTTTAGAGCTTTCAAATACATTTAAGAACATGGAAGAAAGTGTTAGAGTCATGATAGATCATCATCATCATACTCATTTAAATATACCTCTCAACCCCATGGTATCCTTATCAGGCCTAAAAACCACCTTCTTTACTCCATAGCTAATTTAATTAGTTTAACAAAGATTAAGGTTCTTTGAAGATTCCTAGGTTTCCTTTTATGACTATATATGTCTTTCTCTACCTCTAAAATGCTATATTTTGAATGGTATATGTTTCAAGATATTTAAGGTTCATATTGGTTGCATTGGTATATTTTTCATGGTTAGTTTCATGATTCTTCCATACCTCTATCATTTCATGTTGCTTTCATTTCCTTTTAATTATCTTTAAGCTTTGTTTTCATGTTTCAACTCCATATCACCCAACAATCACCCTCCATCCATCCATCCTTCATTACAAGTTTAGACCATGTGAATATACCTATATACACATTTTAACCCTCAATAAACATGATAAAATGTAAATTTAGACCTATATGGGTTACATACCTCACTGAGGAAGCCAATAACCACCTATAATCGATCACTTAAGCCAACTACAACTAGATTTTAAAAGAACACTATGTGGACTCTCATGGGTATAAGGAATGGTGTGGTAAGGATAATGGACACCCAAAAGAGATATAATAAAATGTGAGGTAGGTCATTATGAGGTTTTAAATGGATATAAAACACCATTATCTCTTAGAGACTCTTTATTAGACCCCTGGCATAGTTAATACATGCAAATGAATGCATATAACATTGTTTGTGTATATTAACATCTTTATCTTGCCTAGAATAAGAGGAAACAATAATTAATGATAGATAATAGGTTTAAAATAAAGAATAAAGTAGTTATAAATTATCACTCTATCTAAAAGGAAAAATTATAGTATAGTCAACACAAGTTTGAAGACAAACATGCCTAATTAAGCATGAACAAGCCCAATAAGTGGGCAGAGTAATTATTGGAGAATTTCAAGATAAGTAGAGTTTTAGATGAGGTCATAAAAATATATAAACCATTTTAATGAAAATATGGATTCTCAAATCTCAAAGGTAAAATATGACCTAACCACCATGTTAAAATTAACACCTATAGACCTTTTGAGAAACCTTTCTAGCCTTAAGCTTAAGGGGAAAGAATAGGAGCATCATTGAAAGGATATTAGATCCAAACAAGAATATGAGACAATTAGATATGGAAATTGGGTCCATGACACACTGAGGAAATTTATATTTTTGTGGGTTGAAGTTTAAACATAAGAGGATACAGTCAACTAGGCACACAGTGATAGAAATGTATTCAAATGCATATGGAAAATCATAAGAAAGTTAGTAGTATTAGAGACTCTACAAGGATGATAATGATTTTAAAATTAGTAAAAAGGATAATTATAAATATTAAAAACCATTCATTCCATCCTTAAGGTCATATAAATAGTGGATACAGTCATTATTTTATCTCAGAGTCCCTATAGTCAGTTAAGTGGTCTATGATGAGGCTAGTAGTCATTTGGGAGTTTTAGGACAAAGACCAAGATATGACACTTTAGGAAGTGAATATTAAAAATTAAAATGGAATAAATATTAAATATTTGACATAAGTTTTAGTGTTTTAATATTCTCATTGGACTGACCTAAGTCCTGCAGGCAATGAAGATATAATGTTTCAAATAGGCCTGTTAGGCCTAACTAGACCTAAATAGGTTTGTGTAAGTCAATAAAGGGTTTATATATAATTATTGATGTCATATTAAAATTATAAAAAATAAAATATGGTAATATGTATATTATAATAACCTCAAGTGGAGGTAGTCTAAGGAATAGAGAGGGAGAATCAAACTAGGCCTAATAAGCCTAATATGATGTATACAGTCCTACATCAAGTTAAAGATGTTTATTTGTGAGGTTATTTTAGAATGGAAAAATTTGAGTGGATATTTATAATATGTTTTAAATATAAATAATAACCCAAATTGAGGAAGAGAGCACTAAAACCTAGACCTTAGGGTTTGATGCTCCTGACTATGCCTAAATCCTATGGTGACCATGGGTAGTATAAATAGATTACATGGAATACAAACTTAGAACTGAGGGTGTGATAAATAATATGATAATTAATGGATATATAATCCTCCATCATCATTAAAATAAAGAGAAAAAGAGATTTTATACCTATGCCTTCATCTAAGCACATAGATTGGCAAACGCACCTAAAAGTAGTCACTTGAAGTAATGAAGATAGAATGGCATCCTGAATGATGAGGGTAATTGATTAAGATGATAAAAAGTGATAAATATTTATTCATGGTAATATTAATTCTCTTATAGGCATAAACATTCCATTCATACCCCTGAATCTCAATTACATCCTATCAAGCCTAAAAATAGTATTGAAGATACAAAGGCCTATACCATCATGGAGACACTCTCAAATACCTCATATAAAATGATATAATGAGAAGTTGTATAAGGATAATTCAGGTATAATAAATTATTTTCAAGCATATAGAAATAAGATAAAGGTCATTTTCACTCATAAGGGCGAGTTCAAAGCACATAGTACTAGGCAGTCATTCGAGGCCCCTATTTGGATGCTCATATATTTCACCATCAAGGGATTAAAAGAAAATGATTATATGAGATTTTAGGAACCCATATGAAATTAAAATCCATGTATTATTGAAGTTTTTTGAGGGGCCCACCTTTATAAACAAAGGTTAAGAATGATATCCTAATCAAACTACCTATATAAGGAGACAAGCCAACATCTCTATGTTCACATCTTGGCACACTCTTTATATGGGAATATAAGATACTAAGATAATTTTAAGGGATCCATGTACCTAAAATACATGGAAATAGTTTTTTATTTAGGGGTATGTACTCTATGAATCATTGTTAAGAGTACGGGACACCCAAAACCTCCCTAAAACCCTAAGCAAGCCTAGTTTTATAAATCTTGATGTTTTGGTATCCTATCACCCTATAATCACCTGATAAAATCATATAATGTAAATTAAAATTAGAAAAGGACCTGTTCATGGTACCTAAATGTATATAATCTATATGGAATATTCATAAAACTATATTTTTCTAAGGAAATAAGTAAAAATATGGGTAAAAGAAAGTTTAGGATGATTACAATCCTTGAATGGGATGTTTTGGGACTTTATTAATCTTATAAAATCATAAAATGTCAAATTATATTCCTATAAACATCTATATAACTCAATTCTAAAGATCCAGTCTGCAGGAATGAAGAATAAGGAGATATAGCCAACTAGTTTAACATAATTATAGATGTTTCTCACTCAAAAGGGCTCATGTTATGGAATAAAGTGTTGTTTTAAGTATTAATATTGTTTTTATATGTTTATAAGGTTTAAAATAGACTTTCATGGATACCAAATGCAAATAATCAAGATATTAGGCCTAATTGGCCTAGTAGACCTACTTGGTCACCTAAAAAAATGGAAATGGCATTAAAGGGATACTAAAATGAGTTAAGAAAAACATGTTATGTATAGTATATGATCCTTTAAGGGAAATAAATGCACTTTTCATGAATATAATGGAGAGATAAGGAGATTTCTTAACTTTTGTCAATTTGCTTTAAAGGAGTATGACTATTTCATGCTTTATGATGACTTGATTACACCTTATTCATGTTGTAAATTATAGGGAAGGGAGTTAATTGAATAAACAAGGGCATATAATTCCTTGATAGAGTGTTTAATAGGTAAAAAATACCCTCCGCCACCTCATTTTAATGCTAACAACTCATTCAAAGGGCCATTAAGGAGGACCAACACAAGGAGGGTATTAGAATGAGGACTGTGTAACTGTTATAACTAAAGTTTCAATTGATTTTGGTAATTAATGACCCATTATTCTCTCTTTGATTCCATATTTCCCTCCCTTTATCTCCTTAATTACTATATATTGAGGGCCTTGTTTCCTTGTATGTTATCCCTTAAGGTGGTATAAGAAAAATCTACCAATGTTTATACTGTACACCTACTTGGACTGATCATCAAGATTTTGAAACTGAATCATGATAGAGTATATTGTATTCATATTGGTTTTGATGTTCAATATTTATGGTTTTCATTCCCTTTGAGGTCCTTGTTCACCTAGATGCAATAAGATGTGTTATGCAGTTTATGTGGAGTGTAAAAGTGTGGGTGATGGGGTTTGAAGTATGACATGACTAGTAAAAGTCTCTTAGAAAGCTTAATTATCATAACATTTTCATTATACTCACCTATTATAGCCTCAACATGAAGCATTTATGCATAGTTATTCATGAGGATGAGTGTTTATTTATTGTTAGTCCATTAGTGTGTTAAAAGATCAAGTTGAGTGAGTGGATGAAAGATCATTCAGGTGTATCACCACACTTTGGTGTAGGTTTCCTTATTCCATCCATTTTACCTTTTCATTAAAATAATATTAGGTATTAAAGAGAGTATTAAATTGATAAATTAGGGGACCTATCCCCATAAATATAAAGGTTTGGCTTAGACAATAGATAACCCATAGCCTATAGGTTAATCCCATGTTAGTCCATGTTTGGGGAGGGTTTGAATAGTATTATTCAAGAAGGGTGAATCATAGGTAGCTAATAGTTTTGGAATACCCAATGGGACAAGAATTTAAGTACCTTAAATCATGATAAGATAATCTTAGAGGACATGTAGAAGCTAAGAACATACACTTGTAGTATTTTTAATCATTTTAGAGAGCTTCAAGCACCAAATTTATAGATTTGTAATGATTTTCAAGCTCAAAGATATCATAACATCACTATTTCATAGGTAAATAATGTTATTGTTCATTAATGTTATTGTGCACATGTTATATAAGGAGTTATGCTAGCCTATGGGGAAAATATCTATCATCTACCTCCCTATCATCCCTACCATCACCCCTATCCACATTATTTTGACCCCTAATAGCCATACAATGGACATCCATATTGCCAAGACTATCTACCTTATTATGAACCTCATCCACCTCCTTTACAACCTTATTATCCTCATGACCAATCATGGTACCAATATGCTATCCCTTGTAGTTAGTTTCACTAAATATTGATGATATTTACTTAGTATATACACATAATATTTTTAACTTTTATCAAATATTGATACTTTACATCCTATAGGAACCCATCAAGACTCAATCACTCTAAGTGCATGCCTTAAGGGTGCATCATGAAAAGGGTGGGTAGACCTTTGGTGCTTCACAATATTATTGTCCCTTATTTCCACATTATTATTAATCAAACCAGATATTAAAACCATTACCTAAGTTATTACTCCTCCCTTGCACACTCCTCCAGTCTTTTTCCTCTTTCCATTCCTCTTTTCCTCATCTTGATCCCCTTTCACTAGTTGACTATACTAGGTTGACGAGGTTGACCTTGTATAATTTTTAGCCTTTGATTACTATACATGGTTGACTGGGTTGACCTTGTACTATTTTTGGGTATTTTCACTTGAGAACTTTGTTAGCCCTTCAGTCGACCTAGCTTAGGACCTAGTGATTTATCCTTCAAAAATACATAGGGTCAACTGGGTTGCAGCTAACATATTTGAAAGTATTTAGGGTGAGATCCACCTATAAATCTAAGATCATTTCATCATTATTTCAATATACAATAAAGATTTATTATTCATTCATACTTTCTTTACAATTTGTACTTCCACCATTCTACTTTAGGAGTCTTAGTTTAGGGTTTCTACTTGGAGAATATAGTCTTGTGGATAAGTCTTGGATGTTTTGGCTTTTCTTAGTGATCATTTAAAACCAAAACAACCTATTTTGAAGCCCCTTTGGCCAAGGGAGAGATGGGTTCACATTTAGGTAAGCATATTTAAAGTTTTTCTCCTCTCTTTGGTAGATAAAAGTAGATTAAGTATTGGCTTGAATAATATTACTCTTCATATTCCATGTATTAGGGTCTTACTCATACTTAGATTAATTGAGATTATCCTATACATGTTTTAATTACTTTACTAACCCCTTATGTTGTGCCACAAAATTTGGTGTGCACTAAATTATATTTACTTTCTTGTTTATTAGAATAGAGTGAAATATTAAACCTAGGACTCTTTTAGGGTTGTTACGAGATTGTGTTAAAATGTAAGATTTGGAACCCTTCTTAGGATGGTGTATTGTGACAAGTGATTCCCTAATTGGGTCTAGTATATCCCCATATTGGTATTTCTCCCACTTAACAAATGTATTCTCAATTGGAAGTGTAGGTATGCTCTATCTTATTCAAGTTAGGATTGATCTATAAACATGATACATTTTTGATTGCATACATTCTAGTGAACCTGATGTGTACTAACCTTTGATAGAATTTTTCACTTTATTGCATTATTTTTCATCATTATTTGTATCATATATTTACCATACTGGGTTGAATATATCACCTTAGCTCTAACTTTTGTGTGAAAGTATTTAGGTACAAGCTATTGGATTGACTTAGATGATCTAGTAGAGGTTTTTAGATTTTTAGAATTTTATTCCAGACTACTAGGTTAAACTAGTCAACTCTATACATTTTAAGGCATCTTTTTCAACATACTAGGTCGACCCAATTGACCCTGTACATTCTAGGCACTCAACAATAGGGTTTTTCAAAGCTTGATCAACCCAATCAACCCACTTAGTAGAATTTAAAAGCATATTTCAAGGTTTTTGAGCAATAATCTTCATTCTCTACATTTATGATCCACCAAGGTTGCTTTATACATCTCTATCTCTTTTTTATAGTCTTTCCTTTTACAATTTGTAGTCTTTAAAACTACCCCTGCATAATTAACTAGACAGACCCTGTCGACCTAATTCTATGTTTTATATGCTATCTAGATAATTAGGTTGACTCTGCCAACCTTGTTCATTTTCAAACCTTGATTTTGTAGTATAGGATCGACCCTATTGACCCTATTCTATATTATGTGTATACACTATTGACTATATTACCACTGTACCTTGTTTCAAAGTTGGAATTAACCTTATATGCTAATAACTAGCTCACACTTTCTTTTCTTTTTGATTAAATGCTTAAAATAGATCACACAATTTAATTAGGTGATTTTTTAATAAATCATTTAGTTTCACTATTTTATATTTTATGCACACATAAAAAAATCACAAAATCTAAACAAAAGTTTTAACATTTGACTACCCAAGGCCAACCTAATTGGATTACATCACCAAGGGGGAAATCAACTTGATGTTTTGGTCAAGTATAAAGTGTGGTTAGTGGTATATTCTAGCTAAGCACTTGTTACCCTTATCATTTTTATGTGTGAAGTGAGGGGGTAGGTACCAATACCAAGCCTATATCATTACCAGTATAGATCCCTTTTAGCCCAAACTACCTAAAACCATCCTTAGATTGCCTTCTAGTTCCTTTCTTATAGCCAACATCCCATCAAATTTAAAAGCATATTCTAATAATATAAATAAACATTTAGGTTAAAAAATTAGTTAGGTATTTAATTTCCAAGTTTATTGCTTGATATTTTCTCAATTGTATTTTGTATTACAAAAAAATGTATTAGCCAATGTTGGTGCAAGGTTTTATGCTATGTGTTTAAATGGGATTGGCCAGCATTGATCTAATTGATTGTTTATTTCCATTTAGTTCTTACTTTTCTAAATTAATTTCAAAAACTTGTCTTGTTTCAATTCACAATCTATTATAGGCTTCTTAATTTTACTTGTCTATTATATTAGGTTAACCCAATTGACCCTGTATCTTTTTCCAGCCTATGTTTATTATACTAGATCATCCCAGTCAACCCTATATTGTTTACAAGCCCTTTTTATATGCTAAGTCAACTTAGTTGACCATGTACTACTTTTTTCCTTCCCTTTTTATTAATCTAGTTCTCTATTTCTCCTTCTTTGAATTTTGTTCATCTCTCTTCAATCATAATGAAGTCTCCTATCAAAATATTCTTGGATATCTTGAATCCATTTGTATACTATATGGGATTCTCATTTCTTCCTTTTTTTTCTCCCAAGATAACCATCACTCTTGGAGCACCTCTTCTCGGTGAAAATATACTATATGGGATTCTCATTTCTTCCTTTTTTTTCTCCCAAGATAACCATCACTCTTGGAGCACCTCTTCTCATCCTTCATCCATGAATTATAATATGGTGAGAATAACACCTCAAGATGAAATTGATGGATCTAATCCTTTCCTTACCAAGAAACTTCTCATATTCAAAATCTTCAAACTAATGTGGGAGTAATTGATACAAGTTTACTTAATAATGATCATTCTTCTAGTAATCCTCTCCCTAACACCAATTTGGGGAGTACTCTTACCAACACCAACCCACCTCCTAATACAACTCAAATTTTAGCCCAATTTATCCAATAAATGAACATAATGCAAAATTTTAACACCAAAAAAATGATGAAACTTCAACAACATTTAATTAATGTGGATAATCAATCTCCAACTATACATCTTCAAGTTAATCCCAATTACATTCCTCCACTTCTTTGGGATGCCTCAAACAATGTTATTCCTCAACCCTTAATGAATAACAAAATGATTCAAACCATTCAAAATGAGACTTTGGCCTCCTTCACTATATCCATTTATATTGGCAACATATCTCCAACTATCAAGTATGATGGGACTAAAGATCCTTACTCATTTTTCAAAGCCTTTGACAACCTTTAAAAAGAGTGGATCCAAACTAATACCTTCACCACAACTAAAATCTTCATGAAAACCTTCACTAGTGGTGTATTAGAATGGTATAATCAATTTACCCAAAATTATATTTGGAAACTTGAAGATTTGGTTAATACCTTAGTTAAAGAGTTTCAACACAATGATCTTCCCTAAAATTGTCTTATCCACTTCATCAATACTAAACAATCTCCCACTGAATCAAATTATGACTTTATCAAAACATGGAAATCACTAGCCCATAAAATTGACCATAGCATGATTGATTATAACTTATTCAAACTCTTTATCACTACTTTAAATCATACTCTCTAATATAAGGTTTGAACTTGTGCTCCCCAAACACTTAATGAATCTCTTAACCAAGCTAAACATCAGGACTTTATTATGAAGGAATTCAAAATTAATCCTAATCTTTTTAAAAGTTCTTTCTAAACATATAATGCTATCACTTTTAATACTATATAAACCAAATAAGGAGTTGAAAAATTTTATATTCATTCACATTCTCATACACCTCTTTCAGTTCAACAAATGAAACAATTTTTACCATCCTCTAAACCTTTCATCTATCCTAATGCTCATCCTAAGTGGTATGAACCCAACCTATTTTGTTGGTTTCATGATGAAATTGGTCATTATCATGAATCTTGTTTTATATATCCTATATGCTTGGTGATTAATTTAATCATGAAGCTATGATCAATCTTCATCATCAAGAATACACTACTGCTTCTCAAAAATAACAAGTTTCCAAAGCTTTTACATATAATAACCAAAAATATTGTTCAAATAATCAATAAAATACCAAGGATGTTTGTGCCATTTATACTAACAATGACCAATATTTTAACAATTCTCAATATGTCAACATTGCTAAGTTTAATTATCATCATAAACTGGCTCATAAAGATCTTGTTACCAAACATAAGAAGCCATCTTTAGAAGAATAATTTATTAAAGATACTACCACCACTAATCTTACTTTGTAATCCCAATAGTAAATATCTCCTCATTTTGATCCTCCAACTACAATGATTCTTCTAAAATCTAATTTACCTTCTAAACCTCATGCTGGTTCTTCTAAGTCTCATTAGAACTTTGTTGAAGAACTCAACTCTATGCCTTGTAAGATTCTACTTATGGAGTTGGTTCATACTTCTCCCTATCATCATAGATTCTTTGTGAAACAAATTAAAAAAATTGAAGATCCATCCTCTTTATATGAATAACCACCTTCTATTGAATCTCAACCTACCAACATAAATACTATTGAAACTATGTGTCCTTCTAAGCCCTCTATTTAATTCCTTAAAGAGGACATGATCAATGATGAAATTATCTTTCAGGATGATGATCCACCACTTTTCATCGAAGTAACCATTAATACCACTCTTATCCATAAAGTTCTAGTTGATGAAAGTTTTGGTATTAATGTGACATCTTTATGGCTCATCCAACAACCTTGTTATAACAAGGATCATCTCAAGAAAACCTATCTTACTTGTCATGGTTTTGATAAGACAAATAAAAAACCACTTGGTTACATTTGTATTCCATTAACATTAGACCTAAGACCATTCAAACCAAGCTTATGGTCCTTGATCTCCTTTTATCTTATAAGATATTCCTTGGTCATCCATGGACTCATCAAATGAGGGCCATTACTTCTTCTAGTACCAATGCATTATATTTTTACAAAATGGAAAATGGTATAAGCATGAAGCTAATCCCAATCCATGGAACATTCAACTTACTAATCCTAAATCATAATATTGAATTCATATGATTCTTAAGATAAATAGTGATCATTTACCTGAGTTCATCAACATAAATCCTAATTTACAAGTTACTCTTGTAGATTTTTATGATGATGAACCTAATGAGTTATTACATACTTGTAATACTAAAAATTTAGCAACCTACATTTCACAATGAATTCCTCCTTCTATATCACCTAGGGATCATATTGTTTCTCTTATTAATGAGATTATTGATTTTCCCCCTCCATGTAATGATAAAAAGCCTTCTTTACCCAAAGATTCCTTCACTCACAATGATTTTGAAGAGGCTAGACTTTTTCAAAATCCTCTCATCATGTTTCCTCATACATTTAGTAATGTTAGGATTTCAACCTCTGAAACTCCCCTTGATTCTCAAGCATGTATAATTTCTCCAACATACGATTATAAATATATAATCAGCCAAGCTTAATCTAAAGACTTATATGTCCAACATTATTAGAAAAAAATAGCCCAAATTCTTGATTTTAATCAAGATATTCATACCATTTCTATGGATCATACCTTAGATCCTATGGGTCATGTGCCTCTTGCCAATTCTCCATAAATTTATACATCTCCTTTACCACCTATTGATCCAATCATTGCTTCTAATCCTTCTTCCATCACTAAACCCACTTATATTCCAACCCCTTCTTATCCATCTACTTCTGTTACTCCTAAAATTGCACTAGATTCTAAGGAAACCAATGTTCATCAAATACATTCTAAGTATGATCACCATGGAAATCAAATTCTAGATCTTAAAGTAAATGTTGAGTATTATGGTCCTCTTACTACCTTGCCTAGTGATGAATCTATTCTTGAGTTACTTTATGCCCAATAACCTCAACTTGCTCAACATCATAAAATTGGAAATTTTAATACTAAAAATCCTTACTTCAACAGCTTTGCTTCTAGTATTGATCCTAAAACAAATCCCATTTTTACCTTACCTAATGCACTATATCAATTTCAATATGGTAATACCATGCTTATTGAAGAAACCACTCACATTGAATATGTACCCCATCTTATCCTTGACCAATTATAGTTTTTTGTGAATGCTCACCTATTAAACATGATAATTTTAGCTTATTATTTGACAAATATCATGAGGTTTTAGCTTGGTCCTATGAGGACATGCTTGGAATTGAACCAAACATTGTGTTGTATAACATCATTGCTTATCTTGATGCCAAGCCTATTCATTAAAAATAAAGAAAATTTCCACCTGAAGTTTCCACTTTATGTCATAAGGAAATCATCAAATTACTTGATGCTAAATTTATTAAACCAATGGATTATTCTAAATGGGTTTCCAACATTATTCCTATTCAAAAGGTCACTATGATCATTTGTATTTATATTGATTTTTGTAATCTTAACCTTGCTTGTCCTAAGGATAACTTCCCTTTACATTCAATAGATGCCATTGTTGATTCCATGGCTAGTTATGAAATATTATCTCTTATGGATGTCTTCTAGGATATAATCAAATTCATATTACTCTTGAGGACCCACATAAGACAACTTTCACCATGGAATGGGGAACCTATTGCTATGTCAAAATGCCCTTCAGTCTTATGAATGTCAGATCCACTTACTAATGAACAATGACTCACATATTTCATGATCTTATTCACAAAATTATTTAAACCTATGTGGATGATCTCATTTATAAATTGAAAAATTGTAATAATCATCTTTCTAATCTTGCTATCATCTTTAACCATCTCCTTAAATATAAAGTTAGACTTAATCCTTATAAATGTGTCTTTGGAGTCACATCTGGAAAATGGTTAGGATGCTTAGTCTCTCTCCATGGCATTGATGTTAACCCTAACAAAATTAGTGCTATCATCAACATGCCCATTCCTCATTCTATTCTTGATATTCATACTTATTTAAGAAAACCTGGGGCAATTAGATGTTTTATCCCCAAAATGGAATATTGAATTCAATCTATCATTTTACTTCTCAAGAAAGGTACTACTTTAAATGGATGGATCCATTTCAAAAAGCCTTTGATAATATGAATTAATCATTTTTATATCTACCTACACTTCATCCTCATTCAAATGATAAACCTTTGATTCTATATACTTATCCCACACCTATTTTATTTGGGGAAATTATTTCCTAACAAGATGATACAAGAATAGAGTATGTTATCTATTACATTAGCCTAGGCCTCATTGATTATGATACATGTTATACTAGAGTTGAGCATTATTTCCTTGCCATCTATTACATAGCTGAAAATCTTTGCCACTATATGCTTTACCAAACTACTTATGTCATTATTTATTTTGACCCCCTTCATCATTTCTTCTCCAAAGAAATTATTCCTAGAGATAGAATTGGTAGATGGATGGTCCTCATGCAATTTTATCTCCATATCATCACTCAAAAAGCTATCAAAGGGAAAGTTATAGCTGATCAACTTGCCATAGCTCCAATGCCAGCTACTTCTTCTCTTCAAGATAGTCTTCCAAATGATAATATCATTTACATGGAAGATCTTAATCAAGTTATTTCTATCAAATATTATTTTCATAGCTTTAATACCGATCTTGAAGTAAATAAACTTGATGAATCCACTACTCCCTCTAGTACTCCTAAACCAAAAATAGTTATTGAGGAGCTTCCTAAAATTTAATATTGACTTGCATGAGGATACTTGGACCCCTCACTTTGATAGTGATAAATGCCTTAAAGGAGTTAGGGTAGGATGTATTCTCACAATTCCTCTTGGCAAGATTATTCTTTTAGATTTTATGGCTTAATATGAAGCTCAAATTTTAGGCAGATGAGTTTATCTTGACTTAGATATTTAATACCTTCATGATTTAGGTGACTCCCAGCTTATTTTTCATCAAGTCAGTGGTGATTATCAATGTAAAAGTGAGAACCTCATCACATATCATCAAATTATAACTACTCTTGCTAAGAATTTCATATTTTTCACTATTGAACCTATTCCTAGATATCCAAATTCCATTACTGATTCTCTTGCCTCTTCAACATCTCTCTTTCATCCCCACCAAGTATTTCTTGATCCTAGTTTTATTATGAAAATAAGAAAATATCCATCTTTTATTGAACCACCAAATTCACTTATCTATCATATTGAGGTTGTTATTATTTGTTAAAGCTCATGGTACCAAGACATCATTTAATTCTTGGAACATCAAACTTATCCTCCTAATCTAGACTCTCATGAAAAGACATGTATTCACAAGAAATCTTTCAAGTATGTATTTTGACACAACATCCTTTATTATTTTAGTGCTAAAGGTACCTTTTTCCATTATGTTATGAAAGATGAGGTCCTTCCTCTTCTTGAATAAGTACATGGGGTCATTTGTGGTGGTTATTATAGAAAACATGCTATATCCTACAAATACCTATGTATGGGTTACTTTTGGCCTACTCTTGAAAAGGATGCAATTGAATATGATAAAAAAATTAATCCTTGTTAGCTTCACGATGATCTAATCCATTCACCTCTATTCAAAATTCAAAATATCAAATCTCCTTCACCATTTTCCATATGGGGATTTTATCTTATTGGCAAACTACCTTGCTAGATGGGCATGTTTTTATCATCATTGCTATTGAATATTTTACCAAATGGGTAGAAGCCATTCATTTTTCTAAAATCACCAGTCATACCATTTCTAAATTTATTCTTAATCAAATCAGTTATCACTTTGGTGTTCCCCATACCATTATTTTAGGTAATGGTGGTAATTTCAAAAACAAATATGTTAAACAACTTTGTAATAAATTCAAGATTAATCATAAATTTTCCATGCCTTATCATCCATAATGTAATTTATAAGTTTAGGTAACTAGTAAAATTATCAAAAAAATCTCTAAAAGACAATCCTTGAAACCCACACAGATTGGCATCTTCATCTTTACCCTTCACTTTGGGCCTATCAGACTAGCATATGTACTACCACTAGGACAACACCATTTTTGCTATTGTATGGTTCCAAGTCAATACTTACCTTAGGAAGTTGAGCTTCACTCTCTTCATATATCTCTTCATGGTATTATTATTGATGAGGAATTATGTGAAGCTCATCTTAATGCCCTTGATCTACTTGATAAGCATCATATTTCTACCTTACAACATAATTTCCAATACAAGGCTTATATTACCAGACAAAATAATAAACTTGTTAAAGTTTCAACATTTAATGTTGGTGATATTGTCCTTAAATTACACTATACCTATGATAAAAAGGTAAATGTGCCCAAAAATGGTGGGGCCCCTATTTAGTCAAATATATTCTTGGTCCAAGTACTTACCACCTTCAAACTAATAAAGGCCATGTTTTGAAAGAGCTCGCCAACGCATAATTCATCAAAAAGTACTTTTCCTAAACATTTAATTTTGTTCATGATTTATATCTACAACTATTTAATAATTTTTGTAGGTTACTTACATAAGTTTTTCCCTCTACAACAAGTTCTTTTGTTTCACAAACTTGTAGTTTTCCCTTTTGGTCTTTTGGTTTCTTGATGTACTATAGTCTTCTTTATCTTCTTACATTTTTTATTTTTGACACCTCTTGGGTTTTTCTATTTTGAGTTACTTTGTAACACCATGGATAGGACCCAACTCTCCTTATAAAACTACCATCTTTTTTCTTACCTCACTTTATCTTTCACTTGCTCATTGGTACCCTCATGGGTTTTTATTTTATGAAGTTGTGGTGTAAGACCATGGATAAGACCTATCCCTCCTCATAAAATTACCATAGTTTCATGTTTTTATATGATCCTTATTCTCAACATTAGCTTTTGATTATTTTGATAGATGGAATTTACACAACAATCCATGTTAGCATATATTCCTCCATTTCCCTCATTCTTATGATAAGGAATCACAATTTACTATCATTGTATCCTTTTTTCCCTTTGTCACATTTTTTGCAATTTAAATTAATTCAAATTGTTCTATGTGTCACTCCTACTTATTTCCCTTTTCTTTTAATCCACATTAGATAAAACAAGGTCAAAGTCAAGATAACACTTTTATTTCACCTAGATTTTTGAGACTCTTAGACCCCATGCTCTTTTAAGTTATCTCTCTTAGCAATAAAGTCCCAAGTATTCAAATGAAATTAATCTTTAGCACTCATGTTTGGTTTTACAAATCCATATAGAGGAGGAATAGAAAAACCATCAATAAATTCAAAAGCCAAATCATTTGAAACAAAAGGTAATGATATACAAAAGGTAACATACAAATCTCAAAAGTCAACATCACACAAAAATACATGATTACAAACACATATCCTATCTCCAATTGAAGCTCAAACTCCACAGTTGGCCTCACATAGAGCCAAGGTCCATTGATGTGTGATAGGCTAGTACATTGGAATAGGGAAATTCAATAAACTCTATGGTGCTACCTACTTTCTCACACAATTACCCAATCTTCATAGTAGACTGATGGCACTATAAGGGGTCTTGAGGAACAAATAACATGTTATGGGAAGGTAGGTCCATTTTAATTTTCATGTATATATCTTTTATGGGATGATCTATATAATTCATTTATTGACCTAAGACTTGTGTCACTAAGAGAAGTTATTTAGAGCCCTTAAGGTTGAAAGTCTTCTTGTTTTGACAAACCTAATTTGAGTGTCTTGATTTTGATAAAGTGTTACTCTACCTTGGTTTTTCCTTAATTATCCCCTCTACCCATTTAATTTCCCCCCTTGATAGGAATATTATGATTCCAAATCTATTTTTCCTTCTTCTTCACCTTTTAAAAACCTGTTAACACTACTTTGTTTTAGTTTTATCTATCCTTAGAGTGAAACAAAATGTTTGAGCAACTATGGATTATTTATTTCTTTTTTACCATGATTTTAAATTTTTAGACTTATCTTACTTACTTTTACCATTTATCATTTTTTGTACTATCCTGTTGTTATAGATAGTTGAGTTCGTACCCCTTTTCCATTGTTGAGTGAGGTTGGCTTATTACTTCTCACTCATCAATGTTGTTTTTTGATCTTTGGTAGCCTTGGATTTTTGATTAACCAATTTAATATTGTCGTTTAACTTGGTCATTTGGTCTAACATAGCACTTGTCACACCATCTTGCCAATTTCCTAAGTACATCCCATCCTCATAGCACTAGTTATCTTAGATTTTCTTGTGTTCGTTTGTTTTTGCTATTTTGTTTTATATTCTCAAGTTTATCAAAAGTAGTCTTTATGCCCTACACAATCAAAAATAACAACATAGAAAAAACCATAAAATGATAAAGGTAAGTCAAAGTACACATTAAATTTACTTTTAGTTATTTTCCCTTTTAGCTATTTACTTTTAGTTATTTTTTCTTTAAAATACTATAATTTTTTTTAGCATTAGTGTTGTGTGTTACTATGTTCTTTATCGGAGCACCATCCCCTCTTACACCTTAGTGACACAAGATGAGCTTTGATTAGGGCATATGTATATACATAATATTTTCAAAATTTATCAAATACTGACACTTTACATCTTGTAAGAACCCATTGAGACTCAATCTATCTGAGTGCATGCCTTAAGGGGTGCACCAAGAAAGGGGTGGGTAGACCTTTGGTGCTTCATAGGATTATTTTACCTTATTTACACATTATTACCAATATAATTAGATCTTAGAACCATTACCTAAGCTATTACTCCTGCCTTGCACACTCTTCCAATTGTTTTCCTCTTTCAATCCCTCTTTTCTTTACCTTGATCCCCTTTCACCAGTTGACTATACTAGGTTGACTGGGTAAACCTTATGAAATTTTTAGCCTTTGATTACTATAGATGGTCAACTGGGTTGACCCTATACTATTTTTGGGTATTTTCACTTGAGAGATTTGTTAGCCATTTGATTGACCTAGCTCAAGTTCTAGTGATTTATCTCCTAGAAACATATAGGATTGACTAGGTTGACTCCATATAGCTGACATAGTTAGAAGGATTTAGGGTGAGATCCACCTATAAATACAATATAATTTCATCATTATTTCAATATACAATCAATAGTTATTATTTTCTCATGATTCTTTATAATATATTATTACACCATTCCCAATATAGGAGTCTTAGCTTAGGGTTTCTACTTGGAGAATCTAGTCTTGTGGATAAGTCTTAGATGCTTTTGCCTTTTTTAGTGATATTTAAAAACCACAAAAACCTATTGAATCCCCTTTATCCAAGGGAGATATTGAGTCTCAATGGGTTCACATTTAGGTAAGTATATTCTAACTTTGTTTTCCTCTCTTTAGTAGATATAAGTAGCATAAGTATTGACTCAAATAATATTAATCTTTATATTCCATGTCTTAGGGTCTTACTCATACTTAGCTTAATTGAGATTCTCCTATACATGTTTTGATTGCTTTACTAACCCCTCATGTTATGTCACAAGCTTTGGTGTGCACTAGATTAGATTTACTTTTTGTTTATTAGAATCAATTGAAACATTAAACATATGACTCTTTTAGGGCTACTAGATGATTGTGTTAGAATATAATATTTTGAACCTTTCCTATCATGGTGTATTGTGACAAGTGATCCCTTAATTGGGTCTAGTGGATCCCCATATTGGTCATGTTCTTGTTTAACAAATCTATTCCCGATCATAAGTGTAGGTATGTTCTATCTTCTCTGAGCCAAGATTGATTTATAAACATGATGAATTTATGATTGCATACACTTAGATATTACCAATATAAAGGAGGAGAGAGAAAAGTTATAAGAATATCTTAGGTAGCATAAAGAGGTTGAATGTCAAACCCTTATCCATCATCAAAGCAGCCATGCAAACCAAGAACAATCTACTAGGGAAAGTAAGCCATCTCATTTTCTCACCTCTATCGTCATTGGAGACTTCCTAGTTCATATTTGTTTGTTAGATGACAAGGATAAAATTTTAGTTATCCTTAAGTTAGTGATATATAATTTTAATTTGGTGTATGATCCTACCTATAAATTTGAATTACATTGGAAAGGATTTCTTATGAAGACATTTGGCCTTGTTAATATCCTTAAAATCATCCTTCATGCCTACCCAAATATTTCAATTGCATAATGATTTATTGTTGTTGACTTATTGCCTCATTTTTACCTATGTATAGCTAGTTATTTTAAGGATAAGGTTCAGGGGTGCTTGTCTAGTGAATTTTCTCATATGGTTTACAAACTTGAGTATGGTGTAGAGATCATAATCAAGACTAGATCACTCTCTATATTTCATATCCATCCATACACCCCAACCATATTAATTGTATATTGACTTCATGATCCTACTCAAAAGTAATATACTCATATTAAATATTCCTTGTAAGATCATATACCTTCTCAAGAGCCTATAATGACCTTATCTTAGAAGTCATCCTAGGCCAAAGACCCAAATTATGTCATGCCTTCCCTTGAAAGGGAGAGTAAGAAAATAAGGAAGGTATTAAGTATATTTAAACATTACCCTCAAGTCCACTAAGTACCTCATCAATTTTCTATGCTATAGTTACTCATGAACATCAAATAATATCAAAATATAATAAATTAATTAAATATTTCATGAAAAAGAATGTGGTCTCCAAGCTTGACACTCCTAAGGTCCTTAGTTGTAAAAATACCTTATCACCCATCAATAAATATAATTAAATGTATCTGCCACGCATCCTCTCCTCTTTTGAAGAGGAACCAAGTGCATTAGAATGAAAATTTGAGCATCTAAGCATGATAGACAATCTTTTAAGGTTGATTAATGAAGGGGCAGTCCTTTAAGAACTTGAGCATGTGGAATTTATAAAAAATATTCAAGGACACCATGAAGAGGAAATATCAAGAAAATATGAAGAGGAAATCATTATTGAAACCCCATTACACCCCTATAGATCAAATTTTAAACATTAGTTGAAATTGGATGACATATAATAACCATAATGTCATGATGATGAAGTCAATAAAAATACAACTCAATCACTCTCTCTCATGGAAGATAGTGGTGAAGACAACATCTATGAGTTAATTTTTGATATTGAAGAAAATTCAAGTCAGTTGGATGATCATTGGTAGTAGTTGTACTATGAGTTCTTTAATGGAATAGAAAAAATTAGTGTGGTAGACTTGGATCACGGAGTAGGACAATAGGCTAATGTTCTAAGTGGAGAAGATAATACAAGTCCATAGGTACCAAGGAAAGATGAATTAGAAATTAATTGGGTTGAGTGGATACCTTTATCTATTGAAGACAAGGATGACCAAGCTTTATTAGACCAAAAAATTTGCTATGACCCTATAAAGGAGTTAGAAGTGAGTGATCAGTATGGCATTTTACAAGCAAATGGTAGAAATGGAAGTCAACCCCATGTTTTATTCATTGATCATGATGAGATGTAATTTTGGGAAGATTTGGAAATTTTTTTATTGAGTTTATAAACTCCATCTCTACCCTATGAGGAGATTAAGGAAGATCTTGAAAATAACACTATGACAATAAACTACTTTGAGTCTAATGGGAAGAATCAGGTATAACCCATGACTAAATAATAAATGAGACTAATTATGTAAGATAGATGGATATGGGAATAATATGATTGGGTTCTTGAATCACATATTTAATCCATGAGAATAGGTATGGATATAAAATATCCAATTTCCTTATTAATAGTCCATGAACATGAAAATGATTCCATATATAAGTGGAGGTCTTGAAAAACACACAACCATTTGATCTCATGTAGCCAACTTGATCAAAAGAATTCCCATTATGATCCTAGAGGAAAAATGAGGTTTTCTTTAATTAGTTGTTTTCAATAGTTATTGTCATGGTTTAATAAGTATGGTCTACATAATTTTGTATATTATTATCCATTATTACTTATGTGTCTTGTTTGGTGTGTTTCTTAGAGCTAGGTGTTATTTATTTGCTCATCTTTATGTGTTTTTTTTGTTTTAGTCTAAGAAGTTTCCTTTAGTACTAGATTAGTTGGATAGTCCATGAATGTGGTCTTTTAGGCCATGAGTCTTACCTAAATCACTAGATCCTCTTGACCAATAGGCTGGTCACCCCTTAGAGTCATTAAAAATGTTAATATTTTGGTCCCATAGGATAGATGTCAAAAACTTTTAGTGACAACCAACCTAGCTTACTTATGGTGATCTCTGGTATAGTCATATAATCTTTGGTCATATTGAGAGTCTCTAAATCTTGTTATGAGTGTTATGATGTGTCATAAGGCATGCTTGAATCCATTGTGTCATGACTATTTTGAGTCTTTTGGTGAGATGATAATGGTACTTATGAGTTTGGAGTGAATCAAGAAAGTGCTAAGGTGTCTTAGAAGTATAGTAAAGGTGTTTTCACATTGTTTAAGGCATGAGGATTAATAGTGTATTAAATTTCATTGTTCATGATACACTCATATAAACCCATTTAGTACCTCAAATCACCCTTAGAACCATTAATACCCCTAAAAATAATTAATATAAACCTACTTTGCCTATTAAAACTTGGAAAGGGGTATTAATTTGATGAATTACATAAAAGGGGGTGTTGAAGAGATATTATTCATGTCACATTGACACCCCTATGCGTTTATGGCCCTAAAAGCCCATTTTGAGACCCATTCACACCTATTAATTAGTCAAATAGACCCCACATGCCAAATTGTGAATATTCTAATTCCCCTATGTACTTCTTAGTTGAAAAGGTTGTGAACTCATTCTCCCTATCATTTGTCCCTAAAATGGTGGTTCCCAGCTTGAAACATGGACATAATCATGGAAAGATAGATATTTTTAGAGGTTTTCTACAATTAAACAACACTATATGGACTTAGACATATATAATTAGTCAAGGATTTCAAGGTGGCTCATATATAATGTCTCAAACAAGATTCATGGTGAAAGGATGCCAAATATACTTGAAACTAGTCCTTCACTTCATCTTCCTTCTTTGAAAGCTTAGACAACCCTTTAGGTTTATGCATAATACAAAAATGAGAGAGAATATCATAAGATAGTCTCTTGGTCAATGTAAGGGGGTCCATTGACCTTATAGTAATGGTAATTAGCTATATTTTTATTCCCCTATGATCTATAAATAAATAATAAGAAGTAGAGTGTCCTAGTCACTATCTTCATCTGCACAGGCAAAATGAAACATAATGGTTTTCATGATTGTTTGGCTTGTATAGTCAAATAAATGAGTGATCATGTTTCCTAAATATTAAATGTGACTCTAATAAAATTTTTAGTGTTTGAATCACATGTCTAATCTCATGAGACCAATTAACATCAAAGCTAGCATAGTCTTCAATCTATAAGAAGGTTTGAGTATTTAATAGAGTGTTGAAGCTCTCATCAAAATAAATTGATAGTGTTGAAGGAATAGAAGAGTGTTCCAAGATTATTTATACCTCTTGTCTCAAGGTTTGTGTCCACAATGGCATCTTATCATCTCCAAGTGCCTTCAAGGAAGGATCTTATAGACATATCTAAGATAAAATTTCTATTATCACTATATGTGGTTCAAATTTGCCTTTAGAGCTTTAAAATGTAGCTAAGAACATAGAATAAGGTGTTAGAGTCATGATAGATCATCATCATACTCCTTTAAACATACCTCTAAACCCTATGGTATCCTCAATAGTCCTAGAAACCGCCTTATTGCCTCCAAAGCTCAATCCATCAGTTTAGCAAAGATTAAGGTTCTTATCAAAGATTAAGGTTCCTCAAAGATTTCTAGGTTTCTTTTTATGACTATATATGCCCTTTCTCTGCCTTCAAAATAATATATTTTGAAAGGTATGTGTTTTAGGGTCTTTAAGGGTCATGTTGGTTTCATTAGGATGGTTTCCATGTTTCATTTCATGATGCTTCTATACCTTTGTCATTCCATGTTAATTTCACTACTTTTTCATTATTCTTTAACCCTATTTTCATGCTTCAACTCCATATCACCCCATATCCACCCTCTTCCATCCATCAATCTTTAATTCCAGGGACAAACCATGTGAAAATACCTATGTACACATTTTAACTCTCAAGAAACATGAGACCATGGAAATTTAGACATATATGAGTTACATACCTAACTAAGGAATCCAATAACCACCTATAGTCAGTCACTTATGCCAACTGTAGTAGAGTTTTAAAGAACACTACATGGAAACTCATGTGCATAAGGAATGGTGTGGTTAAGAGAATAGACACCCCAGAGAGATAGAAGAGAATGTGAGGTAGGTCATTATTAGGTTTTAAATAGATGTAAGACACCTTAATATCTTAGAGAATCATATTTTAGACCCCTAAGATAGTCAATACATACAGATGAATGCATTTAACATTGTTTGTGCATATTAACATCTATATCTTATTTAGAATAAGAGGAAAAATTTATTCATGAGAGAGACAAGGTTTAGACTAAAGAATAAAGTAGACATCAATGATCACTCTATCTAAAAGGTAAAAATACACTACAATCAACATAGGTTTGAAGATAAATTGGCCTAATTGAGAATGAAAAAGCCCATTAAGTGGGTAGAAAAATGATTGGATACTTTCAAGGTAAGTAGAGTTTTAAATGAGGTCATAAAATACATAAAAACCATTTCAATAAAAATATGGAGTCTCAAATCTCAAAATAAAAATATGACGTAACCCCCATGTTAAAAATAACACCTATAGGCCTTTTGAGAAACCTTTCTAGCCTTAAGCTTAAGGGGAAAGAATAGGAGAATCATTGAAAGGCTCTTAGATCCAACCGAGAATCTAAGCCTATTTGATATAGAAATTAGGTCCATGGGATATTGAATAAATTGATAGTGTAGTGGGGTGAAACCTAAACACAAGAAGATACAGTCAACTAGGTAGATAGTCATAGAAATGCAATCAAATGCATATGGAAAATCTTGAGAAAGTTAGTAATATTAAATCCTCAAAAAGGATATCATGATTTAAAAAATGGTATAGAGGATAATTTTTAGTAGGAAAAACCATTCATGAACTCCTCAAGGTCATACAACTAGTAGAGATAGTCATTATTCTATTTTAAAGTCCAAGTAGTCAGTTAAGTTAGGAGTCATTTGGGAGTTTGAGAACAAAGACCATGATATCTCACTTTAGGAAGTGAATATTTATATTTTAAAGGGAATGAATATTAAATGATTGACATAAGGTTTAGTGTTTTAATATTCTCATTGGATTGACTGAATCTAGCAGGTAATGAAGATATAATGTTTTAAATAGGCCTATTAGGCCTAACCAAACCTAAAAAGGTACATGTAAGTTAATCAAGGTATTATATAAGATTAATGAGGTAATATTAAAATTTAAACACATAAAAAATGGTAAGAGATATATCCTAATAACCTTAAGTGGTGGTAGTCTTCAAAATAGAGAGGGAGACTCAAATTAGGCCTAATAAGCCTAATATGACGTACACAATCCTATATCAAGTTGAATATTTTTTTATGAGGTGATTTTAGGATTTAAAACTATAATTATGTATTTATAATAGGGTTATAAGAGAGATAATAACCTTAATAGAGGAATAAATTAGTAAAACCTAGACCTTAGGGTCTCACACTCCTAACTGTGCCTAAACCCTAAGGTGACTATGGGTAGTATACAAGGATTGGATTGAAGAGAGACTTGGAATTGAGTGTGAAATAAACCTTGGGATTATGAATTTATATATAATCCTCCATCATAATTAAAATAAAGATAGAAATATATTTTAGACCTCTACCTTCATCCAAGCACACAATTGGCAAAGAAACCTATAGGCAGCCTCTTGAAGTAATGAAGATAGAGTGGTAGATTGAATGATAAAGGTAGTTGTTTACGATAATAATAGGTTAAAAATAGTGATTCATTCTAATATTGAGTATCTTAGAGGAATATGTAGGCCATTCAAACCCTTGAAGCTCAATTATGGCCTAACAAGCCAATAACTAGTCTTGAGGCTAAAAAGGCCTATACCACCGTGGAGGCACTCTCAAATCCCTCCTAATAAAATGATAGCATGAGAAGATTTATAAGGATAAATTAGGTATAAAAAAGTGTTTAAAAGTAGAGATAAATAAGAAAAAGGTCATTTTCAATCATAATGGCTAGTCTTAAGAATAAAATACTAAATAGTCATTTAAGGCCCCTGTTTGGATGCTCATATCTTTCACCACAAAGGGACTTAGATAAAATTATTATAGGAGTTTTAATAAAACCATATGAACTTAAAATACATGGAGTATTTAAGTTTTTTGAGGGTCCTACCTTTATGAACAAAGGTTAAGAATGCTAGCCTACTCAAACTTCCTATAGAAGGAGAGAAGCCAACTTATCTACATTCACATCTTAACACATTATTTACATGGGAATACAAGATACTTAGAGAATTTTAAGGGGTCCATGTAACTAAAATCCATGGAAATATTTTTTTTATTTAGAGGTCTATACTCTATGAATCATTGCTAAGAGTAATAGACACCCAAAACCTCCTTAAAACCCTAAGAAGACCCAATTTTAGAAATCTTGATGTTTTGTTATCCTATCACCCTATAATCACCTAATAAGATCCTAAAATTTCAATTAAACATAGAGGACCTATTCAAGGCACCTTACTATATGGAATCTATATAAACTGCTCATAAAACTATACTTTTCCAAAGAAATGAGTAGAAATAAGGATACATGATAGTTTAAGATGATTACAATCATTAGAGGGGATGGTTTGGGACTTGATTCATATTATAAAATCATAAAATATTAAATTATCTTCCTAAAAACATCTATGAAACTCACTATTAAAGAGCTAGTCTATAGGGAGGGAGACATAGCCAATTAGTTTGAGATAATTGTAGATATATATCACTATAAAGGGCTCATGTTATGGTATAAAGTGTTGTTTAAAGTATACATATCATGTTTTTATAGTTTTATAATGTTATAAGTATACTTTCATGGCTTCCAAATGCAAATAGTTAGACTACTAGGCCTAATTGGCCTAGTAAACTTACTTGGTCACCTAAAAGAATGGAAATGACATTGAAGGGATAATGAAATGAGTTAAGGAAGTATTTTTACACCTATTAGATGAAACTTGATGGGAAATAAATTCAAATTTCATGAATATAATGGATAGATAAGGTAGTTTCTTGACTTTGTGAATTTGCTTTAAAGTAGTATGACTATTTCATGTTTCATGATGACCTGATTACACCTTATTCATGTTGTAACTAAGAGGGGAAGGAGTTACTTGAACAAAAAAAGGTGTATCATTCCTTGATAGAGTGTTGAAAATTTCAACCATAACATCCACCACCTCATTTAAATGCCAATAACTCATTCAAGGGGCCATTAAGGAGGACCAATGCATGGAGAGGGTTATAAAGAGGACCATGTAACTATTATAACTAAAGTTTCAATTTATTATGGTCATTAATGACCCATTATTATTATTCCAAGCCATATTTACCTCCATTTATCTCCTCATTTTTTATATATTATGGTATTTGTGACCTTGTATTGTATCCCTAAAGCTGGTATGAGAAAACTTTGCTAGTGTTTGTACTTATACACCTACTTGGACTGATCAAGAAGCTTTTAAATCTCTATCATCACATTATCTAGTGTATTTATATATGTTTTGATATCAAAATATGATGTTTTTACTTTTCTTGTAGGTCCTTGTTCACCTATATGCAATAATATGTCTTATGTAGGTTATGTGGAGTGTAGAACTGTGGGTGATGGGGTTTGAAGTGTGACATGACTAGTAAGAGTTTTTTAGCAAGCTTACTTGTCATAACCTTTTCATTATACTCACCTATTATAGTCTCCACATGAAACATTTGTGCATAGTAACTCATGAGGATGAGTTTTTAGTTTTTATTATTCCATTAGTGTGTTAAGATTTCAAGTTGAGTGAGTGGATGAAAGATCATTTAGGTACATCACCACACTTTAATGTATATTTCCTTCTTCCATCTCTTTTCCATTTTTATTATAGTAATATTAGTTCTTAGAGAGAGTATTCAAGTAATAAATTAGGGGATCTAAACCCATATATATAGAGGTTTGTCCTAGATAATAGGTAACCCACATCTTATAGGTCAATACCATGTTATTACAAGTTTGGGGATTGTTTGAATAGTCTTCCTTAATAAGGGTGAAACATGGGTAGCTATCACTTCCCCTCAAATAATTTCTAATATTCAACCAATACCCTTAAAATTATAGTTTTTACACACCTAACTTAGTAGCTAGCTCGATCCCCCACCATGCTCATAAAGCTTCCACCATGTGATTAGTTTGAATCCCTAGAGGACCCACATAAGCTATTATAAAATTAACATTGGAATACTAAATTACCCCACCTCTCCCTAATGGGCTAGGGTTCCCTTTCATAGCTCCGTAAAAATTCATCTTAAACCATGAATCCAGAGAATGAATCCACTTTATCAATAATCTATTAACACTTTACTTTTAAATTTAAGTAGGGATCACTAAATTTAGAGATTAAAGGATGTGAGTAAGGCAATATAGGGGGATCTTAGAATGAAGAAGTAAATGATGACCAGTTCTCCTTGATAGACACCATTATCCTCTTAAAATTGGAATTGGGGTAGGGATTCAAATTGTCAAAGATAATATAATTTATGGTTTTCCACACTCCCAAAAAGATATGGGGAATATATATATCCCACCAAAAACTCAAGGGGGATAATCCTAAGGGGCCTTCCATTGATAAACCAAATCTTGAATAGAATTTGAAAGAACCCAAGAGTAATTAGAGAAAATAAAAAATGAATGAAGAATAAAATAAGAAAAAGGGTAGAAAATGAAGAGATGATTAGATGATTCAGCCTCATTTTTTGCATAAAACACACCTATTTGGAATAGTAATAGCCCTTTTCATTAAATTAACCATGGTGATAGTTTGTTTTGGGAAACCAACCAATAGAAAACATTGATTTTAGACATCAAATGTTTTACACAAAATATTTCAATCATCCTCCAATCCTTCTTGATCACAAAATAATTTTTATCTAGATTTAACCAAGAAGATACCACTAGGATTCACCTTCTAGATGATCTCATCATCTTTGGGGAATCTACTAACATGAGTAGTCTAGAGCTAGTTTTTTAACTCCTAGAAGAAGAGAATTTTTTGTTGATTCATTCCTTATTTATGAAAAATCTTCCACTTTTTATTTTCATCTTCTTCTTGCTAGTATTCATGCACTATATGGCCCATAACCTCCTTAAAATGACCTATAATCACCATAAAAACTTGAGAGGATATCAATAGGTCCTAGTTAATCCAAGGATCATCCCAAAGTCATATCTATCTCCTCTTATTATTCTCCATTTTAAGCCTCTTTTAAGAAGATCATTTCCTTTAAAAATGGCTTTCCAAAATTCTAACCCATTATTAGGCCCTACTTCTAAAAGGGAATATGATACTCCCTAAAATTCATATAATTATCTTTAATTACTATAATCCATTTATTATCTTCCTACAACACCCTCTAACTTTATTTTTCCAATAGGACTTGGTTCATATGTTTCACTCTCTTTAGGCTTAAGCCTCCTCTCTCTTTGAGTAAGCATGTTTTTCCCAAGATATAAGGGGAAACCTAAAACTATCTTCTTCCCCCATACATAGAAACTTCTTTGAATTTACTCTAATTAGTCCACCACTTTACCTAAAATAGAAAATAAGGGAAAAAATTAGACAGGGATACTTTATAGGGATATTTTGAGTAACTTCAGTTTACCTGCTTAAGATAATAGATTCCCTTTCCAACATACCAACTTATTCTAAACCCTATCAATCAGTGGATTCCAAAATTCATATTTCATTTTACCTTTAAAGAGAGGAATATCCAAATAAGAAGGGAGATTATTTATTAATCAACTAATAATCCTAGATATCTTCACCTACAAGCTAGCTAGGGTGTTAATAAAAAATAAATAACTTTTTAAGAAATTAACACATTGTCTTGACACTTATTCATAGATATTAATAATTTTCTTGAAACATTTAGATTATGACACTGATGCTTCTTCCATCATTAGGGTATCATCATTAAATTTTTGGTGGGTTACTGGTTGGGTATTAAGATCCACCTTAATACCCTTGATAATTCAAACAAATTTGGTAGTTTTAATCATTCTATTTAGTGTTTCAGCCATCAAGATAAAAAGGTATGGTGACAAAGGGTCTCCTTGATGAAGACCTCTAACAAATGGAAAGAAGCCTTTAGGGACCCTATTTATGATGACCAAGTACACGAGAGGAGAAATTAAAGATGAAATTAGATTCTAAAATACCTCATCAAGCCTAAAATTTTGTAGAACTTTGTCTATAAATAATCAAGTGACCTTATCATAGGCTTTGTTTGTATCAAGATTGAATAACATTCCCTATCTAGAAGAATTAATAATGGAATGGATTGTTTTTTCTATAGTGATGATGCCATCTAATATCTATCTACCAAACAAAAAAGGCCCTTAGTGTTCTAATATCATCTTATCAAGGAACATTTAAATTTTTAATGCTTGACATTTGGTGTAGATCTTATAAAATGTGAATCAAAGGCTGATAGGTCTTATATTTAGATTAATAAATAAGATTAAATTTATAGTTTTCAAAAATTAGATAAGAAATTGTTTTATCCATCATTAAATTACATGCTATTAAAATAAAAATAATACCCAAATTTTGAAAATAAAGGAGTTCTATTCATCCACTCATATAAAAACATGCCCATTCCATCTCACCTACTTTATAGGTTTTCTAGGAGCCTAATTCACCAAGGGAAAATTCCTGAGCCATGACATCCAACTTGAACAATGAGTTGGTAAACCTTTTATTTTATAGCTTTATGAGTGGCTCTAAAAAGGAAACAAAAATACCAATGGAAAAAGATAAAAAAATATGTTTTATTTGATGGATTATATTTTTTTCCTCATATATAATACTATCCATCCCCATTGAACACAACTCATAGTTTATTTAATTAAGATAGACCAAGATAATGGAGGATGAGACATCCCATCTCGACCTATTGTACTAATATTGACTACTATGGCATGAGAAAACATTGGAAGGGACAAAAAGTTATTTTCATTTAAATACAAAGTGATAAGAGATAAAATGTTACATTAAAAATCAAGTTTTAATCTTTTTACTTTTTTTGTCCATTTTTTACAAAAACAACTAACCTTTTTGTTTAAAATTTTAAGTTAGAATATTTTACTACTCAAGAATATCAATAATCCAAGGGAAACACAAGGGGGGGAAACTTGAATTTTGAGAAAAATCCTAGATCAATACTAAAATTAGAAATACTATTAATTGTCTTATAATATTCCTTGAAACAATGGGCAAAGGAGATGATGAGAAAGGGGTTTTATGCTCTGAAAGTAGGATTGACAAGATAATTGATATTTTAGTTAGGATTTTTATGTTTTTTCATTATATTAATGATAAAAATATAATTTCATTCCACATGTAAACTATCTCATTCCCGAGGAATACTTGATTATCTAAAATTTTAGCCTTTTTCCATTTTAATTAGCTTGTGCACTTAACTTGGACCTATTTTTACACCTCACCCTATCCAAAGAACCCAAGAGGACCTATTAATATTATAAATTATTATATTTCACCTAATAAAATTTTATGATTGATAAAAATACATTTAAGCACCCATATGGAAAAACATAGATAAATAATTCTACATGTTTATCTAAGGGATAAAACATTCAATAGAGACAATAGTGGGAGGTGTTCTTGTACTTATGGGATGTTCCCATATTGTAACCCTATAATGGTTAATTTTTAAAATTAAACCCTCCCCTTAGTTTATATTCCATTTTTTAGGCTACCTATCATACAGTTTCCCTTTTTAACTTGATATAAGGCACACTCAAGTTACTCATTTTACCAACTTGGCAATTTTAATACAAAGACATACTTATACTATTGAATATTGAGAAAATATTTGTTATTATTTTCAATTTTTATTCAAATAATTTAAAGCATTCATCAACCAAGTCAAAATACAATTTTATTTATACCAAATCAAAGCATGATCAAGTATTCAAGACATCAATATATTCATTCATATAGTCAAAGAGCAAAATTGTACAAATCACTCCCACCAACTAGGAGAACTATGTGGGTTTGATTTACCTTCTTAGGGTACTAGATATGTAGACAATGATCAGTAATTTTGGGGTTGATTTAGATTTCCTTAGGATAATTACAATTGGACTTTTTATATTCTCATGGTTTCAATTATTGAAAGCCCTATTGTGGTTTGAAACTTGGAGAATATATTTGCAGGTCTTATGCACACGTATGAATGTCAAATATATGCATATAGAATGAACTAAAGTTAACCCAAGTGATTATAATGTAATTAAATATTTTCATTAAAAAATAGTATTAACCAAGTAGGATATTAGTGTGAGTGTATCATGTCTTCAGTTTGGCAATCTTTCCCTTGTTCAATTTCATTCTTACTTCTAGGTAATTTTAGATAGAGTTCCTATTTTTGTCTTCTATAAATCAAACACTATTGAAATCTAGACAAAACAACTATGGTTGTATTTTAAATTCATACTTATATTTATTTAAATAATTTACATGTAGCTCAATTATGCTATTTTCATTCATTATACTTGTTGAAATGTCATTCATAATATTATGATTCATGTTATTAAGTTTATCTAAATTAGGTTAATTCACTTTGTAACACAATATTAAAAAGATTAGTTTTATTAGTATAAAATTAAAAATCAAATTGAATTAATTCCATTAATATAAGCATATGTCCTTAGAAGAGCTATCTAAGAATGGGGTAAATAAAAAAATCATTGTACCTTGAATATTTTCAAGTCAAACATGATCCTCTCTTAGATTAGATGTTGCTAAAATGGATGTAGTTACAAGATTATTAGTGGATACACATGATCAAATAGATGACATATCACCTTTATAAATATATGATTGATTTGATATGCTTGATGAATGATTAGTGATTGACCTTAAGATTTGATAGATATTTACTACCTTAGATAGTCATATTGAAATGAGAAGGGAAACCCTCCATTTATAAATTATATTGATAGATATGGACTATCGAATGAGGATGAAGATCAATGGATGAATATTAGTCCTCTTATCCATAAATGTGGGAGGTGGAGTATGCAATAAAGAGGGATGAATTGTGTAAGGGGGTGAAATGATGAAGGCACGGAGTGTGTAACATCATGTCATAGTTATTTATTGCACACTTTCCTCTTTTCATTGAATTTACCTTGTGAATGATAGTTTTAATTTAAATTTGATTTTTAATTACCAAGTGGGTCCTTTGATGAACTAACAAGTTTGAGATTAAAAATGGGATTTATTTTTTTATGTAAAATAGTAATGGTGCATTCCATAATGTTTTATTATTAATGATATTATATAATTAACAAACATGAACTAACTAATTTGATGTGATGTAATTTTCTTAATATTTGATGTGATCATGGAAGAAAGGACTAATTTATCAAGGGGAGACGATTATGAATCAAGCTAAAGATGTTAGATAGATAGAATACTTGATTAGATAATTTAGGGTGATGTTAGTGAGGATTATTAAGATATTTAAAATCAACATGAAGTGTTTGATTTTAGGTGTCTACATTCTCACCCTCTTTAGAAGGGAATTAAGAGACAAAATGGGTGGAGTAATGGCTTTTCAAAGAAGATTCCAAATAAAAGATGATGATGAAAAGATGCGATGGATGATTTCCCATAAAGATGGAATGTGAGGATAAAATATGTATATGGAAGCATGAAAATAGAGGATGAAGATAGAATGGAAGAAATAATTAGTGGGTGATGTAAAAATAGGGGTGGGATGAAGGATGTGATGATAATGGATAAAATTAACCTGTGGATGATATTAACCCACTTGAGATAATGATTGAATTATTGGATTTTTGATAATAATGGATTTAATTTACCCAAGTAAGGAAGATTTTGGAAGGATTAATCCTGAGATACACTACATACTTTGATTTTACCTAAGTAGGGCATATGTAGGAAAAATATCCTGACAAAGCTACAAGCTTGAATTGACCCAAGTAGGGTAGATTAGGGAATGGATTATATTGATTATGAGTTATATACTTGAATTCCCCCAAATAAGGTGAAGGGTGTGATCTTTAATTGGATGAAAGGAAGATTGATTAATTTATTGATTTGTAATCATAGATCATGGATTTAACTTACTACACATATTAAGGATGAGATGATCATGTCGATGAATGATAAGAAGTTGATAGGTTTATGAAAATGTATGTGTATATGGTATAATGACTATTCAAAATATGAATCAAATGAAAAATAAATAGGCACATAAAGATGCCCTTAAGTGATGAAATAATGAATACTAATGGATGATATAATAATGATTGAAGAATGATGTGATTAGATTTGGAGAAAAATTGGATAAATTTTGGAAGAATAGGGGATTCTTAGCTATAATAAATGGATAATTAAAATAAGAGTAAGAATGGTGATGAAAAATGGTGTTGGTGGTCAAGCTAACCTCATAAATTAAATGTAACTAAGCATTTCTTACATAATTTAAATAGACCTCAAGATGATGTAGCTATAACAAAAGTGAATAATGTTATGAGGAAAAGATGATGGATAGATGCTAATATGATGTCAAAAAATGTCAAATAGGGATGATATTATTTATTTTGAAATGATATTTAAATAAGATGAACTGATAATTTATTTTTTGTCCACATATAATTTTAAACTTGATATTTGTTTTAGCACATGACAATATGCACCATGATATAAAAGACCATGATGACCTAGCCATAATGTGCATAAAGAGTAACCCCTGATCTAATAACTAAATGACACAAAACACCATGATATAGAAAAATCAAGATGACATTATTATCATATGATGAAGGATGGAATCAAGTAAAAGTGAGTGATAGTAGGAAATATGATATGGACTAAGTCATATCATGGCACACATGGATTAAGTCAAGGAAAAATAATTAACCAAGCATGAAAACACACACAAATTTAAACACTAAAGAAACAAAAATAATATTATCATTAATCAAGTCAAATTCCATATATGAAGCATCGGTAATATTGATAGCTAAATGGTGCCCCTAGTAAAATACATGATGAAGGCTAAAATGATGATTTTACCCAAGGAAGATGAATGTGGGAATGATATATCCCAATGATGAGTTGCATGCTTGATTTTCCTCAAATAGGGTAGAAGCTATGAGTTGAGATTGGATGAATGATTGTCTTGACACACCCCAAGTAGGAAAAAATTGGGAAGGACACATCCCAATGGTATAAAAATGACTTGATCAAGGATTTTGAACAAATTTAGGACAAGACAAATGTTTTTTTGATTTTGTGGCTTTCAATCTCTTTTAGGTATTTTTAGCCTTTTCTAATTTTTTTGGATTTTTGGACTATTATATGTTTTTGGATTTTTTTTGAATAATTGTATACAAAGGGTTCTCTAGATGTATAGATAAGGGGTAACTAGTAAAGGGAAATCCTTTTATAGCACCACAATGTGAAATGTAATAGATGAACTAGATTTAGGATAATGTTGGATGATTTTGGATGAGGATGGGGGATGATTAGGGATGAAAATGATGGGTTAGGGATATCTAAGGACTATGTCATGTGGGAACCAAGTGTAAATTCATAAAATTTACATTTAGATTATATACTAATATGTTTCCCAAAACAAGGCTTAAAACACCTTCTAGTTCCTTGCCAAGGTCAAGATGAGAATAAAAATAAGCATGATAAGATGTAAAAATGAATGGTTTTAGGATGATGATTTAAATAAGAGATATGGTATGGATTTCAAAGTGGATGGGGCTACCCCTAGTGTTAAGGTAATTATAGATAATAAATTATTTACACATGACCCTAAAACCTAGTTTTCATCATGGTACTTGCCCAAGGTGAAATACACATGGTTTTCAACATTCGATGAATTATTTCTCTTTCTCTTTTGATTTATTTAATAATTTTTATCATTTTATCTAATTTGAGGATTACAAGATGCATAATGATAATTATTTTTGATATTTAGGTGTGTGCTCTAGATATGTCATAATGAACTTCATTAATTTCAATATTGGATTCCTCCAAATTGATGAGGAAGCCATCATAGCCCAAAAAAAAGAGGGTGATGCCAATGAGGGTGATCAAAATTTATATTGGATGGAAGATGGTTTTTGATTTCTTGAAGGATTTTGAGGGATATGGGGATTGTGATGCCAAGGGGGATTGAGACTAATAATATCGCTTTCTATGAGACTAAGAGTATCTACTTGAATTTTATTTTTATTTTGGTCTAATAAAAACTCAAAAAGGTTTTCATCAAGAGACTTATATTTTTTAGTTTTTAGATTTAGATTTAGATTTAGATTATCCCATAGTGCCAAAAACAAGGTTTCACTAAGGGACTTTTATTCTAGATTTCTAGGACTTTGATTTAGGTTACTAATTTTTTACTTTGATTTTCCTAATTATTGGATGTTGATGCTAATTTATGATATTTTGGCTAGATTAAAATCATGAATTATACCATTGTTTTATTGATATGGAATAAGGCTAATGGTAAGTGATTTTTTTGGTTTTAATTTATGGGTGTGTGAGATTAAATGCTAATATGGATGATGGTGGGGATAGTAATGTTGTTAAAAATATTATCAATAATATGGTCCTCATAATGAATATGAGTAATGATTGTTTCAATGTTAGTTAAGGATTCCTAAAAAACCATGGGAGTGTTGTGAACATATTTATCATAGTCCAGATTATAATAAGTTAATCTGTAATATTTAACACCAAATTTGAATATAACGCTTTCTTTAGTCTCTTTTTTGGTGACATAAATAAGTCCCTCCCTATGAGTTATTGGTTAATAAATTTTAAAATAATTATATCTACTCAACATGAGTGTCGAATGTAAAGACTTTTGCATCAATTTTCTAAAAAATAATCATTTTGTCATTTATTGTTAAAAGAATTTTTAAGTAATATCATACCATATTGTCATGTGATAATATATAGGCAGGTAAAGTCTCAGGGTCCCATATAGATATAGGGTCATTAGATCCTCTCTTATTGGCCTATATGTATATAATATATTATTTTTATTACATGCATAGTTATAGTTATAATTATATATAGAGGGGGAAGGGGGGATGGGTATAATATATAGATAAAGATAGAGTATATATTCTATATAGAGTATTGACATGGTCTATATTAATTTATAATTTAGTTTAGTTATATAATATGAAAATATACCCATTTATTTGGATGGGTAATGTGTATTTGTAGATGGTTTGAAGTTGATGACATGATAAACTTTGTGTGCATGTATATGGATGGGATCGATATTAACATCTTCATGGATCCCAAGGCCTTTCCTATTATAGTTCATGATTTCAAGGATTATAATTATGATAGGATATTTGTTTCTCTAAAAATAATCCATAGGGATGTCTCCATGTAACCTTTTTATTATTTTAACTAATTTATTCTTTTGTAAGGAAGCTAAATTTGATAAATGGTGTAGTGCAAAACTAATAGGATATTGATGTTAATTTTTTGTTGATGTTGGGATTGTCCAAATGGAAAGATATTTGACATTTGTTGTCTTAAAGTACCATTTCCTTAGGAGTTAGATGGTTTTTTGTGATATAATTTTTGATGTATGATGGGATATGAGGTGAAAAGTCAAGGATGGTCATGTCAAGAATGAGTTCATCAAGGACTGGTAGTTGGTTAAAGATGGGTGTCTAGTCAAAAATAGGTTAACCAAGGATAGGTAATTGGCCAAATTATTATTTGTCAAATACTAGCTCATAAAAAATGGGCCCTTTATCAAATACGAGTGGGATAAAAATGGTTTGGAAATGGTAAAATATGGGTGATTCATTTTTTTTGAAGATGGGTTTATTGTATTGACCTTACTTATAAGTGGAAAAGTTTGATTATGATTTGGAAGGGGATATTGGCATATCCCTAATGGATTATTATTAGACTTATATGTACCTATTTCATTAGTAAATGATGATCTTTGGATGGGAAATTACATGACATGGCTACATTGTTGGATTTGATGCAAATTTAAGGCAAGATGGGTTATGGATAGCAAATTGTTTGGTGTTTGTGACCCAAGAGAATTGGATTTTGGATTGGTGGATAAAGGTACTAAAAGGGATTATATGTGGGATACATATTTTCTAATCTTTGGGATTTGGTCAAACATTTATTGACATTGGGATGGTGATGTTAGGGTAAGATTGGGATTGTGAGATACTATAGGTCTAAATAAGATTTGATGTAGGATTGTTTGATGTTTAAATAAGTTAATGTGATTTTATTAGGATTTTGGATTTCATTGGATTAATGGTGTTAAGTGTGATTAAGATATAATTAGATTTTGAGATTGATTTTGATTGATGTTATGATGTTTTCATCCTAACTAACAGGTATGGGAGATTGAATGGAAAGATGAGGATATGATTTGGATTTGGATGTTTAATTGATTTAAAATTAATTTAACATTGTTAATATAAAATTTATTTTACTTTATTTCAATGTTGACTTTTGACTTGATTGGACTAGGTCAAAGTTGACCTACTTAGACTTGGTCAAAGTTGAATAGATTTGACTTGATTAGAATTGATCAAAGTTGACCTAATTTATCTTGGACTTGGTTAAATTTAACTATATTTGACTTGAAATTGGTCAAATTTTATAGGATTTGACATCATTAGACTTGGTCAAAGTGGACCAACTTTGACTTTGACTAGGTCAAGTTTACTAGGATTGACTTGATTGGACTTGGTCAAAGTTGATTGGATTTGATGTTGATATTGGTCAAACTAGACCTCAAATTTTAAATTTTGAATTTATTTAACCTAATAAATTTTAAATTTGACTTGATATTAACATGGAATGACTTGATCAAAATTGACCTTAGATGTTTGATTTGATTTAAAATGTTGACTTTGGTAAAGTCTAAATGTGAATTGATTTTTAAAGTTTGACTTCAAAAGGTTTGACCCAATTTGACTTGATTTGGAAAAAGTGGACTAGAATTAAATGATTGATTTGGAATTGGATATTATTCAAATAAGATCTAATTAGGTTTTGGATATGGTTTAAATTGGATAAAGTAGTGGTATAATATGGGAAATGTAACATTAATATTTGATATGATGACTCTTGATTTCACCAGAGTAATGATTGAACACATAACATTATAATTAGATGTGAAAAGGTTTGATTTAGGAAATTTAGATGTGTTTAAGGTATATGAGATACCAAACAATATGGGTATTGAAAATAAATAAGGACACACACAAGTAAAATCCCTATGCTTGGTATTAAATGGGTGTACAATGTGACCACCAACTCATCAGTCTACTTATGCAAAGTGGTGAATAGCTTGATATCCCAACCCTCACTAAAATTTGTATGTGATGGGTAATCTTTGAGAATGTTGTTTTCCTAAAACTAGATGTCATTTATAGTTAAATTTATTAAGATAAGTATAAACAAGTTTATCTACATGCATCCAATATATATCTTGTGGTAAGTTGGGGACCAAGTCCATGCAAGAGGACAATGATAGGATTTTTGAGAGGTTTTATTCCCTTCTAGGACACTCCAACTATAATATCTTAGTAGAGTGTCACTAAAAATTATTTTTTGAGAGTGATTATGAAGCTTGGTGTTAGAGAAAAACTTCTTACCTTCATAACTATGCTTAAAACACAAAACTACTTGGATAATGTCAATAAATCCTCTCAATTTATATACCTTTCTAGAACATGGGGTTGGTATGTACATTAGGGGATGAAATTCAAATCACTAGTGATACAAACTCATAATTGGTGATCAAGGTACAACTCATGTAGCCTAAAAATTAAAAAAGTAAGATAAGATATTTTTGATCCTTAAGGTCCCATGAGGGGCAAGAAGATTGTATATGTAACATCTCTTCAAGAAGGGGAAATACATATTAATAATTTTTTATCACCCAAGATCCTAAAATTAGGTAAAGGGAGAGAATACACTTGTCAAACTACCAAAAATAAAGACACAAACACAAAATCAAACTCAAATAAGTTTATTTTAAGCACCAAGTGTTTACTCTTTTTAGAGCACCAAAATAAAATGTTTTTAGTGTTTTTTTGAATAATCATGTCTTTGACAAGTGTAAATATGCATAAAATAGGCTAGTAGTCTCAAATTAAATCTTAATTTTTTTAAAAAGGTCTCAAAATCCAAAAAAATTAGGTCTCTGTCTTTGTTTTTCTATTCTACAGGGTGATTCCACCATACTACAAGCCAATTCTAGAATTCTACAAGGAATAAAAAACTATATTTCTATTGTTCTATAGAGTGGTTCTACCATTCCACAATTTTATTTCACCATTATATAAGAAATAAAAATAGAAAATAGAAAAACTATGTTGCCTCTATTAAAGTTATCAAAACCACTACTATGTATGTCATTTCCACTACTAAAATTCATAATTTCATTTCTATAAATAATCATTTTGATACTACAAAAATGAAGAGACAAAAAACATAAAACAACATTTCTACTATTAATAATCACAATATTGATACTATGATAATAACTTTCATTGATTCAAATCATGTTTCTAGTGATGTTTAAAAATAAATAACCAACCAACACTTACATGATTCCACTATCATACACCATAATTGTATGAACGTGTAGAATAATTTCACCTATCCTTCAAAAAATTTAAAAATATGTTTTTACTAATGTGTAGTATGTTTCCATAATTTTTGTATCACATTTTTATAATTTTAAAAAATAGATATTAAATTATAAAGTGTTTTCATCATTTACAAGCATGATTTTACTATTATCAAGAGAATTTTTACTGATTAACGGAGTGATTTTGTTACTGTAATGGAAACCAAAAAATTACAATTTGAAGGAAACTATGGGAAATTAGATCAAATTTAAGATTAAATTTCCACCTCAAATGATGAGAAGATGTACTCAAAGCTGACTGTGGGGTGTTAATCCTACTAGGCATGTTATATGTAACATAAGATTACAAAGATTAGTTTTATTTTTAGAAAATAAAAGTCAAATTGAAATAATACCACTAACCTAAACATGTGTCCTCAAAAGAGATATCTAATAAACTAGTAAACAAACAAATCAGTAGACCTTGAATATTATCAAGTCAAATGTGCTCCTAATTTAACCTTTTAAGGTTTTACTAGGTAAATCCTATGTTTATTTTAAAGGGATGAGATGTCTAAATCAGTTAAATAATATGCAATAATTAAGTATTGATTTATTTTAGATTTTAAACTTATTTAAATTTTTAAAAATATTAATAAATAGGCATAAATATAAACTTATTTGGAAAGTGACTATCATGGATGATTTAGGTTCTAAAAACTAGGTTCTAGATAGTTCTAAGTGTTTTCAACAAGATTCTTAGATTTGTTTACTCATTAGATAGTATCACCCCACCTGGATAGTAGTGCCATGTTATTTTAGTGTCCTCAAAGTGGCACTAGTATTATCTTTTCAAGACTTTTCCTATTTTTTGGGAACACTCACTCCTATGTTTTTAGGACTTGTTCCTATGTGCATGAAATCTAGAACTCTATGTTATCCCTAGAAAACCTAATTTAGTGCATAAAACCTAATCCTCCTTGAAAGTATGGCATGATAAATAATTATATGTTCATTAATAAGATAATATAGATATCCTCAACACCTCATTGTGTAGAGAGTTGCCTACATACTAATACTCTCAAGAGGGATCAAGCTTGATGTAGGTTCACCACCTAGTGTTTGATGCAAGTTCAAGTGAATTATAAAATGAGAGTGGACATGGATGTCTTGAATTTTCAAGAGATTTTAAATCTTTTGAATGTAGGATTAGGTCTATTTTACATGGTATTACACATAAGTAAGGTAGAATAGGGATCAAATACCCTAATTTTTCTCAACTTGTCTTTTGTTTGAATAGGCTTTTGCATCTATTTTTCATATAGTGAATATAGTTCAATTATAATTTTTTTTATAAATATTTTTAACTTGGGTGGATAATAAAATGTGCTTAGCAAAACTTAGGAGGGGTACACATTTGAAAAAATATCCATTTGAGAGAGTTGGGGTGAAGGAAAGTAACACCCAGTGGGGGACACTAGCACCATGTGGCTATAGTGTCCTAAATGTAATATTAACGTCCACCTAGAATACTACTAGGCAAACTGGGTTGGGATTCAAGAAAGCTATCTTGGGATTATGTTTTGGCTAATTGTAACTATTTTTGGTTTACACAATGACTAAAAAAGTGTGGCAAAGGATCTAGGATAGGTCTAGGGATAATCTAGGGATAGGATAACTCAAGTGACACTCTTAGAATCCAAATACCACTTTAGGTGATTACGTTTACTCCCCTTATTCTAAAAATTTAACAAAGTAAAATGAATAGTATAAAGGAAAAATAAGTTTACCTAAACTTAACTTAGAAGTGAAGCCTGTGTAGCTGAGTCTGAGTATGTAAAGCTAGGTCTGTGTATGTAGAACATGATCCAAATCAATGACTTGCAATGAAACATGCAAAAATTAGTTGGCTCAAGAGGAAACTAAATTGTCACCCAAGAGGAAAGGAATGAATACACCTCATTGGTTACGTAAACTAATGTATGAACTTGGTGAAAATTTATGTGTGTGAGTGTACATAGTTATCATATCATTAAATACATTGGAATAAGCTAATGGATTGCTCAATCCTTATATGGCTGGCTCAAGAAACCAATGCAATTTTGATTTCATAATTTCCCACCCCTACTTATTGGATCTTGTATGCACATAATATTTTCAAACTTTATCAATTAATGATGCTTTCGATCTTATAGGAACCCATCAATTCTTAATCTCTATGAGTGTATGCCTTATGGGTTCACCAAGAAATGGGTGGGTAGACCATTTTTGCTTCAAAATATTATTGTCCCATACTACCACTTTCTATCTACACAACCATCTCCTAAAAATATTTCCCTAAGCTTTGCCTCCTCTTTTGCACCTTTAACTAGTCATTTTATGCCCTCATTATCCCTTCCCAAGCCTAAAATCCTTTTTTATGGTCTACATTACACTATCAGCCCCATCAACCTTGTACTCTAATTGATAAAACTTATTTAGGGTTTAGGTCGACCCCTAGCTAACTTAGATCAAGACCTAATTTGCTTTTGTCAATAATGATACAAGGTCAATTGGGTCGACCTTATATGCCTAAACTTTTTGAAAGGAATAGGATTAGATCCACTTATATAAAGACATCCATTTTTTCATTTATTTAAGAATAGAATAAGAAGAGTTATATATTATGCATCTTCTTATCCACAATTATACTTGAGGAACATAACTTAGGGTTTCATATTTTATTCAGAGATACAAATCTTATCTTGTGGAGAAGTATTTTGGATGCATTGATAGGTTGTGTAGTATAGAGATGATTTATCTTTGTCATCCTTACATACCACAACAAAATCTTGTAAAGTACCTTGGCCAAGGGAGAGATTGAGTCTCGATAGGTTTATCTTCATCGGTAAGTATTCCTAAATTTGGTCCTTGTTTATAATAATAGATAGATATGCATTTTTATTTCTCTCCCATGCATTAGGGTTATGTATACATTGGTGTGCATATACATCTTCTATGCATGTTTAATTTTGTTTTTTATTACCCCCACTTTTCTCCATATGATTTGGTGAGAATTAAACATTACTTTACTTTTTATTAGTTTAGTGAATATGAAAACATAGGACCTAGTTAGGTCTATTACGTAGTTTTGCTTGATTAGAGGCTTTGGAACCACCCCTAGTAATATTATTATGGTAAGATATCCCTTAGATAAGTCTATTCAATCCATCTTGGTCATCACATTAAATATATAATGTATCAACAATCAAAAGTGTATGTAGGATTTATCTTCTTCAAGCTAGGATTGATTTATAGATCAATTTAATTTCCCTTTGCATACATTTTGGTGAATGCAATGTGAATATAACCCTTGTAAGTTTTTATTTAATGATATATATTTTTATCATTTTATTATATTTTTCCATATTTACACTACTATATCAAACCTATCAGTATAGTTCTAAAATTTTATGTGCAGGTTTAACACATAGTCACTTCAACATGACTTTATTCTGACTATGTAGGTCTCATTAGCTAGAGGTTACTAGATTAAATAGGTCAACATAGTACTATTATTTATTTATAGATTATAAAATAGTATAAAATAGGTTGAATTTGTCTACTAACTCTTTCTACCAAGATACAAGTCAAAAAACACTATCAAACAAGTTGACCCTATTCCTTATTCTTCTTTAGCATACATGATTTTTTAGAACTTATCAAACTAGTTTGATGATTATAACATTATAGCATAAAACCTGCAATCTTAATCATATTCAATCTCACCAAGGTTAATTTTTTTCCTCTCTCTATCATTTCAATACTTATTTCAATTTTATTTTTCACAAGTTAGTAGTGTTTAAAACTACAACCCTACAACTAATTAGGTTGACCTAGTTGACCTAGTTCTGTAGTCTATCTTCTATCTGAGAGATATAGTCAACCTATTCAACTATGTTCTTAAATACCTTAATTATACATAAAATTAGTGACCTAGTTACTCTGTTCTATATTATTTGCATATAGTGTCACCTAAACCAACTCTGTACTATTCTCAATCAAGGAATTAACAACTATTTACTAGTAATTAATTCACATTTCCTTTTTATCTATTTACATGCTTAGAGTAACACACATAGTCTAAATATGTGGTTTTTTAAATTACCATTTTAGTTACATTATTTTAATCTTTTAAACACACTACTAAATCACATAATATTCAAAACACATTTAAACACTTGTCTTCCCAAGGCCTACCTACTTGGATTTAATCATCAAGGGGGGAGCTGACTTGGTTTTTTGGAAAAGTATAAATACGTGGTTAATGATATATTGGAAAATCATCTAAAAACCTTATCACTATGGGATTATGAAGTGAGGGGGTAGGCCCAAATTTTAAGCTAATACCATTTCCAACATAGGTCCATTTCAACCCAAACATCTAAAATTATCAATAGATTGCCTTTCTATTTCCCTATTTTAGCCAACTTTCCTATCACATTTAAATTAAAAGTTTATAATAATATAATAAAACTTAGTGTGACCACTTAGTTTTAATTTAATTTTTAGTTGATTGATTGATCTTTAATTATTTCATGTTGTATTGCAAAAACTTATATTGGCTATCATTGGGGCAAGGTTCTATGTTATGTGCCACAATTGGATCACTCACATTGATCCAATTATGTGTGTTTTTTCATTCTTGCTTCAATTATCCTGAAAAACTTCCCCTATTTTAGAACACAATCATTCTAGTAGATATAGTCTCTTAAAAACTATAATTTTTCTTCTTGGCAATAGTACACAATCGACCTATACAACTATGTCTTCTGATTCACCCATTTAGTTCCCTATTTAATAGTACATAGTCAACTTGCATGATTGTGCATCCTTATTAACCTATTTTACCTCCTTATTTACAATATAGAGTCAACCTAAATGAGTCTACATTATTATTTGTTTGTTGGGTTAAAGAACATAATCAACCTATATGACTTTATGTCCTATTTTTTGCTTTTATCTCTTCATCATCTTTATCCTTTTTAACCTTTCTCTCTCATCATGAACTTCTTATTTGAGCACAAAAATAAATTTAACTCAAAAAATATGATGAGATTTACCAATCCCAATAGATTTCCCCATAAATAGATTGTCTTCTATTATAGATGAAAGTAATGTTCACTTAGCCACTCACACTACAAATTATGGGACTCCTCATTCTTCTTTAGTTTGCAACCCTCTATTCTCCTTAAAAGATCAACCTGAATTAGACTATACTTGATTTAATAGTTCTAGAAATGTTGGAGTCTTATTCTTAATTTAGTTAAGGGTCTGAAATAAATAAATTAGTAAATAATATTTCAATAATTATAGTACTAATTTGTATAATTTATTGTGTCTTTTAAACCTTTCTAAAAATAGCAATAAATAAGGAGAAATGTAACTTAGCTTAAAACTAGACTAAGACGGCTACGACAGAGGCTAAAACTAGCTATAAAGGATTGGGATAGTGTTATGAACCTAGATTTAGATTTTGTTTAGTGAAAGGAAAAGAGCACCAAAAATAAGATACTTTAGGGTCTAATGCTATAGTTTAGGTCCTACTGTTATTATCTAAACTATTCATAGAGATATGAGTTTTTTCTACTATCCCTATGTGAACCTACCTATGAAATTTAAAGCCTTGAATGTCAATAGAGATCCTAGTAGATTTGAATTAATATAATAACCCTAGACCTTCTTGTGCTTGATAAATATTGAGAAAGAAGGGGGTTAGTGTGTGTAAAATGGACTGAATGTGTATCCGCACCCCTTGTATGGGCATGTTGCCTATATACCAATACTCTAAAGAGGGATCAAGCCATATGTATTTATCCCAATTGATGTGCTTTATGAAATAGTGTTATGCAAATGTAAAAATACTAAACTAAGAGTACTTGAGGTGGCAAGGGATTGGTGTGAGGGTTTGAATATGTTTACAACTATATTAGGTGACTTTATATAGATAATAAAGAAATTTTCCTTAGTGATTTGTTTGTATTCTTGCTTGCTTTGTAATATTTTGTCACCTCCTCCTATAAATGACCTTTGGATGGAATTTAATAAGGAACTATTGGTCATAGGTTAAATGTATTCACATTAGGCTAACATGACGAAGGATATGAATTAAATGAAAATAGTCATTTGAGCTCAAAATGTGATTAGACAAGAGTGTGGAAAATGGGACACCCTACAGTCTAATGTTATTATCCAGGTATGATGCTCATGTCTTATAGGATCAAGAACTAGGGGGATAGAATTAGCTTAAGAAATGTACCCTAGATGAGTTGGAATTAGTTTTTAGAAGTCTACAAATGACTAGTTATGACCAAGAAGGTGTCTAGAAGGGTTATGAAAGCATACAAGAGGGTCCTATGGATAGGGTGTCATAACCCACACTCAAGCTACCAATTAGGAAATTTTATATGACTATATTTTCCCCCACTTTATTATAGTGATAAATCAAAGTGAAATGCTAAAATAAAAGAAACATAGAAAGTGTACCTAAACTTACCTACAAGAGTGAAGTCTATGAGGCTGTGTGATCCTAAGTGTTTGTAAAGAGAACACATCATTAAGTGTAAATATAAAAGAGAAAAATAAAGAGTAGAGCAGTTCTTACTAGATACACTATGTCTAAAATAAGAATGTACAAAAACTAGGTAAAAGAGAGAGGAAGAGAAAATAATGAATACACCTCACCAAGTATGTAGACCAATACAAAACCTGTTGTGTTATTGAATGATGTTGTGTGATGTTGTGCCAAAAGTAATATTTTCAATGGTGTTGAGTGATAAATTCCTTGAGAGTGGCTCAAGAATGCAAAGGATGTCCCTTTGGCTCTATCATCATCCACTAAGTGAAGCTATATGATCATGCCTATGGTAATCAATGTTTGAACTATGTGTCCAATCCCTTTAAGTAGGTGGCTCAATAATACAAAGGCTAGTTAGACCTTTAGCTCCATCATTGCCTACTAAGTGAAGCTATGAACTGATACTGATATGAATGTGTGTTATATAAGATGGATCTTGAAGCCCATAAATGTTCTAAAATTTGACAATGTGGTATGGGTAGACTAATGTGTACTGCAAACTAGGATAATCTTGGCCATTTTGAAAGGAGGAGATTAGGCTTGTATGAAAGCCACTCTGAAACTAGGAACTAGGATTATGTGGAAGCCACTTGAGAATGTGGAGGTTAGGCTTGTATGAAAGCTATTCCAAAATGATGCCAAGCACCTACAGGTGGAATAAGGCATGCAACTACTAAGAATACTTGGTAATATAATGAACTTGAAAAGAAAATGAGTCAAATTTGTCAAGCACATTTCTCATAATCACTGATATCTATAACATGGATTCTAATTTGGAAGTTATACCAACTACCCAATCTAAAACTAAAAGTGAGACCCATCATGCTATGCATGATGCCCCCTATATATGGATTTTTTATGAAAACTATTCTAAAACTATTAAATCTAAAATAATCTATATTTGATAAAACTGTAGTTGAGCTTACCTTGCTGCTTGTTTTTAGAAAATCTAGGTCTTTTACTATTTGGATAGGATCACCAAAAATATGACACATTATTATCTAGTGTTGTTATCTAAGTTTGGTGCTATTATCCTATGCTAAATTTGATGACTATTCTATAATCATCACTATTTTTTTAGTTTATTCTATCTATTTTGATCTCTAATTATTATTTTAAGTGTTCTAAAAACTATTTTTTTGATCGATAGGAAGCTCTCATCTCTTGCCAAAACCCCTATTTATTGTCCCCTCTTCTGAGGGTATGCATGAATACCCTATACTGATTTCCCTAAAAAAATATCCCTATAAGTTTGTTATGCTACAAAATACATGATATAGCAATGATAATAAAAAAGGTGTCTCAAGATATAGTATAGTTTGTATTGGAGATTGTTAGATCAGTAGGGGTATGCCTAGATAGATATAAAAATGTAATAACATGTGTAATATACTGAATTAAAATTGGAAATGTTAGTTCTTAGTTGCCAAGGAGGGATGGATCATGATGTCCATCATGGCTTCCAAGAAAATAAGATAATGCATGATGTAGATCATGACATTAAAAATATTTGAGAAGTAATAATAAAGCAATAAACACATAAGGCAAGAAGTAAGAAACATACAATAGAGTGGAAAAAGGGGCCAAACAAGCAAGGGACATGGGCACATGTCACTCAAACTAAAAATCAAGCATTCAAGGCATGTTCAAATTCCACATACACATAATTGGAAATAGGAAAGATTGGCATGAGGGATACAATCACATAGAAGAATACAAGTAAAGGACATTGATAAATGTAATAAGGTACACACAAGAATAAAAGCAAAGGATATTGGCATATGTCCTAAGGCATATACAAGAGACAAAATAGGAACTGATAAATGTAATCACATCTAGCTATGCAAATCAAGAAAATAAATCATGTAAATATGTTAGAAATATAATCACATCTAACTAATCAAAGCAAGAAGTGAAAGTATGTAAGACATGTGTACAAGACTAGGTAGATGCTAAGAAATACACAAGTGATATATACTAGTGAGTGTTGATAGAATAATCTATGTAAGCTAGTAATTAAGGTATATCATCATGATAACTAGAGTGTGTGGTATAGGAATGACATAACCTGGATGGTGTAGTCATGTAGAAGATGCTCCCAGTGGGTAGATATGTCAATGTATGTCTCAAATGTATAAGTAGGATTCCCCCTCAATGGGTAGAGTGAAGCAATCAAGGATGTGGATGTCATACACACACTCAAATAAGATAAATTAAAGCATGGTAATGTAGATAAATCAACAACTAATGGCATAAAACAAAAAATGTATGTCTAGCATGGTAGTAAAAATGTAAAGCATGGATAATGCACATAATTGAAATGTTTTTTATGCTTTTGAATTATTTGAATTTTTTTGGATTTTCAAATTTTGTAATGTTTTTGGTATTTTTACATAATTAAATTTTTTGGGTATTTTTAGTATAAAAGATTTTTTTTGGTATTTTTGGTATAATCTGTGTACAATCAATCATAAGGAGACTATGTACAAGTAATTAAAAATAAGATATATATAAGTAAGAAAAAATAAACTATAAACAAGTAACACTAAGAAGAGATGATACTAACTGATTAGTCTCATGGGAGACTCCCTATCATGGTGTCTTGTATCAAGGAGAGGGATCATGCATGATTGTGAAGCATGATGGAAGGGTTGAGACTATGGCTCTAAAAGTTGTGTATATTATAAATTCTCTAAAATCCCTATAGTGAAAACCAACCATGGGGTCCCCTTGTAACTATGAGAAGTGGGTATAATTTTAAGGCTCTTAGGGACCTATCTAGTAGTAGAAGGATCTCTCTGAATATGTGATCTATTAGTAGAGGCATGAGACCTCATTGATACTACCATGAGTGTGAGCAATGTACCTAGAAACTGTCTAGAGTCTTGAAACTATCATTGATCTAAAAGAGGCATCTATGGACATGTATTAACTCTCTATGTTGGTGAGGAAGGCCTTAGCTGTGTCTAAATCTAAACTAGAGGAAGAAATATAACTAGTATAAAATTTGAAACTAGTGACTGCAAAGTAGGAGATGGATCTGAAGTGGGGAGTGGTAACTCATATGGAACTCTACCAACTATAACAACCTAATTAGCATTAATGAATTTCATGTATCTATGAGATGTAGAAGGTACTACACAAAGTTTTTGAATCCATGGTTGACCAAATAACATATAGAAAAATCATACACTAGGAATAATAGTAAATGGTGTGTCTACATGTGTTGGACCAACCTATAGAGGAAATACAATCTCACCTAATGAAATCTATATGTGCCCACTGAATCCATTGATAATTGTGCTTGTCAGGGTAATATCCTACATTAAATATCCCAAATGTTACAGTAATGTCATAAAGGACATGTTCACACTAGATCCATTGTCTATGAAAACACTATGAATAGGATGATGATTAATGTAAGCTTTGATAAAGAGTGAATGGTAATTTGAATCATCCTCAACAGTATCCTTTGAGAAGGAGATGGATGGTCTAGCTATAACTCTAGAATTATACACACCAATCATGTTACTCAAAGGGTGTAACTTAATTGAAGGTGCCTAGTATGTAGCTAGTGGAGGATATGCATGGTGAACACCTAATGTATCCCATATCTCTTATTTATAATGCTATGGGAAAGGATTTGAGAAGATTTTCAAAGCATTTTCCTATGTTTACTTTTCCTAAGGAAGCTCAATTAGAGTGCCAAGATCAATGACATTTCCATCTATCAAGTCCTATATCTTGTGTTTCAAACTGTTACATCTATTTATTTTATGGATTGGTGCCCTTTAAAAATAAAAAAATGCATTCTAATCATATCCCTATGGAAGAGGCTTTGTTGGATCAACTTCTTGAATAAGAGGGAGAGATATGATATTACATTCTATTAACTACTATAAGACTCTAGTTGGATATACTGGTAGATTGGTAAAAGTTCATCATAAAGGTGATGATAAAACCACTTATCGAGGGGGATCTAAAGCTGCATTAAATATTGGTTGATTTTGACTTTTTCTATCATTAACCTTTACTCTATATGAGAATTTATTGTTACTTTTGTTTTTTGTTGCTAATATGCTTGTGTACTTGAGTTTTCCCATTGAAATTAGTTTGATTTACCTTTCCTTTAGTGTATGACATAACTCAGTGAAGGGATATAATATTTTGAACATTATTGATTCATGTAAAGCTGGCAAAAAACTCTATTTGAAGAGATCCTATAATTCTTGATTGGCCATGGGACTAGTCATTTTAGCCAATATAGTTTTATATCGAAGAACATAATCTGTGAGATGCTCATTCAACATTTACTTCTATTGTACAACTTAGGAAATAAGAAACCTTATCATCTATGTTAATGTTTAATTGAGATAGGAACATGTTAGATAAAGGATTAAATGCATTGACTAACTAATTTGGTAGACTATATAACCATTGTAAGTCATAATCCTTTAAACTCTATGTAAATAGATTGGTTAATAATTAGTCATTTAGTACATAATCTAAGTATATTGCATGAAAATATCTTAAGTGAGTCTCTCGATCAACCTTTAAATCATATAGAGTGAGATTACATTGAACAAAACTAGGTGGTAAGGGTGTAGAAGTAATATGACGTGCCAATGGTATATGAAGTAGAGAAAAAGAATCCAAGGCCTATGCAGGTCTAAAGGCACCTTGCTCAAGACGTAACACATTAGATTGAAGAGATTTTATCTCTTACACAAGGGAATCCACATTAGGAGATAAATATGTACTAGCCATTAATGGTGGTGCCTCATAGGAAGGTTGGGCTACTATAGGGGGTTGTTGAGACATAGTTACCCCCGTAGTGTCATTTGTAATTGGTTTCTCTATGTTTGAGAAGATTGACCATTGTTCACTTTTTATTATTCTTCTTGTAGTATTTTAATCATGTCATCATGCATATTATGATGTTTATTTAAAATTTCTTGAAGTTCCCTCTTACTAATTTCATTAAAACTGGTATATTGGGTCATTTTTAAAGTAGGAAAAGAAATTAAAGATGGATTGATTTTTTTGCAATAATTTTTAATAAGAAAAATGTGATGAAAGGAAAGTACTGAATAAAGGAAATGTAAAATCCTAAAAAAACAAATTACAATATGCCTAAAAAGGATATGAAACTCACAAACATGTAAGGTGATACCTCAAAAAACAAAAGGACATAGTAAATTTAACTAGGCTTTGAGAGAAATAATTTTTCAAAATTACTATGGCAATTTTTTAAAAAAATAACTAGAAATTTTTTATTTAAATATGTAGGAAAATCATAAAAATACTAGAAAATACTAGGACCTAGTATAGGCAACTAGGGTTTGAATGAAATTATTTTTAAAATTACTAAGGTAAATTTAAAAATTTAAATGTAAAATTATGATTTAAATATTTAGGAAAAATTAGGAAAATATTGGGACCTAGTATAGGCAACTAGGGTTTGAATGAAATTATTTTTAAAATTACTAAGGTAAATTTAAATATTTAAATGTGAATTTATGATTTAAATATTTATGAAAAAAATAAAAAAAATACTAGAAAAAATAGAAGGAAATTTTCCCTATGGTTTATAAAGATTTTGTATGCAAATGAAGTAAGTCAAGTTCACCAAATGATTTAACAGTTTTGGGAATATTAGAGTCTTATTCATAATTTATTTAAGGGTCTGGAATAAATAAATAGGTAAATAGTATTATAATAATTATATTACTAATTTTTATCATTTATTTTTCCTTTTAAATCTTTCTAAAAATAGAAATAAATAAGGATAAATGCAACTTAACTTATAATTGGACTAAGATAGTTGAGATAGAGGCTGAAATTGATTATGTAGGACTGGGACAATGTCATGAACCTAGATCTGGCTTTTGTTTAGTGAAAGGATAGGAGTGTTGAAAATAGGATACTTTGAGGTTTGACACTATCCTCCAGGTCCTATCATTATTGTCCAAACTAGTCATAGAACTATATGCTTTTTGGGTTCTCTTATGTCCCTGCGTGAGCCTGTCTATGAAATTTTAAGCCCTGAATGTTGATGGATCTCCTTGTAGAGATAATTTAATCTCAAAACCCTAGAACTTAATTGTACTTGATAAAACTTGAGAAAGAGGGGGGGTTAATGTGTGTAAGATGCATTGAACAAGTATCCACACCCCTTATATGGGCACATTGTCTACATACCAATAATTCAAAGAGGGATCAAGCCATATGTAGTTCTCCCACTTGATGTGCTTTGTGAAATAGTGTTGTGTGAATGCAAAAATGATAAACTAAGAGTTCTTGAGGTGGATAGGGACTAGTTTGAGGGTTTGAATATGTTTATAACTATATTAGGTGATTATATATAGAGAATAGGGAATTTTGCCTTAGTGGTTTGTTTGTATTATTGCTTACTTTGTATGATTTTGTCACCTCCTCCTATAAATGACCTTTGGATGGAATTTTATAGGGAACTATTGGACATGGGTTAAATGTATTAATTTTAAGCTAACATGATGAAGGATATGAATTGGATGAAAATGGTCTTTTGGGCTCAAAATGTGATTAGATAGGAGCACCAAAAATAGGAAACCCTAGGGTTTGGTACTATTTTATAGGTCTGACACTCTTGTCCTATAGACTCGAGACCTAGGGGGATAGAATTAGCTTGGGAAATGTAACATGGCTGAGTTATAATTAGGTTTTAGAATTCTACAGATGATCAGTTATGAGCAGAAAGGTGTTTAAAAGGGTCATGAAATAATTCAAGAGGGTTCTATGGATAGGTGTCACAAGCCACACTCAAGATACCAATTTAGACATTTAATATGACTAAAATACTCCAAAAAAATATTTTCTTCCTTAATGAATTTCCTCAACATTTAGGAAAAGACCCTTATACTATTTATCAGCTTATGATAAGTGGTCAAGTAGAATAACCCCATTCACATTCTCCCACATTCTCATGGATTTTGGGGCAATAACTTATTTTCCTCTCAACCTCTTCCTTCTATTTTAACCCCTTATCCTAATATAACCCTTTATTCCTTGATTTACTCAACCTTCATGCTAAGTATCTTAACTAAAATGGTAGGTTCAATATCTAGTGGGCCATTTCTAAGACCCACTCTTCTCAATTACTCCACTAGTGCATCATTTGATACCCATGGTAATAATGCCACTAGTGTTTCTTCTTCTAATCCTTCTACTAGTAAATATTTTGCAACCTAATATAATCATGCCACTAGTGCCTCCTATTCTAACAATAATTTTCAAGCTACTAGTAGCATGCATTGCATTACTCTTAGTGCTACCCAAACCACTAATACCACTACTAATGATTTTCATGCTACAAATAAAACTACTCAAACCCATCAAATTTTGATGGAAAATCTTTAAAAAATGAATAATTTTCATGAGAATAGTGCCAAAAAATGATGAAAATGTAGAATCACCTTATTCATCTCTAAATTCACCCTCAATAGGTTCCATGAGGAGTGTACAACCAAAATTTTCCCACCCTCTCTTAGGTATTCCCATGGAAATATTATTTCTCAACCACCTCTTATTAACAAAAAAATAAAACACCCTCAAAATATTCCTCTTACACCTAAAATTACTAACATAGATATAATAAGTATCACCCCTACCATTAGTTACAATGGGTCAACTAATCCTGGTTTACACTTAAAATATTTGGAAATATATACAAAGATTGGGTCAAGTCAAACACTTTTACTACTACCAAGCTCATAGTAAAAACCCTCTCTAGAGATGATTTAGATTGGTATAACCAAATAACATTTCATTACATCAATAGTTTGGAATATCTAGTTAATTCTCTAGTATAAGAGTTTCAAACTAGTGATGTCCCTTAAAATACCTTCGCTTACTTTATTAATTTTGAGTAACTTGAAATGTAAACCACATAAGCTTTCATAAAATAGTGGAAACCCTTGTATGACAAGTGTCAACACAACATAGTATATTATAAACTATTTCATATATTCACAAATGATCTCTATCCTATGTTTTAATATTAGGTCTAGACTCTCTCTTCATGAACTTTGAAGAGGCCATCAACCAAGCCAAGAGCCAAGATTTCCTCATGCATCAATTTGAGCCATCCTAACCTCCTATGGGCACTTGTATTCTCATAAAAAATAAAAATTATCATGTTACAAATGATGGTGTCATTGATTCCTATGATACCATTCACAATATTTAAGCCATTGCTCTTGACCATGGTCTAGAACAAGTTTCCCCTCTAAAACACATCCCTAATCCTCACTTTTCTCCAACAAGCAACATAAATGTTCATAAGCCTTTATCCTTAGTAGAAATCAAAAATCATCTACCAAGGCCTCTTATAAAAGAGATTAATACCACTCACCTTATGAAATCATGGTATGATCTAAATAAATTTTGTTGGTTTCATGTTAGTTGGGGTCATTCTCATGAGAATTGTAGAAAATTATGTAACTTAGCTATGGATTTCCTCCTTGGTCCCGATTTAGACCATGATTAACTCATTCATAAATGTCAACAAGCCTATGACATTACCCTCAAAGTTGATGAAAAACAAAGTAAAAATATACCTTTAAATTAGGTTAATACCCATCTGGCCATTTACAAAGACCCTTTTCCAAATCACCAAGATAATAATGATAAGCCTACCCCTTCCACCAATAATTTTTATAATTTTATAGACCCAATTCCCCAAAATAATATGGTCAATGTGAATAATATGTGAAAGGGTAGTTTCCTTCATTGATTCTCATCCCACACACACACACTAATCATCTCACACTTTCTATGTTATCCAAGATTATTCCCCAACTCACCTAATAGAGTTTGGACAAGAGGAACTTATCTCTTTTGATGAACTAATTCCAAAACCTCCATTGGATAACACCTCTCATACCATTTATATAATTTATTCAACCTATTTACCCATTAGCAGTTATATTCAACCTTCTACCACTACTTATTCAAATATATCACAAACTAAACCTACATAAAATATCTCATCCTCTCATGATAATCAACCAAATTATCCCCCAATTAAACCTCCCACATCCTCTCAACACAAATTTACATGCACTTATGCTCCCCCTTTTAAGGAAATCCTCTAACACTATGTACCTCTATCTAATAGTCCACTCATGGGTTATGATGACTGGGATCCTATCATTGTCCTACCTATCACTACTTGAGTGAAGGTTATGATTTTCAATTTTAATCTCCTATAATATCTTGATTGTCAGGCCATAGAATCATTACATGAGGGTCATCACCTCAATTTACTACCAATGTGTCAAGTTTAATCACTATGGTGTAATCTATAGGATTGAAGGTGATACTAACCCTTGGAATTTTGAAAAATTCTAATATCATGGAATATTCAAAATTCCAACCCTTGAAACCTTTTTAAGTGTTTTATTATTAGAATCTCAATGTTTTAATTTACCTATCAACTCTATGCAAAGTTACCATGGTCACCCCAAACTCATCGATAATATACCACCTAACCTCTTAGATTTTTATGATGATAAGCCTAATGAGATCAAACTCAAGACAAAAACTTATGATCTCTCTCCTCATCTCATTTTCCAACTTTTATAGTATCTAAAGTTGTGCTCTTATCGAACACCTAATGACAATATACCCATAGTCTTAACTAAGACTATGCACTCTATTAATCATGCCACCTATAATGAGAAGGTCATCCTTACTTGTGTAATAGATATTCATACACCTAAATATGATGATGGTTATACCTTGATGATCTATTTAAATGAGGTCTTGTTTAGGCTTGAGATGTTGAGATCCTTTTGTATCATTCTTCTTTGTTTTAGTATTTCTATTTATCATATTTCATTCCATCTTAATATTTCATAAATTTATAATTATTCTTCTTGTTCATAGGGTAGAGATGGTATACACACCTCTAGTTTCTAAATAACCTCTTAAGATCATGCTTATGGATCATGCTATGATTGGTCCCTATTGCTTTTCTAGATACGAGGATCCCTATAGCCAACTTTCCCTTGAGATTTTTGATACTATCCTTCAACCCTTTATGCATCCTACTCCTCCTTTATTTAAGCCTAGTTTGGATCTTATTACCAATCTCCCTTTATCTAAATCCCTTCCTATTTTTGATCTTATTTATTCTTCAATCGAGCCTCATACAACCTCTCCACCAACCCCACCTCCCCTTGGTGATGTAATACTTCTTTTACCATAGATTGCTCTTTTACCTACCTAATGGTTTGATCAAGTATACTATGAAATTCATAAAATTTCTAATCATTAGACTATATATTGTAAATTATACCAACCTTACCTATATTATGCTTCCACTCCCTCTATTAGTACACCCACCAAGTATACTAACATGTGTATCTATTAATTCCATGACATAAATAATAATTACTCCACTCATTATTACAAGCTTCAATAATATATGGACACCTTACATCCTACTCTTCCTCAACCCAAACACAAGGCTATACCTCCCCTAAAAGTATTACTTGGATATATTACTAAATATAGAGAGGTATATTTTTTATGACACCAATGTGGTAGCCATCACATTGATCATTACAAGATACTTAAAAAACATCTCTAGGATCACCTTATGACCATTCTTATATATTTTACCCCTCCTCTCACAAGTTTCCTAGGTAAGAATGATCCCCCTTCTTCCCCTATGGTTCCCCCACATATTGCCACTTCTTCCCCTATAGTTCCTCCACCTATGATTAATCCACTTATGGCTCCTCCTTCACCTATTTCCCCTTCTCCATTATTGACTCCTTCATGTCCTATAGATTCCACTCCTATTCCTTCTCCTAAGTATCCCATGTGTGATGGCCTTCATGAGCATGATTCTTTGGGCATGCCTACATTTTATGTTGAGGATATTTGATGAGAGTTATTTCCCAACTTTATCTAAAGATCAATAAGACCCTCATTGTAGTTAGATTCCAACTTCCAAAATATTTATCAAATGTTATGGATAATGTTTGTGGAAAAATTTAAAAGTATTTGCAAACATAACATGGTGTTCCTTCACTTTATTATTCATTTTATATGGTACATGTGATCCAAGTTTATATTTATCTAGTTTACATCATTTGACACTATGTCAAATTATTATCTATCTTATTTATTTATATCTCACATTTTATGTTATCAATGGTGTTATTTTATTTCCTTATTTTCTCTTATGGATTATTTTCATGACTACATGCTTTTTCTAAAAATGAGTTCATTTTCTATGGATGTCTTGTCTCTTTTTTATGATTGTTTTCTACCTTATCTCTATAACATGGATAATAATTATTATGATTTAGTTATACAAACCTTGTTCCCCTTTGTAATTCCTTCTTGACCATGTGATTAGTTATCAAACAAGTCATCTCATTATAATCTCATTTTACTAGTCCATATTAGATATCCTTTTATTCCCCTCATTTAATTTCACAAACTAAGCACACACATGGTTGAAACTTGACATAAAATGCTAGTTAATAGGTAAGCCTAAGTGTTTTAATCAATCATGTATTTGGATACTTAGCTTCCTTTAAGACAAATTCTAAAGCTCATTTGTGTGTATCAATTTCATGATTGGTCATTCTAAATCCATATGGAGGAAGAATCTTAAAAGAAATAAACATTTAAAATCCAAATCAATTCAACAAAAGGTAATGATACCAAAGGCAACATTAAAAATTACAAAAGTCAAAATCACAGTAAAAAATGTGATTCAAATCACATCTCCTTTTTCTAATCAAATCTCAAACTACATAAAAGAGTCCACATCCATTGGGGTGTGGTAGGCTAGTAGATTGGAAAAGGAGACAAAAAACTTTTAGTGATACCTAATTTTTCACACATGTGTCCAATCTTCACAGTAGACTGATAGCTCTATAAGTTATCCTAAGGAATGGGGAACCCATTTTGTGAAGGTAGGTCCATTTTACCTTTTATTTTTAAAATTACCAACATGAGTCAATAGTTATACAACATTATGCTTATTATGAATGGGTATCCTTTGTATATTGATGGTTAGTAGTCACTTAGTGTCATTTTATGTCTTTAGTGGGATTTATATTTCCTAAGGTCTTCTCATAGATGCCTACATTATGATTTTTACATTCCCTCTTTCATTTTACACAATCCTAATATTTTCCCTTGAGAATTTTTTTATTAACTGATCACTCCCCCTAGCGATTCCATTTGTGAGTTGTAGTGTAATACTTTGGATAGGACCATGTCTTCCTCAAATATTACCAAATTACCATTAAAAACATTCCTTTTAACATAGTTTTCCTATTATTTAAATCTCATTGGTGTTTCCTTTATGATTTGTACTGTAAGACCATGGATAGGACTTAGCCATCATCAAATTTTTTTCCAATACCCAAGTCATAATGAAATTACATGTGTCAAATTTGAGATAAATCATGATTGATCATAATTTACATGTCTTGGAAATGATTAACATCTTGATATAGTATGTTTTATGCTTACATTATTGATCTTTTCATTTTTTATTCTTATTTTTTGGTTACATGTAAGAATATAACCATTTTTCTTAAGTTTTTCATACTTCCTAACCTAAATTAGTGTGATAAATTTAAGTTCATTTTTTCCAATTTTTTTTATATTTTATACTTCCCAATGTGATTTAGTATGATGGATTGACTTCATTGTTTTGTTTTTATACCATTTGGTCTTTCATGTACCTATTGACCAATTTTGACCCCATGTCAAAATTGGTCACCCCCTCTAGGTTGAAACCTCATAGGGTTTTAAATTTTTTTCATGGTCTTTTAATTGTCTCAATTGGTCTTAAATAATACCATATAGTCACATATATATATATATATATATATATATATATATATATATATATATATATATATATATATATATCATTTTATAGACTTATCTAGAGTTTGGCCTTGTGTTCACTTATCTAGTTCTGTGGTCAAGTACAAGGTCTTAAAATGGTCAAACATTGTCAAAGGTTTAGTTTGGTCTAGATTCATTATAAAAGGTTATTTGAATGTCATTAATATCTTAATATTATGTACTAACATTTTATTTGGCTCCTATATGAAAAAATGTCAATTTGGCCACCTTTTGGCCCAATTTAGAAGGGTGGGACGTACCACTTCTAGGAGATAACATTTAAAGAAGATTCAAAATGTACCTAATGTTAGAGGTAGGTCAAAATGTTTTTAGGGAAACTTAGAGTCTGATAAAATCTATAGTTCAATGCCTAATCTTAGCAAAAGGACACTCTACAAGAACTTGTATGGCCTTGCAAGATAAATTTTTGGATACAAATGGATTATAAGTGTCCCTTTTTCTCCCTCAAATCATTTTACATATCTATACCAAATTTAAATTTGAATTAACACTCCATACACATTTTATCCTCATCATTACCTTCTTAAGATTGAGAGAGAGAGGAGAGAGAGAGAGAGAGAGAGAGAGAGAGAGAGAGAGAGAGAGAGAGAGAGAGAGAGAGAGAGAGAGAGAGAGAGAGAGAGAGAGAGAGAGAGAGTAGATAAAACTTTGTCCATTGATAGGGGTACTAGTAATATTTAAATATGTGGCATTTTTTTGTGGATTGGTTGTCTCTTATGTATGAACAATTATTAAGAGTTATATCAAGTCACTATTACCTATTCATCTAAGAGGGGTTTATTCTTACACCTATTTATATATATCATAAATATATAGAGATTAATGGTTTTGAGAGTGATTTTTATAGGTAATGGGTCTCATTTTCATGGTGGTTTCATCAGTAAACTCATCTCTATGAAGTACTTTCACTTAGAGGAAGAATGTCTTGGTGTACAAGCTATTTTAGTGGGTTATGCTCTAAATATCTATTCTATCTTCATGGTAGTGAATATTATAGGATTATAATGCTTAATTTTCTATGTATAATCCCTTAATTTCATGGATTCATGTTATTTTACCTAATATGTGTTTTGGTCCATATTCTTCAAGTATGTTTGCTTTTGGGAACATAGTTTGTATGTGAGCAGTCTACTTGAGGTTTGATTGTTAATTTTGGATTAAAATATATTGATACATTATGGTGTAAGTTTTTAATACCTTATTTAACCATTTTAAGTTAATAAATTAGTCCAAATTCATACTTTCAATGACAATTCATAAGTGTTACTTCATATACATGCTTGTATAGACTATAAGAATAGGTTGGAGATGCTTAGAGCTATGTAAGGAGGCATAACACATATATTAATTAATTAATGTATATTAAATACCTAATATACTTAAAATGATGATTAAAATTGACTATATGATATAATTACAACTCACATACCTCATGCACTAGTGAACTATGTATACAGTCCATACAAGATTATAAGGTGAATTGAGGGTGAATTGAAGCATGGTCACAAGACTTTTTATACCATTGAGGATTGATAAATTTTTTGGTGATTTAAAATTTTTATAGATTAAGGAACTCATTAAGTGGATCTTGGTGTATCCATAAATAGTCCATAGTGACCTACACACCCCCAAGCCTATAGATCCTCATTTGGACATCCTATCTAAAACTCAAACCAATTCAAGGGAGTCTTGAAATTAGAGAGCCTAACCACATTATATGACTTATAATATATTTTAACAAATATTCAAATGTTAGTTAAGTCACTTTAAATTAAGATAAAGGTGGAATTGAGTAAACAATCCTAAATATCCACCTACAGGACTATACATAAAGAACAAGCAAGTAGAAAGTGATTTAAAAATGCCAATAAGAAACCTATGAGATCTACATGGATAGTGATGTTGGATAAAATATTTAGGTTTAGACATACTCAATCATTTAGACAAGGGGAAAGACTAGGTTTAAGATTAAAAAACACAGTCATAGTCCTAACGAGCACCTACATCTATGTCTTGAAGGTGTAGGGTGAAATACACACAATGAAGGGGAAGTTGAGGTGTTTGAAAGTATTGAAACCTAATTAGAGATTCATATATGTTAATAAACCATTTAATAATATTATAAGTATGAATGATATCTCAAACTCCAAAACATAGTGAAAATACCCTCTTAAGGACACCTACAAGTCTGTATAGTACTATGTATAAGTGAGCAAGAACAAGTGTAGTAAAGAGATGATAGAGGTGTATGAGAGAGGTAATTGAACATAAATGGAACATTATATAATTTCATTAAGTTTTATGAAATTAGTGATGACATGGTGAATTACTAAAACCAAGGTATGTAATCATGACTCACTTATACATCACCTACATGTCTATTTGAGAAATCAACCCAGTTTCAAGATAAAGGGAAAAGGAAACAGTGTGTGAGAGATATTATGAACATAATTAAAGTCCTAAATATAGATAAAAAAATACTTAAATTTTTATGTTTGATGATGAGGACTTAGAATATAGAGAGCATAGTTAAGACCCTCTAAAGTCACCTATAGGCATACATGGACAGGCTAGTCCTAAGCCTAAGAATGAAGTAAGAGATATGAGGTAAGAACTTTGAGGTCCACCTCAGATTGAAAATATTCATAATGCCATGTTGATACCAAAGGAAGTTTATTTTTTTGATAAAACTTATGTCCTCATCTCCATATATAATTAAGAGATAGACTATAGGTTTTCTACTCCTTATGAGTGTTTTGCTTGTTTTTAGAAAGGTGAGGACTATGGAAGGGTGTATAGGGATGAAGGTTACTTGATGAATGGTTTAAATAATTAATCAACATATTTTTTAAATCTAAAATATGATGCAAAGGTGAGAATGTCAAAAAATTAGTCTAGACTTAATGAAGAAACCCTGGACATAACAAACGTAACCAATCATAAGGTAAGATGGTGTGTTGAGGCCTTTATAATCATGATTATTCTTTGATAACTGGTAAATATGGTTGTAATGAGTAGAAAAATTCATATATTATAATTTCAAGGTTGTAATAATAGTATACATATCCACTATTTTATCTCATACTTGGCCCACTCCTTTAGAAAGGGGCAGTCTTAAAACTAAGTGGGTCCATTTGGTCTCAAAACATTAAAAAAAAAAATTCCGTACTTAGAGAGGATCTTTAAGGAAATTTAAAATCATATCATAGGTTTAAATATAACTCTAAGTGGAAAAACATTTAGGTTTCCATCCAAATTCCCTTAAGGTTTAATAAGGAGATAGGTCTTAAACCCCAAGACCCCTGACTAGTACACCATGAGAATATAAAGGTGTGATGAGAAATATAAATACATGTATAATAATTTAGGGTGTTATTTTAAACATTTATCAACTCTTACCAGAAATAGAATTGTGTTTTGAGACTTTAAACTCAAATTTGACCTATCTTACACTCAAGGAATGCTAAACATACCACTTGAGGAGCAAATTTAGATGCTCATACCATATCCCACACTTTGAATGGAAATATAATCCATTTATTATAGTTTATGAGTTTTTAAAATAATGTTTTCCAAGTGTAAGGATCTCATTTGATGATCTCTTCTTTATGAATAATCATTAAGATCCCAAATGGGTCTTACACCTCTCTAAGACCCTAATAGTGACCAGTCATGGGAAAAAGACCTAAAATGCATATATAATTAAAAATTTTACTCCTAAAACATCTTTAATATTTTTTTAACTCTAATTATGTTATTAACATGTAATTATATGTTGATGTCACTTGTACAGATTGTTATAAATACCTTGTTTTTACATGTTTTTGCTATTTTTCAAGTGTTATAAGAAGGAGAGAGATTAAAAATCATAAAATGAGGTCATTTGGGAGTATTAATATCCAATAAAGTCTAAAAAATTTCACATTATATTATATAGGTGATCAAACCAGGTCCATTTTCCAAGGTAGTCTCAAATAGGCTCAAAATGTGACTAGGTGGTAAGGCCATTTATTGGTTTACATACTTCCATAGGGTCTCAAGACCTAAAAATTGACATGGATGTTAGTGATGATTTAGGTAAATTTAATCACATGATTTTTTAATTATTTAAAATGTGTGGAAAAATTTTGGAGTAAAAAAATTGGGTCCTAAGTAAAGAGGCCTAATTAAGGCTTAATTTAATAGAGAGAAAGGATGAAAAGATAGAATTCCACTTATATTTAATGGATTAAATTTGAAATGGAGATATAAATAAATAATTTTTCCTACAATATCTCATTTTTTTCTTATGATCATCCATTAAACTCCATACATAAGGAGGTTTACAAGTTTTTAGGGCTATAAGGAAACTAGGCCTAGTGAAGGCTTAAGGAGCAAAATGTGTTCTTGATAGTTGTTGAAAGAAAAAAAAAATATTTTAGAATTTATAACATATTTTAAGACCATTAATCTATTTTTTATGATTTTAATAATATTCACTTGAGTTTTGAGCCACTTGGACAAAACTAGGCATGGGAAATGAAGAGTTTCAAGACACCTATGCAAATGAAAGATGTAATTTCAGGTCATAGGAGTTTATTAAGGAATGGAAAATGTATAATTATATGCATAGGATATTTTAATGGTGATTTTATTATTTTTAGGAACAATTTTTACCCCTTTCATGCAAGGAAGGGTATTTTTCAAGAAGCTAGTCAAGGTGTCAAGCCAATTTATAACCCATACATCACTTGGAAGGTTTGAGATTATTCAAGAGTGAGAAAAATGGAATTGGATGTCTATTTGGAATATATCATAACTTATATATTATTCTCCATTCCCTCTCCCTTTCTTCACCATTCTCTATATAATCAACCAATTTTGGCTAAGTTTATAAAATCCACACCTGGTATGGAAAATCCCTACTGGTTTGAGTATAGTTTTTACCTTTGAATAAATATTCCAATATATTTTTGAGTTCACATATTATTTTATAAATGTATGAAGTACTGCATAGTTTAATGACAAGTGATAATCATCTATCCTTGTGTTTATCTTACTCTTTCAGGGTTTGTGTAAGTAGTCTATTCTCTAGCAGATCACATTAAGTATAGTTAGTACATTTATATTTATTTAAGTTTAAGAAAGGGTAATAGTGTCTATAATCAAACCTATTATTCATTTACCTTGAAAAGTGCATTACACATCACCTTCATGTTTGAAATACTTATGTTAGAGAAATCTAAGATGTTGAAGTCAATTTTGTGAATCATTTTTCATAGTAAAAATACATGATATTCTTATGGAGATTAAATTGGTGCATCACCTCATTAGACTAGGTTTATTTTATGTTCTTTTTATCTCTTTTAAACTCTAAACAAGATAGTAGTATAGGTGATGAACTTTAATATAAAAATTAAGCGAGTTAGCCTTTTAATCTAGAGGTTTACCCTTGTTTTACACAACCCATAGGTCTAGGGGTAATCCCATGTTACACTCAATTTGGATAAGGATTGAACTACCTTTACATGGGTGAAAAATTGAGTGACAATAGTTTTGGCATGCCCGATGGGATAATTATCTCAAGCACATCTTTTCAAGGTGCATTCTAGTCTTGATAACATCATAGTTACATAAGTATATTCTAATCAAAATTTGGGGACTCCACTAAAGGTGTAACATCGAGTTGTAAACCAATTTATTATCACTTTTATTCATGATTCATGGTCTTTACCAGGTCATCTTCTAGTAGAAGTAACCATCTTATAAATTCACTCCCTCATCTTGAAATTCCTCTTGAAGTTTAGTATCCTGAGCCTACCTTGACATTTGATAGCCTTAAAGAAGCTATTGAAGATCAATAAGGTTTTAAAAGTCAAGAAGAGAAAGATAGTGAAGAATAATTTGAAGGAAACATGGCTAGGGAACATGATTTCCCAACCTTCAATACTTAAAATCCTATAAACCTTAATGCTTATGATGATATCCTTCTTAATTCCACCAATAGTGTTCTCACTTTCAATGGAAGGTCCTATCACTCCAAGTAAGCATATTAGGGACATATTTAACTTCTAAAATTTCCACAATGTCACTGAAGTTAACATAGCATTTAAATTGCTTACCATGTCTCTTAGGGAAAAATCCCTTGATTGGTATATAACATTATTGAGAGGATTTATCACAAATTTGGATGATTTTAAGGATTTTTTGACTAAAATATTTGAATACAAGAGTGATCATACATCATTTAAATATCATTCAAATAGGGCCTAAAGAAACTATGCATGATTTCAATGAGAGGTTTCAAAGAACATGGAATAATCTTCCACCTCCCATGAGACCCCATAAAATTTTTGTTTTCCCAACCTATCTTAGAGATATTGGTATTGATATATCTATCATGTTGTATTATATGGGAAAATATACTTTACTTGAAGCCTATGACATAGTCATTAGAGCTGACAATGGTTTTATTCAAGTCAGTAAAATCATTCCAAAGGTATCTATGCCCATCTTACCTAACATGTGTGTTACTCCTCCATTTCAAAATAAAAGTAGTAAAGTCAAATTTTATCCAAATAAATTAGATGAGGCCATTGATTGGGAAGTAATATATAAGTCCTTAGAATATCAAACTAGGAAACTAAATCAACAATTTGGATCTCATCAAAACCCATACTACTACCCTCCACAAGCTAATATATTTACACCTTATCATAATATTAAAGTGAGGGGACAAGGTGAGCATAATTTTAATATGCATCCCAACTCCTATATCAAAATTCTACTCCCAACACAAGAGCCATGGTTCTAGTCCATAATAATCTAGTTCAAAGATAAGAATGGTAGCCTCAAGGATAGTTCATGAATGAAAATGAGGGTGAAGTAAAATCTTTGATATCTAAAGGAGTTCTTAATTATCACTTTAGAATATAATATGAGAGCTTCATATAAGAAAAAATTAATGAAGAGTGTGGTAGTCAAGGGGTGATCCTTGAAAATTTTCTAGTGGAGGAGACTTGTCCTAAACAAAATCACTTCAATTGAAACCAACACAAGGTCAAATAGAAGAGATTTGGAAGACGATCAATATGTGGATATAATTTCAAACAATATTCCTTAAAATAAATAACGTGTGAATACAAATGTGACAGCCTTTACAAGTCCTACATCTCTTCAAAATAAGAACTTGGGAAGGGTAACTCAATCCTCATTGCCTCAAGATCAAGGCAATTTATTACCTAAAAGGATGAAATAAAAGGTTAGTGTTCCTTATTTGAATATAATTGACTCTTTTAATAACACTAAAACATCCATATCCCTATGGGAAGTTCTCCACATGCCCAGTCAAAAATAATTACTCCAAGAGAATCTATCCTAACTCCATATCAATCCTCAATCATCAAGACATGGTAGTGTATACATAAAAAATTCATCTACTCATATTATTTAAACCTCTACCAAATATGAAAAACCCCCACCTTTCTAACTTACCCTCATTATGAGAGATAAAATAGTTCATAATTGCATTGTGGATAGTGGGGCAAACACTTAAGTTATGCCAAAATTTGTGGAAAAAACATTGGGATTAAAATATGATCCATATATAAAAGTAGTTTTGTATTTTGGTGAGGCACCAGATAATTAGATAAGGCTCATCAAAAGTTTTAAGGTATTCTTGCATGACTGTCTAATATTTTAAATTTTACAAGATATAGTGGTGGTAGATCTACCTGCACACTTAGCTATTTATCTATAAAGAGACTTCACCACCAAGATAGGAGGATATATTTTTGCTGATCGGTCTTTCTTAGAATCTATAATAAGGTATGGATCTAAGGAAACAACTAGAACATAGTCATTAGCCAAGTTCCACATTGAACCATACATGGAAGTAAGTTCTAATTTGAATTATACTATCTATGAGGAAGAGGAACATGTCATACATGATGAATCATCTTCCAAAATTGAAGGTATTAATGATATATTCATAGATTAATATGTTATTAACACTTATTAGTATGATCTATATGCTTTGATCGAAGGGATGGGCCTTGGCACATACATCATTCATGATGAGGGTTATGAACATTTTGAGGTAAGCCTTCATGGTCCTTTAGCTTTAGAAGGTAACTATTATCTTCACATTGATGATGATGATAAGTCTTCAAGTGTGATATATAATGAGGTTATCAAATATGGTGTAATTATGACTACTCAAAATAAATAAGTTCATGAATGTGATATTCATGAAGAAGATGATGATTTATGATAGTAGTTTCATGTCATTATTCAAGAGTTTGAACATATAAGTAATGAAAATCTCCTTAATAAATAACATGATATTGAAAGTGAGGTCTTTTATGTACCTAAGAAGCATGAAGAAAAGTATCTAATCATTATCAAACAAGCTATAGTCTTGAAGGAGTGTAATGAAGCCAAGGGAAAATGTTTTGTGGTTAAGGAGTAGTCTAAACTTCAATCTAATATTGAACCACTTGTAAACATGTTTGAGAAGTTAGAAGGTAATCATAAAGGATATAAACATTAATAACATCATGGTCTAAGTGAAGGTTAAGTTTAAAAAGGTTTTATGACTCCTAAGAAGAAAAATGACAAGCACCAAATGATCATGAAGGAGACTAAGAAGACTGCATTGTCAAGTAATACTAAAGGAGAGATAAAAGGGATGTTTAATGGAGATTAAATTAATCCAATTTCAATTATAATTTCTCATATTAATGTTAAGTCAATTGAGCATCTTAACAAGAAATATTTTCTTGAAAAACATCCATCATATGGTGACTTAATCTCATGGAGTAGTTGTGACTCAAAAAACATTCTATTTGATCCTAGTTGAAGAAAGAGAAATGGTTCCATCACCTAAAACATGTTTTGAGGTTTGTAAATATTAGTTAGGTGTGTTGATTTATGTATTTATTTCCTAAATGATTTGAATATTAGTGTGTGTTTATTTCTTATTGTGTTGTGTGGTATTATTTTGAAGTATTAAGTATAGACACCTAAAATTGGCCACTAATGGCTTCATACCTAACTTTAGATCAATTCTTACCAAACATTAAACATTTAGCCTAATTATTTATAAACATATCATATTTGGCTTCATAACATGCTAAATTGGCCTAAAAATCAATTAAATGAGTCAAATGCACACATTGAATTAAATAAAAATCTCAAACATTGCAAATACGTAAAAAGAGGTTAATCCTAATCAAATCCTAATTGAATTCATCCATGATAAATTAAATGAATATCCTATATTTTCATCATTAGGTTTTGTGAGTTGTCATTTTTGGGAAATATCCCACCCATGCTTATTTCATGCTAATCATTACCATTTGAAACCTTTTATCCCTACTAGGGTTAAATAATCCAACCTAGGTTATGATTTAACTCATTCTAAGTTGATTTTAAAACCTATAAAATCAAGCCTATAGATCTTCATTTAGGGAGCTTGTTACATAGTAAGGTTATAATGCATGATTTGATTCATGAAGTAAAATCATAGTGTTATAATACTAAAATTGAGCCAATCCAAGCCATTTTCAAGAAACATCAAGACAAAGCCAAGCCAAGCATTGTTATAAGAAGAGATGGAGATAACCAAACCCAATGATGAAGAATTCTTGAGCAAAATACGACTAAGCCAATAAATAGATCATTTGGAGTATTCAAGGAAGGTAAGGAAAATTTTTAAGTTTATTTACATTTTAGTTGAGCTTTGTCATTTTTTGTTTGCTCATCAAGCTCCACCTATTATCTAGGCATGGAGGTGTTAAGCTTTATTATTGTGTTTATTTTCATTTTGATTACATTTTGAGAATAACACTTGATCTAACCTCCCCTCTATTGTCATTTTCCTAGCATCAAAAATGGCACACTCAGTGGGATCATAAGCATCCCACATAGTAAGGAGATCCATATGAAGGTCTTAAAAAGAGAAATGGATGCTTGAATATTGTTAAAATTGCATTTCTAACCTCTTTTAGGCCATATTTTTATTTATTTTTATCTTTTAGATCTACACAAAGATCAATGATGATTAGGTACAATTGGTGATAGTTTGACCTAAACCACCCATGGTTAATCCCAACCACCACTGATTCTATGTAACCACTGATGGTTGGAATATAAGGTATAAACACCATTAAAGCTTTCATTTTGATTCTTTTTTCTAATCAGATCCTTGATTTCTTAATTTCAAAGGCTTTTAAATCACTAGACTTAAGTTTGCCTTGTAGGTTTTTTTTGATCTTTGAACTAACTAGGAATAACCTAATGTGTTTTCCTTTTATGGTTTTGCCTTCAAGTTCATAGGTCATCATTGATGGTCTTTGTCAACTGACATAAAGTTTTCTCTATCGATGGTGGTTACCTACTAACTAACTATCATGATTTCCTTGAAACTGGTGGTGGTCATCTATGACCATCCACAATCATTGTGTGAACTAAATTAAAAACATGAGAGATAAAAATCAAACACCATTTTCCTAATAAAGAAAGTGATTCAAAGCTAGGGGTTATTATCTAACAATTATAGGTTGAAGGATCTATTTAAACACCAAATTTTCTTATTTTACTAACCAAACATTTCATTTTGGGATTTTAAAGGGAATTAATTAAATCTTGTACATTTCAATTTGGGTCTAAAATGAACATGTTAGTTGTTACACATTTGGTATTTAGTGTCTAAAATAAATATGGCTTGCTAAGTCTTAGAAACATTTCAAATCATGGTGCTTAAAACACATATTTAAATATTGAACACTTTAAATTGGTGTTTTAAAATGAACTTAAGATCCATCATGCATATTTGGACTTTGGGCTTAAAATGAACTAGATGATTTTTGCTTAATTTGGTCTTTTGTGAAAATATTCTTTCATTTTTTTGAACTTAAGCCAAGGGGATAGTAAAGAACAAAGTCACATTAAATTTGGTGCTTAAAAATCAAACTTGACTCAAATTGTTTGCAAACTTGTTTGTTGATTGTTTGTTTTGAAAAAGGATAGTGTGTGTATACTCTCCTCCCCTCTTCAATAGGGACCTCATAGGATCAAAATCACCTTTTCCATTGCATTTTAGTGCCAATTTCAAAGTGTATAAATAAATTTTCCTAATTTCTCCCCAAAATCATGTAGTATTGGGTGATTTAAAAGAAACACTAAATTAGTTCTACTTATCTTTTATTTTCATGCATCTTAGCTTATGAAGGAGATGTCATTACCTCTCAAAATTTATTTAGGGAAGAATTTACCCATGGATTCATCTCCAAGTTATGTTTCAACCTTTATCCATTGGGGTTTATACAAATTATGATCATCCAACTATGATGATGGTTTGAGTGGTTTAACCATATTTGTTAATGGGAAGCTAAGCCCAAGATGTATGATCAATCTAGACATCAAACTACATTGAGCAATTTAACAATTTAGTAGTTGTAAAAAGGAAAAGACCTTTTCACAACAAATAGATTGATGTGAATGAAATTGACATGTACTTCTCTTGTGTGTATACATGAAAGTGTGTATGTATGGGATCAATCTAGATTGTCATAACTTGTAAGTTTTAGTCAACCCCACTTTACCATAACTTGATAAGATTTAGGATGATATACTTAGTTGTATTTTTTTCATCTATTCTTTATTTCTTGGTGTGTTATAACTATAACTTGTGTTTTTTAAACCATGTCATGAATGAGTCTTGTGTCCAACATTAATCCATCATTTGAGGAGGTGTTATACCACCAATTTGATACCTTGATTTAAATTATAAAACTTTTGTGTCAAAATGTTGAGTGTGCCACTTAATTCAAATGGGTAACTTATGATACCCAAATAAATTTAATTTTCATGCCTTATCAAGTCTTGAAACAAAAAAACTCGTCACATCTTTTGGAAGTGATAACACCATTACACCACCCAAATTTTTTTAAAAGACATGTATTGTGTCTCAATTATCATTATTTGAAATCAATAATTTGAGCCTTGTTAGATATTTATTTTATCATGGTCATACTATTTAAATTCACCTAGCTTACTGTCATCAAATCCTAGTTTACCTTAGTTGAGTTTGTAATTAAAATTTACAATATTGGATCCAAACATTGATTGATTTTGGTTTAGGCCTTGATACACAGGGATGATACATAGATATTTCTCTTTTAGGCTGTGTAAATTAGTTTAATCTATTACTCAAGTTTGGAAACTTTATTATTTATGACTTTGATAGAATTAGTCCATATTCAAAGTGCCTTTTGTTTTATGTCTTATACCAACTAGATCACATTTATGTCTATAATCAAGTGCGTAGTCTTTGAAAAACTATTGTAAGTTTGTTAGATTAATCATCATCTTTTGTTTCAAGCCTAGCTTGTGATGTCACATTTGGCCAAGAGTCCTAGCATAGTGTATTTGAGCCTATATTTTGACTCTAAATTTGGATAAAAGGCCTATAAATATTTCCCTTTCCTAGTTTAGACCTATTTGGAACACATGTGGACACTAGAGTTGACATCTTGTTTTTAGTCCATTTTACTTGACCTTATTTGTGTAAAACATTTAATATTAGACACTTGACATTATAATATTTTTACCAAGTCTTTTCATAGACTTTTTGGAGATTTAACTCCACACTCAACCAAGTTAGATAAGATTTGAACCCTTTGTATTTTCAAACATAGCTTTTTAGAGTTTGTATAACTCTAAACCCATCTTGTTGTGAAAAATTTGTCATAAATTTGACCATGGCTCACTATACACATAGTATAACTATGTACACTCCAAGATATGGAAATGTTAGTATGAAGGAAGAATTTGTTCAAGACCCTTATGGAGATGATGTTATTTAGGAGATATATTCATATCCACCATACAACACTCAAATAGGAGAATAGATTCAAGATCCTTTAGCCAATTATTTGGTTTGTACACCTCCATACATGGAGTAAGATCAAGAGAAGACAACCCAATATTTGGCTAATGTACCTATATTTGTAGAAAAAATCCAAAAAAAAAAACCTTATTATAGTATAATTCCATGAAACCATAAGGTAGGGCATGAAAATTTTAAAAATATATTAAGAGGGCCTTACAACATGTCTTAGGCCTCTTCTATCAACCCTAATACCATAGTACCAATACCATATCAAGATCCTCATATGTTTGTCACATAAATATGTCTTATATAGGACCATTTAATTCAAATAAAAACTACATACCATACATATCAAGACCTATCACATAATTTTAACAATAAGACCATGTCAAACATGCCTCTTATCGATTTAGCTCCTTTAATAGGAGTTTTAATGGAATTGACTGGTCAAGAAAATTAGGGTTTAAACCCATTAACATTAAACACTTTGGTAGAGAACATGTTCAATAATCCAACTATCTCATAAGTGTCTTCTACTTCTAAACATAATAACGAGCAAAACATAATGGACAATGCACAAGCAACATCTAATTTAGACCAAAGTGGTGTTAATGAACAAACAAATAGTCAACAATAAAATGTGCCTTTAACTAGCACCATTAGTGGTTTGAAAACTTAAGGAATAGGAGTTTTTACTTCCAAACCTAAGATAACTACTTCTAATATTCAACCACATACTTATTTGAGTAACCAATAACAAGGATTAAGTAGTCATTTAATGAACAATGATGCACCATAATAGAATGTGATGAATGTTACTCCTCACCCATAGGTGACTAGTCATATTCCATAACAATAGGCACAGTCTAGTGTACCCATACAGTAGAGGAAAAACATGTTTGTACCTCAATAGTGGGAAACCAATATTTCACTTCACCAAGTAATAGTAAACATACCTCTCTAATCATAGACAAATATATCAATCCAATATCAAATGATATCTAGCCACTAGAGACTAATATTGGTTAGTGATAGATGTTGAATCTCCAACATCCATCCACTTCCCAATAGGGATTCACGTAACAAAAAGGTTCTAATGTTCCTCAATTATCTACTAGTCAACAATTTCCTTGCATGACAAATGTGCCATAAGTTCAAAGATAGGGTCTTGGTTCACAAGCCCCTCTCAATCACCCATGTATGACTAGTCGATAGCATGTCCCTATTCAACCTCAACAGGAATAGTATGTCCATATTCCTCTAATCGTAATATTCCTAACTATAATATTGTATCATAGTATGTGTAATTTTAATAATCACACCCAAATATTTGCATGTGTATTCCTAGTCCATTTCCTAGCCAATCCATCATACCCTACAAAATACCTATATTATACCTCAGTCAAAGTAATCTACTTGTGATTTCTCAATCATCACCTCAAGCCAATATTCCTAAAAGTTTCCTCAAACAATAACTATAACAAATGAAGGATGCAATTACCCTCATATAAGTAGGAAAATAGACCAAAATTTCAAGTTGGATGATGTATGTTCTTACCCTTTCAACATGGAGTACCTATATGAAAGGAATATAAAGATAGTAAAAATAATTCCTTTACACTAAAATTTTAGAGGATAATAGAAAACAAATTTGAAATATTACAAAATTGATAAGAAAAACACATAACCAAAATTTAACATACCATAACAAGTGATACATGTGGGGAAAACCCTTTCAAGAGAAAAACCCCACACTCCAAAGGAGCCCAATATATTATTGAAATCACAAAGATTAAAACACACTTGCAGAGTAAGCCTTCCAAGAGTACGACTTGTATACACTCAAGAGAGGAACTGGTTCAATAGAGTTTTAGTGACTTTGCATAACTGTCAAGCTTACAAGCTTACAAATAAGCTTAGCTTCCAATTTCCTTACATTTACAAAGGAGAACATATCTCATTTATAGAAATTACAAATAAGAAGACAAAAAAGGAAACTTCATGAGCAAGGTAAGGAAAATTTTCCACCCTTTAGTGGCACCAATATTTAGCACCATTAAAATGTTTGTGGTATTATTCTTTGGTCAAAAATTGACCCTCCACTTATGACACATCAGTCCCCACTTTCACAAGCCTCCAAAAATGTTCCTTACTCTCACATGTGCCTCTAAAATGGAATAGTAACTTGTTCCCCACTATCCCATGTGTATACACATGAGTCAAAAGATTAGATAACTTTTGACTTTTCTCACATGTGCTAATGTCCTCCACTATCAAAATCATGTGAATTTAAAATTAACAAAAATGTCCCATAGTGGAGTGGTATGCCGTACTCAATCACATGCACTTACATCATGTATATTCCTCACATGGGCCATGCCAACTCATCAAAAGCCACATCACCATTTTCATCACCACCTACATCAACACTTACATCACCTGACACATCACATGCACAATCATTACCAGCTCACTACTACCACCTCATCACATTAATAATGACTATGAATAGTGTCCTAAATTATCAAGGTTGAGACACCTTATTTCCCAACATTATCCCACTTTTGAAATGCCTTTCAAGACACAAAGAAGCCATACCAACATGTTCTTAACATCTTGGGGCCAAGAGGCCCATAAACTCTGAACACCATCTAAACTTCTCTATGCTCATAGGCTTAGTCAATGAATCTATGACATTCATCAAATTATCTACCTTTATAAGCTTCACCTTGCCATCCTTAACCATGTATCTCACAAAATGATATTGTACATACATTTTTTTGGTCTAGGCATCAAAATTTGGATTCTTTTCTAGGCAAATAACACTCTGACTATCACAATAAACTATCATTGCACCCTATTTCAACCCAATATCTGAACATAGTCTCTTAAGTTAAATGAATTAATTACATGCATGAGTAGATACCATATACTCTACCTTTATAGTGGATAAATCAACCACATCATGTCACTTACTCATCCAACTTATTGCACCACCAAACAATGTAAACACATAAGTAATGGTGGATCTTCTGCTATCAACATCACCTGCCCAATCTGAATCCACATAACCAAGAATGTCAAGAGGATTCCTATCTCTAATCATGTTAATATGATAACATAAGGAATACTCTAAGGTACCTCAAAAATATTTTAATACCCTTCTAATTTCATCTAAATGAAATCTATCAAGATTAGACATATAACAGGAGAGAACTCCTACTACTTGGGCAATGTCTAGTCTAGTACAGACCATAACATACATCAGACGTCCAACTACACTCTAGTAAGGCACTCTACTCATATATTCCATCTTTGATGGTGATGTAGGATATTTTACATTAGATAAATTCATTCTTAATGAAAAGGGAACACATAATGGTCTACAATCTTATATGTTAAATCTTTGAAAAATAGAATTTACCTACTTACTCTAGCCAAGCCATAGCTTTTTGTTCTATCTGTCTCTTCTAATTTCTATCCCAATAATGTGTCTCATATCACCAAGATATTTTATCTCAACTTTTGTTTAGAGTTGTGATTTAAGCTCTCAAATAAAAAATTTCCCATTTCCAACAAATAACATATCATCAATGTATAAGGCAATAATCAGAAATGATCACCATCAGTTTTATAATAAACATAATGATCAAATTTAGACTGCTCAAATCCCAAACTTAATACATATGTATCAAATTTTTGGTACCACATCCTAGGACTCTACTTGAGACTATACAAGGATTTCTTCAACCTGTAAACCAAATTTATTTTACCTTTCACCATGTAGTGCTCTAGTTGTGTTATATAATTCTCCTCCTCCAAATCACCATGAAGGAAGGTAGTCTTCACATCCATTTTATAAATATCTAAATCAATAGATACTAAAATAAAATCAATAATCTAATTGATGTAATTTTATCAATAGGATGAAAAATCTCACCATAATCAATACCCTCAACCTTAGAGTATCCTTTTGCAACTAACTAAGATTTGTACTTATATACACTGGCATCGGATACAATATTTTTATTGAATACCCATTTACATATAATAGGATTACATCCTTTAGGTAAGGGTATAGGTACCATGTATCATTATTATTCAAAGCTACCATATCTTCTTCCATATCAAATTTCTAGGAATTTGCATCATTCATACCCAAAGTTTCCTCTACATATCTCAATTTATCAATGTTAGTACTCAAAGAAAATATACATCCCCAATCATCAATAAAATACCTTTCTAGTGGTTATCTACATCATGTATACCTTTAAAAATTTTGATGTGGAGGTTCTTATTCATCTACCTCCTCTTCTACATATTCAAAGCTCGATGAGCTGTCCTCAAATTCTTGTCTCTCTCATGGCCTTGACTCAACTTTCTTAGGCATAGGAGGAAGTTGAATCACATATTTCTCTTATATATTCTTTGGTTGTAGTGTAAAAAATTAGGCTTAGTCTCAAAAAAAATAACACTTATATAATATATTAACTTCGATGCTATCATATCCCAAAGCTTCTATCCTTTCACACCATAATTGTAACTAATCAAGATACATTTCACAGCCTTGTTCTCCATCTTTTTGTGCTTCTCCTTTGGCACATGTGCATATGCCTCACAACCAAAAACTCTAAGATGTATCAATGAAGTATTTTATATAAAACATTCCTCCATAGGTATTTCTATCAACAATATTTGATGTAGGAGACCTGTTGATCAAGTAACAAGTAGTGGCTACAACTTTGGCCCAAAACCTTTATTTCAGTCTAACACCACTAAGCATACTCCTAGCCTTTTCCATCAAAGTCTCATTCATTATTTTTGAAACTCCATTTAGATAAGGTGAATATGGAGTTGTATTTTATCTTTTTTTACCAAAATATTTATAGAATCTATCAAAATTGTTAGAGAAAAACTCACCACCATTATCAATTCGTAAACATTTAATTTTCTTTCCAGTCTATAACTTGACCATTGCTTTAAATTATTTAAATTGGCTAAAAAATTCATATTTAATATTTATAAAATAAACCTATGTATTTATACTATAATCTTCAATAAATGAAACATAATATGTGGATTTTTAAATATAAGAAACATTAATAGGACCAAATACATCAGAATGAATAAGATCCAAAACACCACAAGACTTATGAGAACTAGAGTAAAAATAAACATAGTTATGTTTACCATAAACACAATGCTCAAAAAAATAAAATTCAAGATTGTAGTCAATCAAAACTTCAACAATGCTTTTATTCTTCAAGGCCCTTAAATTTTTTTCACCAATATGGCTAAGTCTCTGATGCCATAACATTGTCTTCTTTGTAGGTAATTTTAACTCCATAGAATGAGCACCCTTAGGTACCTAGAAACCAGGACCATCCTTTGACATAGAAATATCTTTATCCATAAAAGTGATCTTATATATATTCTTCATATAATTACTATTATAATCAATTGTGCATGCATCAATATTTACAAAGTACCAATCTTGACACCTTTAGCTTTCACTATAACACCTATAAACATCTTACAACTTGCCTCAAAAAATGAAACATGCACACCCACATCAATTAGTTTTCTCATAGATAATAAATTATGAGCTAGTCCTAGGATATGAAATACACCATCAAACCATTTAATTATTCCATATAGAAATCTAATTTTTACTCTACCATGGCCAATAATAGTAAGGGAAGAATCATCACCCAAGTACACCTTGCCTCTATTAAAATATTTAGACATATAAAACCAATTTCTATTAAAATTCATATGAAAAGATGCACCTAAATCAATTAACCATGCATCATTACCTACATGGGTTGTCAAGGCTGCAATGAAACCTTCACCATCTTCCTTCTCATATTCTAAACTAGAATCATACTTATTTTCTTTAGGTTCTTATTGGTAGTGAACATGATTCCCATAGTTATAGCATCTCACCTTGGTCTTTCTAGGAGACTTGGATCTCCCCTTGGTCTTGGATCTAGAATTTTCTTACTTCTCATTCCTCTTGCCTCTTTCTTTAGATATTTAAAAAATATTCAGGCCTTTTTGGCATTGATATAAACTTTCCTCTCATTTCTTCAAAAAGAAAGGAACCTAAAACATCCTCAACTTTAAAAGTAATAGAAGTACTTCTTATATCCATCACAAGAGAATCCCACGAGTCAAGTAAAGAACAAATCAATATATGACATCTCTCTTCCTAATCTATTTTAAAACCAAATGATACTAATTGAGCCACCACATATTAAATTCTTCCATGTGGTCTAAAATTTATCCACCATCATCCATTCTCAAAGAATACAATTTCTTTCTCAAGAAAATTTTATTTACAAAATATTTAGCTTGGTAAATCTCACATAGTTTCTTATATAACTTATTTGTTGTAATCTCTTCATGGACATTAATCAGTACTAAATCTATAAGGCATAATATAAGGAGACCTTTGGATTTTCAATCCATTATATGATACTTAGATGCTTTAGTTGGATCCATAGGTCTATGGACATTATCATCAATGGCATCCCATAAATCATGGTCAATCAATAGATATTCCATCTTTAGCTTCCACATCTCAAAATTTTTGATTGAATTTTTTTCAACCTTAAATCTTCCTAATGTGCTTACCATATTAAAATTCATACAACAAATAAATCCAAATATCTCTTACATAAGCTCCCACTGAAACTAGATTAGTTTAAAAAATCCAACAAACCCACAACTAGAACCAAAACTGGCTAGGCTATAATACCAGTTGAAAGTAATATAAAGATAGTAGAAACAATTAATTTACACTAAACCTTGAGAGGAGAATAAAAAACCAATTTGAAATATTATAGAAATGATAAAAAAACACATAACTAAAAATCAACATACCATAACAAGTGATATATGTGGGTAAAACCCTTTCAAGAGAAAAAACCCACACTCCAAAATAACCCAATGTATTATTCAAATCACTAAGAATACAACACAATTGTAGAGAAAGCCTTCTAGGAGCACCACCTATATACACTTAGGAGAGGAACTAGTTTAATAGAATTTCAGTGCCTTTGCACAACTCTCAAGCTTACAATCTTACAAACAAGCTTAGCTTCCAATTTCCTTACATTTACAAAGGAAAACATATCTCATTTATAAAAATTACAAATAAGAATACAAATAAGGAAACTTCATGAGAAAGGCAAGGAAAGTTTGGCACCCTTTAGTGGTACCACTATTTAGCACTATTAAAAAAAAATTAGTCTTGTTCTTTAGTTAAAATTCAACCCTCCACTTATAACACATGATACCCCACTTTCACAAGCCTCAAAAAATGTACCCCACTCTCACATGTGCCTCCAAAATGGAATATTAACTTATTCCCCACTATCCCATGTGTATACACATGAGTCAAAATATTCCACAAATTTTGACTTCTCTCACATGTGCCAATGTCCTCCACTAACAAAAACATGTGAATTTAAAATTAACAAAAATGTCCCATAGTGGAGTGGTATGCTGCACTCCATCACATGCACTTACATCATGTATATTCCTCACATGGGCCATGCCAACTCATCACAAGCCACATCACCACCTACATCACCACTTTCATCACCTACCACATCACATGCACCAAAATTACCAACTCACCACTACCACCTCATAACATGAATAGTGAGTATGAATAGTAGCTCATGAATAGTGTTTTGTGAAAAGTGTCTTGAATTGTCAAGGTTAAGACACCTTATTTCCCAATACTATAAATACCATTTCCTTTAGGGTATGAGCCACCAAATTTTTATAAATACAAGGGGAAATGTGAGCCCAAGGCTCATTTAATATAATTCTATGTTGGGTGCCAACCAATATCCTATAGTGACATTTACCTTTTGTTGTTGTTTCCAATAATTCTAGCTACACAAACATTAGAATGGTTCCTAAAGTTGCTGAAAAAATTTAGTATGTAATTTTGATGATCTCTTGGACAAGTTCGTACAACACTTCTCTTATAATCTTTAGCACATGACTTCATTGGTAGATTAATCCAACATACCACAATAAATACCTACATCATACCTCGGTCAAAGTAATCCACTTGTGACTACTTAATCATCACCTCAAGCCAATGTTCCCATAATTTTACTTGAACAAGAGATACAATAAATGAAGGATGTAATTACCCTCATATAAGTAGGGAGATAAACCAAAAATTTCAAATTTAATGATGTATGTTCTTACCCTTTCAACATGGAGTACCTATAGATACCATTTCCTCTAGGGTACGAGCCACTAAATTTTGAAAAATACAAGGGGAAAGATGACCCCAAGACCCATTTGATAGAATTTTTTGTTCATGACAACTAGTGGCCTATAGTGACATTTACCTTTTGTTGTTGTTTCCAAGAAGTCTAGATGGATAAACATTAGAATAGTTCCTAAAGTTTCCAAATAATTTAGTACCTAATTTTGATGATATCTAAGATAAGATTTTACAATACTTCTCATAAAATATTGAGCATGAGATTTCATTGGTAGATTTACACAAGTAAAAAAAATAAGTGAAAGCTTTAAAATATATATACAATGATGGAGAGCCCTTGCAATTTTATTCACCCAAAATCTACTAGATAAACAATTATCCACTATGCTCACCAAAAATCTACACAATAAGATATCTTACTATCTAGAGTTACAATGTGTGCATATGTTCAAAGAAATCATTGACAAAGGTTTGGTGATCAAAATATCCCTTGTTAACAAAGGGATCATTAAACTAACCTCATCAAATTAGAATAATGGCTAGAATCAAAACCATAATAGTGGCCAAAATCAACATCCAGTCCAAGTGCAACCGTCATAACTAGCATAGACCAATAATAATGATAAACCCAAACAATTCAATCACAACAAGAATGTTATAGGTAATGGAGTTATAGAGTTGAAACATGTCCAAATGGTGCAATCACTATCTACTTATCCTATGTAACCTTTCCAATTTACTCCTAACCAATAACTTTTTTAGCAACCACATCATTCATACTAAGCACAATAACCTAGAACAATGTCAAAAATACAACAAATATAGTAAATGCATATGCCTTTATAAAACCCTCCTCTAAGGAGAAAGATGCCTACTCATCATTATTTTACTAATCTTGGAGATCCCATTAAATTAGCATTTCAAAATCTTGTAGTAGCTAACCTAATTAGATGGTCCATTCTAAAAGAACAAGTTTGTGAGGGTGTTGACATGAAAAATTGGTATAGGATAGAATTTTTTTGTGATTTCTATCGAGTCAATTGCCATAATTTACAACATTGTGTGAAAATTAGACATGTAATTAAAAATATGTTTTAAAATGGAGAGACCACATTGGATCATGAAGATTCCACATCCAATCAAAATCTTGGAATTTATCAAAATCCTTTTCCCCAACATAACAATCAATAATGACAACAAAAAAAATAACAATAATAGTAGCGAGTGCAACATCAACAAAAACAATATCAGCAATCAATACCAAACCAATAGACTCAAAAAAATCAAAAATAAAACCAACCATGTTAAAATAATGGGTAAAACCAAGGCTAAAATGGTGTGAACAACTAATAGACCTACCATGTAGTTGCACATGACTAAAAATCAATTATAGGCCATATTATAGGAGGTCACATTATAACCATTTTAATTAATCTAAGACCAAGTATCAATCAGATAAGACTATTTATAATCATGCCAAATCAGCTAAACCATTTTGTTAATCCTTCCTTGACCTAGGACCACACACATGCAAACTAGAAAGTAGGGATTCCCATGTTAGGACCTTATACTAATAACTCATTGTTAGCCCATGACCATGCAAAAATGTATCATCAAATGAGACTTATCATATTTGGTCCCCTTTTATCATAATGTTTAGAAACCATCGTCATGTATCTAATCATGATTATACAATCATAACTTGATGATCAAGGATTACCATACTAGGCCCACAACCATCCACCACTTCATCCATCATCCAACCACACATTCTACCTTAGAATAATCCATTTAACACTATCTAATAAAATATGTTTGACATTTTGGAATAATTTCAAAATATGCCAGTACAAATATCTATTTTATATTTTTTATGTAGGTTTACTATCCACAAAAACATATTAATATAGTTCCTTGGTCAATCCATAGTTCCAAATGACATATCCCTTGATAAATTTCAATCTTTGGTTGGATACCTAGATCCATCCCAATAAGTAACCTTTAACAAAAGTGATATGTCATCCCTTGGCCCACTACACAATAATCCATTATACATTTATGTCTACATAATGAGACATAAAGTGAAATGTGTTCTCATAGACAATGAACTATGTCTAAACATAGTGTCTCTAAAGCTCATCAAGCTTCTTAAGTACACTTCAGTAGATCTCTAAGTGAAAATAATCACCATTAAAGCCTACAATAATGAATAATGAGAGTCACAAGGCACCATTATCTTTCCATTTATCATTGGGCCTTTGACCCATGATACACTTTTCCATGTGTTAGATCTCAATTTGTCAGATAATATGCTTTTGGGTAGACCTTGGTTACATGAGATTTATGCAGTCCCATTGACATTGCACTAGTGTATCAAGTTCTCCAATTCAAGGATAGAAGTTAGTATTCTAGGATATTTTCATCCATATGAGTATTTGAAATATCTAGAGGCCAAGTTCAAGAGATACAATTACTATTTTTGAATGAATCTAGTCACCAAATAGGACAAAGGGAAATCAATACTTATTGATTTACTAGAGGCCAACTACATTGACCTTGATACCCTTTATTCATTTTCCCACATACCACCTCTTGAGATATCTAATCATTATACTATTTTATATAATGAAACAAGAGAATACTTGACCCATGACACATTTCACATTGCAAATCTTCCATAGAACCCCAAATCCTTTGGAAGACCTAAATCTAAACCACTTAATATAGAATGAAAAATAAAGGGTAAAGCTAAAATCCATAGCCTAACACCTATCAATTTCATACCAAACTATAATAAATCATAATACCCTCTTTAATGTGATTAATCATGGTTGTATAATGACCAATTGGTTAATTATTACAAAAAAACCAAATATCACATTCCAAATAAGATTATGGATAACTACGACTATGAAGGAGGAGGCCTTGAGTAAAATTAATAGGGAACACTTGAACCCATTTCTATAACTAAGTAAAAAATAACATATATAATTTGATATAAACCACTTGGGGGTGACCCCATGTATCTTATTTAATTTACATTACCAATGACTAATGATTGACAATGAAGCATAGTCTGATCATAGCCAATTCGATGACTTATCCCAAACCAACCTATTTGACCATAATGCCATTAATACCATTCAACCATTCATTCATCATAATCCACTACCATTTTATTATCCCTAATTGATAGAATGGGTCCAAAAATAATCCAATTTTCCAATTGATGAGTTTTAAAATAATGAAGCTTTCTTTGATTTTTTAAGCCTTATGGACAATGTTCCATCGGGAGACATAAATTAGGGTTCTCAATTAAACTAGATCTTGAAGCCTATTTTGGAGGGAGGGTGAACACCCTTAGCCAAAATAAATTAAATAAGACATTGAGGTCCCAAATTTAAAACCTCTTTGAGGCACTTTTTGATTGGGGAAAAAGTAAAGAAAAAGGTCAGTCTAGTGGTGAAAACTTGTTTCAGGTGCCATTAGGTGGGGGTGTTCAACCTTGTTGAAATATAGACCAAGAAATCACCAATGAAAAACTTGTCTATGGGTCCATGTTTAATATTTAAGAGAATAAAGCCTTTGATCAAATCATACAAGAAACCAATGATGATGAACTTGCTTATAGGTCCATGTTTAACATTGATAAACATTAAGATTTTGATCAAATTCTTCAACAAACTACTAATGATGAACTTGTCTATGGGTCCAAATTGATTCTTAAATAACAAAAAGATTTTGACCACATAATTTAGGAGTTATTGATAACATTTTTTACATGACCATCCCTCCCATTAAGGATTCTAAATTCATCATGCCTAGGAGAACTTAAAAAACAAGTCCTAATAGAGGACTCTGACATAGCCAAATAGTTTAAATCTGTTCCTACTATTATTGAAGATGGTTCGACCCTTATAGTGGAAGACATAATAGAAGTAAATAGAGGGTCTCTAGATGACCCAAAATGGATTAAATTAAGCACTTCTCTCACTGAGGAGGAACATGAACTCCTTACAACCATTTTGAGGGAATTTGTGGATATATTTGCATGGGCCTATTCTAGCATGCCTAGTTTGGACCCTATCTTGGTTGTTCACCACCTTATGGTACATCCTGATTCCAAACTAGTGAATTAACATCTATGTAAGATGCATCATCACATTATTGTATTAGTAAACAAAGAGTTTTAAAAGATCTTGGAAGTGAAATGTATTAGGCCAATTGATTATTCTAAATGGATTTTTAATGTTGTACCAGTTAGTAAAAATCTATAAGGAATCAAAATCTACACTAATTTTAGGGAAATTAAAAAATATTTCCCTAAGGATGATTTTTCATTACTAAAAATTTACATGATAGTCGATTGCATAGCAGCTTATGAGATGATTTCACTGATGGATAAATTTTTAGGCTACAATCAGATCCAAATTTCAATAGAAGACCAACATAAATTATCATTCACCATTCCATAGGGAAAATTATATTATCAAGTTATGATATTTTTTCTTAATAATGTAGGGCCCACCTATCAAAGATCCATGATATTTATATTCCATGATATGGTCCATGACATTATCAAAGACTAAGCCACTGACATACTAGGTAAATCAAAGACTAGGGTCGATAATCCCACAACATTAAGGAGGATATTTGAATGACTATGTGAATACAAAGATATGATCACCTTAAGAAGTGTGTTTTTTCATCACATTAGGAAAACCACTTAGCTTCATTGTGTCTCACAAGGGCATATAAGTCGATCTAGCCAAAGTATGAGCCATAACAAAAATGTCACCATTGACAAATTTGAAGAAACTCCACAGTTTGTAGGGCAACATCCAATCCATTAGATGTTTAATATCTAAATTGGCCAATAAGTTCCATCCATTGACACACATACTAAATAAGGGTGTAATATTTATTTGGGATAACAATTATTAGAAAACTTTTCAATAGATCAAGGACTATCTTACAAATTCACTAGTTTTATTACCTCCCATTTAGGAAAAGCCATTCTTATTATATCTATCAGATACTGATAATGTCCTAGGGGAAATTTTAGCTCAACATGATAATAATATAAAATATAATGTAATTTACTATCTAAGCCATACACTGGTCTCATATGAACATAATTATACACCCATCAAAATATCTTGTCTCACTATGGTTATTATAGCTCAGAAACTATGACATTACATGTTGAACAATAAGACCATGGTCATTTCAAAAGTATATCTACTTAAGTATCTACTATATAAAATATATTTAAAAGGACACATGGCCAAATGGATCATTCTTATTATTGAGTTTGAGATAGAATATGTGAACCAAAAATCCATCCAAGGGCAAGTTCTTGCTGATCAACTTGCTAAATCACCCCTTATAGATACAAAGCCACACACATTCCAATTTCCTAATGAATCCATTATGACCATAATTGAAACATATCTTGAGGAGAAAAATTACAATATATATTTTTATAGATCATTCACAACACATAGATCATGGCCAAGCCTTTTATTTATCACTCCACAAGGGGATCTAACCCCCAAATCATTTAAAATCAGCTTTCCTTATATTAATAACATGGATAAATATGAATCACTCATGGAGGGGATTAAATAGGTATTGTTTTCACTTATATTTTCAACCTTTAAGGAGATGTCAAGTATCTCCTCATCCAAGTGGCATAATAGAAACACCTTTAGGCTTGTGGGTAGCTTAAGGATGAGGTGAATCTCTAGATAGGGTTAGCTCCCTTGATGTACCACTTTAAATCACAACCACAACTAAAATTGTGGACTGAAAAGGGAGAAGGATAAATGAAAAAAAAAAATATAATGGAGGTGATACAAAAAATAATATGATGAATTCTAACCAATATCATGTTATACATGAGAACAAAGGAGAAACTAAACATACACTTCTTCAATCTATGTCTTCTCACATCAATGTTACATTATGAGGTTATGGATTAATACCTTAGGCTAGGAGGACTAAAAAAGAGGCCTTGGATGGAAATATTGAATGGATGAACTCACTCAAACCTCGAAATATCCTATAACACTTCACATTACCTAAATGAAGATGCTTCAAATAGGTGAAAGAATGAAACAACATGCTAAGGAATCCATAGTTTTCACTAAAAAAGATTCATCATCTAATTAAACACACTATGAAAATTCATGAAAGAGGTAAAAATAAGTATTATTATTGATAAAATGGTATGAATTTAAGGAGGGATTCACCATACTCATGTGGAACATAGATTATAATGCCAAAATGGTTAGTTCTTATAGAACTTGAGAGACAAAAAAGAAGAGAGAATTCCATGTGTCACAAGGACACTTTTAAAGATAATAAAATTAGTTAATTATAAATGAGAGAATATTTTTGGATGAACCATGAATTATTAGGAATTGAAAGTGTCAATTCAAGGCATAAACTTCATGAAAAGTGGCATAAAACTCCTCATTTTGGCTCAAAAAAACTACTTGTATGATTATCCCTATTTGAACACCTCATTACTGATTAGTACTAGGTATAATGATTTGTATGAATTTTAAGGACATCATACATGCCTATAAATTCATTGGTTGTAGCCTTGGTCATCTAGAATCACCTAGCAAAGAACTATCATCATCTACATTCTAGAAAACTCCTCTTTCATGCACCCTACACATTTGTCTTCAAATTTAGATCCATTTTCTCATGAAAATACATGTAATGAAGTGAATAAAACTTTTAAATACCAAAAATAACCTTAGAATCATTATGGACACCCTACATTTATCTCACTTGAAGTTTTCTACCCTTCTCACTAGCTTATCCAATATGTCAATTTTGGCTGGCTGATATGAAGCACTTGGTTTGGACTATTAGGAGTTTTTACTGGAAAAAAATGTCCATCATGAGTTATAAAATTTATAAATATTAAATTAAAACGTTATTTAATCTTTAGAATCTTCTTGTAAATTACACAACATAAAAAATGGTTACATCTACATAAGTCCATATAGCTAAAAAGTGTGGGATGGATCCTAAGTGAGTCATATGAAAATTAAAATAGGTTTCATGATAAAAATATTCCATTAGGATAGCTATCCAGTTCCATTTTATCCATCAGGTCATTACAACTTTTTAGCAAGGGTTTCTAAGTAGTTTTAACTCTTAATCTTTATTCATAAATCTTTGACATTAAACCTAAAAAAATTCCTCAAGGATGATATTTAAGTACCCGTATAACACATATAAACTCTTTTGGAAACCATACAAGGAATTTTTTAAGATATGAGCATTTAAAACTAGGCTATCAAGCTTGTTTGCCTTATTCTAATAGCCCTGATGGGTTTCTGAGCCAAAAATGGATTTTTCAAGGTTTATTTTGTATTTTTTAAGATTTAAAACATATTTTTGTACATCATGAACATGATAAGATAGTTTTAAATTCTCATTCCATGTTTAAAGTGAAGGTGACCATCCATTTGGGGTTAATGCCAAAACCTTACTCCTAAGCCTAACTACAACCTAGAGCTCAACATGACCTTTGATGGTTTTCCTTGATTAAAAATGGATCAAAAACTTATATGATGATCTCATAAAAATTTTACAACAATTTTTATACCATGATTATGGCTATAAGTGAAAATGGTCTCAGACTTGGTCACTAGACCTAATTCTACCCTTTAGGCCTGCCTGTAAAGCTTGTAGTTTGGGCTAACCTATTAAGATTCACCCATCCCTACTTGGTTTCCCATTTTCTAATTTGTGTCTCTCATATTTAAAAATAATATATAAGGATATAATTATCTTTTTGGTACTCACTTTCAACCATCTTCCAAAGATTGTAGGTTTCATGCATGAGGGGAGTGCCCTCTGTTTGAGACAGAATAGAGGGCACTCATTTATTTTCATATACAAGTATGAAAATTTAAAATTAATAATAAATTTACAAGGATGTACCATACAAAAAACTAGATATTGGTTTGGTGATTTGACCTCTCAAAAGCACTAGAAAGTCAAAATAGATTTCTAAGTAGAGGATTACATGCACAGGGTTTCCATAAGGACTATGAGTACATTGTCTGAGCCATTTATTTCCTTGATAGACCACTATGAGAGTATCATGAATTTTTTATTACCATATTTAATAATATTTTATCTATTTAAACTCACTTTAACCTTCATGTTCCCACTTCACACCCTAACTGGGACAAGATTATGTTCCCCTTTTTACTGTGTTTCTTGCTCTTTGGGGTATACTTATAGGTACACTGTTTAGCCTTTTGGACCTTGAAAAAGTTATTATATCCCTAATTGTAAGGTTTAAAGTATAATTTATCAATTCTCCTCATGTTCATGTCATATTATCATCAAGAACACACTCCTTTTCACGCACTGCCTGATGACTGAGACACCTTGCAATTTGACCCCATTATAGGTGTATTTGCTTCTTAAAAATTGATAATGATGTTTGGGAATCCTAAATTAAACAAATTTGAGGTAATTTTTTACATATATGTTCTATAATTTACCTTATAAGGTATTAAAGTACCAATTAGACATCAAGTTTAGGGTCACCTGTCTGACTAGATACCCTACCCTTAAGACCCTGCCTGAAGGTATATTAGGCTTGCTAAATTTTGGAAAAAAAATTAAATTATCCTAAAATAAGCCTTTAAATTAATTATATATGGTTTGGACCTATCAATTCACCTTAATTGAGAAAAAATTCCACTTAGACACCCTCCGTTGAGTTGTTGTCTCCATATCTAGGCTGACTATGTTTGACTTGTTTAGTGACCCCTGTAGTTGTGTATCATGAGGATCAAACACATTTTAATATCTCCTTGATTATATATATACTCATCATTTTTTACATCACTTATCAATTTTCAAACATTTTATTGAAGCTTATCACTTTTCTTTTGTCACTTAGTGTTGAATGCAGGTTTTGGAGATTGGCTGTACGTAACCAAACCTAAGCCAATTGTAAGGATTGTAGGTGGGTAAGGGGTATAATACATACCCCATGAAATTATAAAATGATATATTATGCAAAAATAACTCCATATAATAATATTTAACCATTAATCTATGGTTGAAATGTTAAATTTCAACTTTGGGTCTCTTTAAGATTCATTCTTGTAGACAATATTGCCTGTATTTAGTGTCTTTCCAAGCAACTTTGAGCCCTCAAACCATCACCATCCATAAATTTTTTTGACTTAAACCTTCACATTAATCCTTTATATGATAGGTTATATCATATTTTCCCACTTATATGTCTTAATACCATTCGCATACATGTTGTAAGAGGCCTACACCAACCCCTAGGACCTCTATTTTCACTTTTTAGGGAATGTGTCCCTGTATTAGTCTTCTTATGTTTTGAAAGTAATCCATGCTTCCATATGTCCATAATAAATTTAAATAAATTCTGAAATGATGAAATAAAATGAACTAGGACATTGAGAATAGTTCCATTGCTTATTTCACACTTCATAAGGAGTCCTATCTTCCTTGTCAAAGTTTCTTGTAGGTTACCACTATCATACACAGGTAGTAATGTATGAGAACTAGTATTGGGCATAAAATTTGATACTAATAGATAAAAATTATATCTTGATGCCTTAAAATGACCTCCTCATGCTTCAATAGTATTAAGACCACCATCAAGGTTTATATCTTAGCATGCCATCATCATGCTAAAATGTATGTGCACTTTGGAAAGCATGGAGGTAGTATGTGAAATGTATGAGTAGTGACATTATGACCTTGACCTCTTAATGAGTGGTAACCTACTTAAAATATTTAAAATTAACTCTCCACACTCTAAGTATTTTTAAAAAGTGTAAACACATCCTATTAAACATGAAAATCTCTTCCAAGCACCTATAGGTGGTTGTCCATGGCTGACTACAAGTGTATGCACTATCATTAGGGTCCTTTTATGCTACTTGGGGTGTCCAATATAACTTATCATGCAACAAAATATTAAAAACACCTTTTATAATCTAAATTGATCTTCTATAATCATGATTAGATCTCAAACATCATGAATGAAACTGAGAGCAGATAGAAAGTTGGTTGTGAGTGTGATAAGACTAGGTGTTTGATCAAAGTATGGAGCTAAAAGATGAAAACATGGAAGGAGGTGAAAAATATGGAATTTAAAAATGGGAAACAACATTTATCATTCATATTAATCCCCTAAAAATAATACAACTTTTTGTAAGTAGTGAAAATGATTGCCATCACACTTGGGACATCAACTTGAAAACTAAACGAAAAAACCCATGAGATATTTGGAAAACATGAAACTAGGCATGGAAATCATGAAAATAGGGATTAAAAATAATTTTAAACCAATATTACTAGCTAGATTTTATAAAATTATCATAACCAAGGCAAAACCTATAGGGTGCATAGATAAGTAGGTAGAAAAATATAGTCAACTTTATGAGGATGGTTCATAAAGAAAAAACACAAATATTAACAATTATTATATTTAAATGAAGGTATCTAAGTGTAAAACAACTTCTCAAAATAATTTTCCTTGAAAATTCCTAAGTTGTTTGTACCAAGCAAAAACCTAAAGGTTACTTCTGCTTGCCAAAAAAGGTGAAAAGGTAGTAGAATGGTTTTGAGAAATAAATGTAACTTTAAAATAATAATAATCATGTAATTTAGAATGGAGAATCTGATTAGGCATCGTGTAACCATTTCCCATGTGGCACACTTCCTAAGGAGGCTGTACAAGTGCCAAACTCTTATTCTCCTTCAAGAAAACTCCCCTTTCTTATGCACAACCTATCACCTTTCATTTTTTAAGTTAATTAAGACCTATAAGGACACATGGGACATTAAATCATGTTTTTAAACCTTCATACTTCCCAATAAATCCATACAACTCCTTAAATGCTCAATTTTGACCCCTAAAATGACTCAAAAGGACATGTTGGCTAATGAAATTGATGATCAAAGTTTATATAAAATTTAATGGCATAAAATTACATATAATATACTTTATGAAAAAAAATTAGACCCCAAAAAACCTCTAAAAATCATGTTTTTACTTATAGGTGCCCCAATTTGAATTAAAAGTCAAATCTGGTCAACAAATTGGTGACTCATAAGGGTAGTATGTCTGCTATACTAACTATAATAGTAGCCTTATCAGTCCATTGGGATTAGGAGTAATCTAAATTATGAGACAAAAAAGTAAACCTTTGACCATTAACCACCAATACAAGACCACTAATTACCTCAACCACTCAAAGTAAGGACACACACAAAACAAGACAATACACATGTGCTTCATGACCACTTATGAAACACACACACTAAAAAAGATAACTCAAACACTAACTAACCTGAGATGAAAAATTACTCATAGATCAAATGGAAAGTTTTAAACTCTTCTTGCTTCATGACGAAGGATTTAGTGAGACATGTAGCCTTTTGATCCTTGGCATTGATGCTTCCAACTTTTTCATGATGTTTGCCAACTCCATTGGCATGATGTTCATTGAAAAATAGGTAGATTAAAATATGTTGGCTATAGAAATTAAATCTTCTTGCATCCAAATAGCCTCAACCTTCTCACGTGGATCCTCATTTTAACCTCATCCTTGATTTCCATAGGGTTTTCAATAATATTGGGTTTTTTCTCAGCTACAAGTTCTTCTAGCTCATCAAGGAGCTTTGCATATTCTATCCAATCTTGATCATTATCCTCCATGGAATATTTTTTATTCACCTTGTCATTTAATTTTACCTCAACTTGGTAAATCTCCTCAAGCTCTTGTAAGAGCTTCATTTTCAACTGCCAATCATATTTATCCTCTTCATCCTCTAGAACCACTACCTTTTCAATATTCTCTTCTTGATGTATGATTTTATCAAGATGATGTTATTCAATATCCAATGCATCTGATGGTGATTCAATATTAGGCTGAGGTATTGGATCATCTTCAAGAGCAACAACTCCCACATTAGTCTCAAGAGATTCTTCTATGACTACCACCTCTTTGGGGATGACTTAAAACTATTATCCATCCTTAATAACAAATTCATATTCATGATGGAGGTGATCATCTACAAATTTTTGATCAGATGTAGAGTCTTCTTCAAGGGTTTCAAGATCTTCCATCTCTTTCTCCTTCATGGTCATGCCAAGACTAGGTATCTTGAAATCATGTGACCTAGCCCAATGAGGCTTCCAAGGAGGTGTGTTTTCTTCAAGAAAGAGTTATCTTTCCTTATCAACCAACTAATACTTTTTAGTTTCTCCTACCATAGGTCCATAAAGTTAAAGGGTGATGGGGTGAGGAAAATATGGACTAGTTGGTGGAGGTGGCACATAGAACTCAAAATTAGATTGGGAATAAGATGTAGGGGGTTCTCTTGGAAGCTCATGGGGTAGGGGAGGAAAAGCTTGGGATAAAACCACTTTAATTTCTTACTTACACTTGAAAAACACCTTATTTACATATAATTACTTATAAGGAATCTCTTTAGGAAGGGTGGATGGGGTGTGTTTAGGTATAGGATCTTCTTTTGAGCCTAAACTTTCCATCACACCCTGACTCAACAATCTCATCTTTGACTCTAACTCTTCAATTTTCTTGGTTACGTTCTATTTTAAAAGTCTTTATTGAAGTTAATATTCATAATCATGAGGATTATGAATAGAAGGGGATTCATATGGAGGACAAGAGCTTTCCTAAAGAAGCATGGGAGGAACTTTCAAAGGGTCAACTTCATTCATAACCTCACACTTTTTGTCAAGACTTTTCTCCTCTTTCTTTCCCCATGACTCCAATATCTTATTCTAGATTAGGAGTTAGGATTAGAATAATTTTATTTAGGAAGGGTTTTTATAGGTTTAAGCTCTTTCTCAACTTCACACTCTTTGTTAAGACTTTAATCTTCTTTCATCCCCCATGACTCCACTATCTTGTTCCAGCTTAGGGTATTAAGATTATGAGTCTATTTTTGAGGTGGTGGGGATGTAATGTGAGATGGAAATGAGGGCTTGAATTCCAATTTTATTTATAATAATATGGACTTATATATTTTAATATTGGATAACTCAATTTATCTATCAAGGTTTTCTTCAAACACAAGGCTAGTATTTCCAACTCTCTCTTCCACTTGATTTAGAAAAGGATGACTTTGGAAATTTTGATTAGGCTTATGAGTAGGGATCAAATATGGCTAATATAAAACTTGGGGAAGTATATATGAAGGTTGATATACTTAGTAAGGATGACTCTCATTAATTCTTAGATTATCTTCCAAGGATGCCATCAAACCACTCACATCTAACATCTCATTTGTAAGCCTTTGCCAATTGGCTCTTTCTATAGGTACCCACTCTCTTTTGACCAAATATAAGGCATATATTAAATTTTTAATGTAATTTATAAGCACATATTGATGACATCCTCTTAAATTATCAAGCTCCAACATGTACCTCTCATAGCCCAAAAGTGTCATCTTGAAGGTGGAAATAGATAGAGTTGAGGAGTGGCTAGGTTGACTAGGAGAAGAAAGATATTGAGGAGGCTAGATATAGGGATGATATAAATCACCATATTTGGGTTGAAAATAACCATATTGGGGATGGTACACTTCATAAAAGGGCTGGTTAAGGATTTTTTCTTGTTGATAAGGAATGACATAAGCTTGCAATGTCTCACCAACTTGTAAAAAACAAAACTCAAAACCAAAGTCAGCCATAAAAATTAATGAAAGTAAGAAAAAAAATATATATCACCAAAATAATTCAAAATTAAAGATGGGTTTCTTGACCAGCTGATGGATCTTTGGAGTTGTCATTAATGCTTTGATAGATGCCTCTAAAGGCTGATTGTTGAGAGACAACACCAAAAATATCTCAACTCCTTGGACTAAGAGTCCCACCAGGTGTGCCAAAAACTAATATTAATTTTATTTTCACCCTTTAAGGAGATGGAAATTTTATCCTCATCTAATTGGCATAATGGAAACACCTTTAGGCTTGTGGTTTGTCTAAGGATGAGGTGAATCTTTAGATAGGACTAGCTCTCTTGATGTACCACTTTGAATCACAACTAAAACTAAACTTTTGGGGTGAAATTTGAGAATTATAACTGAAAAAAATAATATAATGGAGGTTATAAACCAAATAATATTATTACCTACAACCAAAAGCATGTTACACATGAGAACAAAGGACAAACTGAACATACACTTCTTCAATCTATGTCTTTTCACATCAATGTTACATTATGAGGTTATGGATGAATGCCATAGGCTAGGAGGACTAAAAAAGAGGCCTTGTATGGTACTAGTGAATTTAATAACTCATTAAAATCTAGACATCTCCTAGAACACTTCACATTCCCTACAAGAAGATGTTACAAATAGGTGAAAGAATGAAATAACATGCTAAAGAATCTATAGTTTTCACTAATCAAGAGTCATCATAAAATTTAACACACTATGAATAGTCATGAAAGAGGTAAAAATATATAGTATTATTGATAAAATGGTATGCATTTAATTAGGGCTTCACCATACTTAGGTGAATCATAGATTACAATGCCAAAAAAGCTAGTTCTTATAGAACTTGAGAGAAAGAGGAGAAAAGAGTAGTCTAAGGGTCACAAGGAAACTTGTAAAGATGATAAAATAATTTAATTATTCATGAGATAAGGATATGGGATGAAACATGAAATATTAGGAATCTCAAGTGTAAATTCAAGACATAACTTCATGAAAAGTGGCATAAAACTCCTCATTCTGGCTCATAAAAACTACCTATATGATTATCCCTATTTGAACTCATTATAAATAATTATAACCAAGTATAATTATTATGATTAAGGTTAATGAAATCATACATTTCTCTCCATGAATATTTTATAGACCTGGCCATTTAGAATCACCTAGAAAGGAGCTATCATCATCTGTAGTCTAGAAAACTCCTCTTTCATGCACCCTGCACACTTGTCTTCAAATTTAGATTCATTTTATCAAGAAAATATGTGTAAGGAATTTAATGACACATTTAAATACAATAAATTAACTTATAAAAATTAGGTATACCTTAAATTTAGATCACTTGAAGTTTTCCACCCTTCTCACTAGCTTGTCTAATATGCCAATTTTGATTAGCTAATATGAAACACCTAGTTTGGACACTTAGGAGTATTTTATTGGAAAATAATTAAAATATGTAGTTATAAAATATATAAATATTCCCTCAAAGATTTATTTCATCTTTAAACTCTTCTTGTATCTTGGACAATATAGAAAATAGTATTAAATACCCTATTTCTCACCCCATCCATACAAGTCCATAATGTTAAAAAGTGTGGGAGGGATATTGAGTGAGTATCTAAAACATAAAATAGGTTTCATGAGCAAAATATGACATTATTATAACTATCCAACTCCATTTTCTCCATCAGGTCATTATAAGGGTTTAGCAAGGGATTCTGAGTAGTTTTGACTCTTAAGCTTTGTTCATAAAGATTTGACATTCAACATACAAAAAAATTACTAAAATATGATCTTTAAGGACATTTATAATACCTATAAACTCATTTGGAAATGATGCAAGGCCTTTTGAAAAATATGAACATCTAAAACTAGGATATCAAGCTTGTTTCCCTTATTCCAATAGTCCTAATGGGTATTTTAAGCCAGAAATGGATTATCAAAGGTTTTTTTTACATGTTGGAAGCTTGAAAACATATATTGAGACCTCATTATCATTCTAAAAATGTTTAAAATTATAATTCTATTTTGAAATTGAAGAAGACCATCTATTTTAGGTCAATGCCAAAACCCTATTCCTAACCCTAACTATAACCTAGAGCTCAACATGACCTTTGATAGTTTTCCTTGATTACCAATGGATCAATAAATTCTATTACGATCTCATAAAAATTTTCCAATAATTTATATACCATTTTTAGGGATATAATTGAAAATTGTCTCGCACTTAGTCACTAGGCCTAATTCTACCCTTTAGGCCTACCTACATACCTTATAGTTTGGTCTAACCTATTAAGATTCACCCCTCCCTACTTGGTTTCCCACGGTGTAATTGGTGTCCCTCAGCTTTTCAAATCCTCTTTAAGGATATCCTTAGATTTTGGTTACTCACTACCATCTTCCAAAGATTGTAGGTTTCATACAGGAGGGGAGTGCCCTCTATCTGAGACAAAATAAAGGGAACTCCCCCATTTCCCTAGATAATTATGAACATTTAAAAATATTCCTAAATTGAAAAGGATTTCCCATATAGAAAACCATCTCTTTTTTTGGTTATTTTACCTCTCAAAATCACTAAAAACTCAAAATAGACTTCTAGGCAAAGGACTACATGCACAAAGTTTCCATAAAGACTATCATTACATTGTTTGAGCCACTTCTTTGATTAATAGAAAAATTTTAGAGTATAATGAAGTTTTTGTGACCATAATTAATAATATTTTATCTCTTTAAACTCATTTTAATCTCCATGTTCCCACTTCACACCCTGACTGGGATAGGATTGGCTTCTCCTTTTTGACTATGTTTCTTTCTCTTTGGGGTATACCTATAGGTACATTTTGTAGCCTTTTGAACCTTTAACACATGATTATATCCATAATTATAAGTTTTTAAGGCTAATAGATCAATTCTCCTCATGTTCATGTCATATTCTCATCAAGAACACATTCCTTTCCACTTACTTCTTGATGACTGAGACACCTTATAATTTGACCCTATTGTAGGTGTATTTACTTCTTGAAACTTGAGAATGATGTTTGATAATCCTATCTTAAACCAATTTTAGGTAATTTATTACATATATGGGATGGAATTTACATTTTAAGGGTCTTAAATCACCTATTAGGTATCAAGTTTAGGGTCACCATTCTAACTAGATACCCTAGCCTTAAGACCTTCCCTGTAGGTATATTAGGCTTGTTGAAGTTTGGAAAAAAATTTAAATGATACCAAATTAAGCCTTTAAATTCATTAAATATATTTTTGACCTATCCTTTCACCTTAAATAACCTAAACTTCCACTTAGACACCTTGTTTTGAATTATTGTCTGCATATTTAGGCTGATTGTGTTTGACTTGTTTAATGACCCCTATAGGTGTGTACCATGAGGATCAAACACATTTTAATATATACTTGATGATCTCTATGATCATTATTTTTCCCATCACTCAATAAGGTTCAAACATGTTCTTTAAGCTTGTCACTTTTTTTTTGGCACTTAGTGTTGAATGTAAGTTTTGGAGACTGGCTATAGGTGACTAAACTTAAGCTAGTTGTATAGACTGTAAGTGGGTAGGTGGGTCTAAGTCATAGAACATGATATTATTAAATGATATATTATGAACAAATAACTCCTTCAAATCATCTATAACCATTACTCCATGATGTCAAGGTTAAATTTAAACTTTGGGTCTCTGACTCATGCTTATATACAATACTACCTATATTTAGTGTCTTTTCAAGTAATTTTGAGTCCTCAAACCATCACCCTCAATCAACCTTCTTGAATTCATCCACAGAATTAATATTTTCTATGCTAGGGTATATCATATTTACCCAATTATATGTCTGAAGACCCTTGGTAGACATGTTGTAAGAGGTCTACAACAACCCCTAGGACCTCTATTTTCACTTTTTAGGGATTATGTCCATGTATTAGTCTTCTTGTGTTTTGAAAGTAATGCATACTTCCATATATCAATAAGGAATTTAAATAAAGTATATAATGATTAAATATAATTAACTAGGACTTTGAGGATAGTTATATTTCTTATTTCACACTTCACAAGGAGTCCTCTACTCTCTATCAAAGTTTCCTTTAGGTTACCACTGTCATACACAGGCAGTAATGTAAAAAAATTGGTAGCAGGCATAACATTTGATATTAATGGATACCAATTCTACCTTTATTCCTTAAAATTAACTCCTCATTCTTCCAAATTATTTAAACCACCATCAAGGCTTATATCTTAGCATGATGCCATCATAATAAACTATATGTGCACTTTGGAAGGCATGAAGGTAGTATGTGAAATGTATGAGTAGTGGCATTGTGACCTTGAGCTCTTAATGAGTGGTAACCTACTTCAAATATTGAAAATTAACTCTCAACACTCTAATTATTTTAAACAAGTGTAAACACATCCTATTCAACATGAAAATCTCTTCCAAGCACCTGTAGGTGGTTGTCCATGGCTGACTGCAAGTGTATGCATCATTGACTATCATCAGGGTCATTTTGTGCTACATGGGGTATCCAATATAAACTTTTATGAAACTAAACATGACAAACACGTTTTATAATATAAATTTATCTTATATAAACATGATTAGATCTCAAACATTATGACTAAAATTGAGAGCAGGTAGAAAGTTGGCTGTGAGTCTGATAAGATTGGGTGTTTGATCAAAGTATAGATATATGAGACCAAAACATGGAAGGAGGTGAAACCTATGGAATTAAAACATGGCAAACACAATTTCACTTTCATATGAATCCATTTAGAGAATAAAACTTTCTATAAGTAGTGAAAATGACTTTCATCACACTTGGGACATCAACTTACAAACTAAACCAAAAAGTCCATGAGATATTTTAAAAACATAAAAATAGGCATGGAAATCATGATAATATGGATCCAACATCATTTTTAACCAATATTAGTATCAATATTGTATGGAATTCTCATAATAAAGGTAAAACCTATAGGGTGCACATATAAGCAAGTAGAAAAATATAGTCAGCTTCATGAGGATGGTTCATGAAGAAAAAGGAACAATTATTTGAAATTATTATATAAATATTAAGGTATCTAATTATACAAAAAACCCCCAAAAGCATTTTCCTGAGTTGTCTATACCATGTAAAAACCTGAAGGTCACTTTTGCTTGCCAAGAAGGGTGAAAAGGGAGTAGAATAGTTTTGAGTAAGAAATGGAAATTATAGAGAAAAAATCATGTAATTAAGCATGGAGAATTTTAATAGGCACTGGCTGACCATTTCACACATGGCACACTTCCCAAGAATGTTGTACAAGTGCCAAATTCTTCTTTTCCTTCAAGAAAACTCCCCTTTATTCTGCATAACCTAACACCTCTTAGTTTTTTCAATTAATTAAGATCTATAAGGATACATGGGACCTGAAATAATGTTTTTGAACCTTTATTATTCCCATGAGATTCATATAACTCATTAAATGCTCAATTTTGACCCCTAAAATGACTCAAAAGGACATGTTGGCTAATGAAATTGATGACCAAAGCTAATATAAATTAAATTTCATAAAATTACATATAATATACTTTATGAACAAATTTTATACCCCTTAAAACCTCTAAAAACAAATTTTTTACCTATAGGTGCCCCAATTTGATTGAAAAGTCAAATTTGGTCAATAAGTAGTAAAATGGAACATACGTCATCTAAAGGTTTATGGTGAGTCATAGTTAATCACCAATTATGTTACAAACCACTTTCAGACCAAAGATGACAAGTTGGTTCCTACAAGGCCATGTTAAACACTCTCAAGTAGCAAATTATTGACATCTAGTTTGAACATATACCAAGGACAATAAATAGAATAGTATATGTAGTGGACACTATTAGTTCACTCATACAACATATAGACATGACAAAAGAACACACATTTCTCATTGAAAATATTGTAGTGCCAACTCATGAACCATTAACCATCTCAATGATCAATGATATTATTGGTCTCAACTCTACTTGGTATTTAGACCTATATACTTATTTACATGACCATGTTTTGCAACTAGACTTATCTCAAAAACAATCCAAAGCCTTCATCCACAATGCCCAACATTATAACTTACTTGGACCAACCCTATACTACTACAATTTTGATGAAAATCTACTTCATTTTTTACCTTGGATAAAATCTATGCTATCATTATTGGAAGTTCATGAAGGAGTATGTGGAGCCTACACCAATGGGATAGTCATGTCCAAAAATATATTGTGTATTGGTTATTATTGGCTAAAGATGGATGTAGTGTAATTTCATATGTGAAAATATGAAACAAATGTCAACAATATGCTAATCTGATTCATGCACCAACCAAAACATTAAAACCAATGTTGACACCATGGCTATTTGATAGATGGGGCATCAATCTCATTGGGAAGATAAACCCCACCTCATCATATGGTTATAGACATATCCTTACCACCACAAAATATTTCACTAAGTGGGATGAAGCTATACCCCTCACTTATGTGACTAGAAAGCAAATTTCCAAATTCATATTCAACCATCTCATCTTACATTATGGTATCCCTTCTGACATTATATCTAATAATGGAGAATCCTTAAAAAACAAGGATGTTGAAAAGCTATGTGCCCAGTAAAAGATCACACAAAATTTATCCATGGAAATTTACCCTCAAGGTAATGGTCAGGCTGAAGCATCAAACAAAACCATTATCAATATACTCAAAAAGATTGTCAATAATCTCAGTCAAGATTGACACCTTCAAATATTTCATGCTCTTTGGGCATACCATACCAATCATTGTACCCCAATAGGATCCAATCCATACTCACTTGTTTATGGTACTGAATCTATTCTTCCCATTGAGGTCAAGTTACCATCATTATTCATCTCTTTGATTCATCTCCTATATGATGAATACTATCAAGTATTTATCCTATAATAACTATAATTTCTTGATGAGAAATGCATGGATGCAGTGAACAATCTATAGGCATATCAGAACCGCCTTTATGGCTAATACAATTAGCATGTGAAACATAGACAATTCAATCTTAGGGATCTTGTTTTTAAAGATAACCAAAAGAATGCCATGATTGAGAAGAAACATAAAGGTAAGTTCAAACCTAACTAGGTTTTTCCTTTCATCATTATTGTAAACTATGACACATGAGCATATAGGCTCATCACACTAGATGGGGAAAAACATGATGAGCTTATGAACATTACACACCTAAAGTGGTACTATGCTTGAGTGACTTGGTGTATTGTCTATGACAACCATTTCAGTGTTGTACCATATTATAAATATCCTTCTTTTTACTATATTATCTTATCATTCTATCATTATACCATCATATCATTATGTCAACCTATCATTTATCCCTTCTACCATTATATTCTATCAACTAAAGAATGTTTTACATTGCATCCTATCCTAGACTGTTTGGCCTTGGTTCATCCATTGGTTTTACATTTTCATCACAAATAATCAGATCAATTTTAGTAGTTTTTTCAAGTATTCCAGACATAAGCAGTATTTTGGAGTAGTGAGGTAAAAGTTTTGGTAGTTATATTCTTCATTTATTGTCTATTCTAATCATGTTTATTTATGTGAATTTGATTAAATGTGCATACATGGGAAAATCAATGTTTCACTGATATTTTTACTAATTATAACCACCTATGGGAAAATTAGTATCATTAAAATGATTAGTTGTATCCTAGTTATAACTGCCTATGGGAAAACTAGGGGTAACATTTGTTTATTGTGCCTTGATGTAAGAACTAGCCATTCTTATGCCATACTACTCCATCATACCAATTGTGCCTATTTTATTTTAATTGGTTACTACACTAATTAGATTCCTCTATTATAAGGTGTAACTCCATTGAACTAAGGCCATTTCAAGACTATGTGGGTTATGTTTGATTCATGTTAAGGTTATCTTAGTCCTTGATTCCATCATGATCTCTCCATTTTGTGATCATCCATTCAAGTTACCATTATCTCACCATTTTATGATCTTGGACCATTTAGTGTCTCATCATTCTGAATTGAGTTAAGATACTATGAAAAATACAAAAAACATTTGAAAACTATTTAGAAAAACCAAGAACATTGATCACTTCTTTGCCTTAAGGATTATAGGAACTCTTACTAAGTTAAAATAAATCACTTGTCACTTATTTTCCCCATCCTTTTTGGCCTTTTATCCCATGCTGTCACTATTCTACAAGTTCATTCATAATCTTTTATCATATCCATAATGTTTGTTTTTTGATCAGTTATCATTTTCTTCTCATTTCCTAGGAGAACTACATTTGGCCTAAAGTTTTGTTGGATATATCATCCATGAAACTATGTAGATAGTGTCCACTTTCCTAGTGCATATGGAGATAGCTTGACCACCCCCTTCATTTTCTTTTATTTCCCCATCATGTTTGTTTGTTAAGTTGTCACCTATTTTCTAAGGGAAATGTTTGTCACATTGTTTATACTAACATTGAGACTAACTATTATTTGTTTATTTTTGTTTAATTATTTGTGTGCCTATTTATTTTCTTTTAGAATTTTTTCCTTGATTTAGTCCATGTGTGTTCATTGGGTGATTTCTTATTCACTATTCTTGAATCACTCCATATTCATGCATCAACATTATCATCATGGTTTTTATCATTAGTCATTATGTTACCTTGAGTATTATATCATGGGAGTTATTACTTATGCATATTTTGGTCAAGTACTCATGGTGTTCTATCATGATGCCTACCATCATGTTATATAACAAAAATCAAATTTGAGAAGTCTACATCATCAATGCAGCATCAACATCTCCTTAACAACAACATAAAAACATTCTCAATCCAATCCCAATCATATCCTAAATAGAGTAATTAAATAATGAAATAATTTAAACCTTTTTAGTTTGAATTTGTATCTCCTTATTATCAAGTTATCCCAATTCATATTTATCCTTTGTATCAAGTTGTTATCATCAAATCTTCAATCATCAACCATCAATCTTGTTTGTCATAATCGGGGTACAATACTTATAACCAACTTTGGAAAAACCATTGTACACCATCCCACCTACATTATAAATGATTCTAACTACCTTTAGGTAAATCATTTTATTGTCATGAATTGAGGGTTAATGATTATAACTACCTTTAGGCAAATCATTCACTTTCCTCTGCTCTGGGACATGTTTTTATCCTATTTGTCTATCCTAACTGGGGTAGATCCATCTTCATAATGATTATAACTACCTTTGGACAAATCATTATGTGATATCATACCATGTTGACACTATCAGGGTAAAATTATTATAGCCACCTTTGTGGAAACCATTGTACACATTCCCACCTGCATTCTCAATGATTTTGACCAACTTTAGACAAATCATTATGTTATCACCCAATAATTTTTATTTGTTTGGTCCCCCTTTTTCCATCTTTTAAGGGATGATTTTCCAACCCTTTTGCCAACAATTCCTTTAAGGCAAAAGCTACAATTCATCCATCACCACTAAAGTCATAAGCACACACGACATTTTTATTCTTTGAGAAGTTGTTAATGTGCTTACAGCTTGTAACATCTTACCAAATAGGGGTAAATTGTAGACATATAAAATTGGCCACCAATTGATTCATACCCAAATTTAGAACAATTCTTACCAACCATTAAGCATCTAGCGTATGAATTTATAAACATCTCAAATTTATCTTCATAACAAGTTTAATTAGCCTAAAACTCATGTAAATGAGTCAAATGCACACATTTAATTAAATGAAATTCTCAAACATTGTAAATACCTAAAAATAGGTTAATCCTAACAAAATCCTAATAAAATCCTAATTGAATTGATCCATGAGAAATTAAATGAATTATAAAAAAGGGAAATTTAAAATCTAGAATATCCTAGGTTTTCATCATTAGCTTTTGTGAGTTGTCATTTTTGGAAAATATCCCACCCATGCTTATTCCATGTTAATCATGACCATTTGACACCTTTTAACCCTAACAGGGTTAAATGAGACAACCTAGGTTAGGATTTAACTCATTCCAAGTTGATTTCAAAGCCTATAAAATCAAGCAAAGAGATCTTCATTTAGGAAGTTTGGAACATAGTAAAAAATAAGCTAGGATTTGATTCATGAAGCAAAAACATAGTGTTATAATGCCAAAATTCAGCCAATCCAAGTCATTTTCTAACAACATCAAGCCAAATCCAGGCTAAACATGGTGATAAGAAGAGATGGAGATCACTAAACCCAATTAATGAATACTTATTGAGCACAATTCGAGCAAGCTAGTGAACACATCATTTGGAGCATTCAAGGAAGGTAAGGAAATTTTGTAAGTTTCTTTACATTTTAATTGAGATTTATCATTTTTTATTTAATCAAAAAGATCCCCATATGATATAGACATGGAGGTGTTAGGATTTGTTAGCATGTTTGTTTTCATTTTGAGACTAAAACTTGATCTAACCTCCTCTCCATTATCAATTTCCTAACATCACAAATTGAGCAGAAGAGTGACTTTATAGTCCAATAAAAGGAGAAATCTACCGGTCCATTAGAATTGTAGACATGATACCCCTATGGATCACCAAAAAAGTTGACCAAATTTAATCCCAAGTCAAAATTGGTTGCCCCCTTTATGTTGAAACCTCATAAGGATGCTAAATGTTTTTAATGGGCTTGTCATGCTCTCAAGTGGCCTTTAATAGTCCCATATGGTCATATGTGTCCTTATCTAGTCTTGTCTAGAGTTTGGTCTTCTGTTCATGTGTCTAGTCCTATGGTCAATTAAAAGGTCTTGGAATGGTAAAACATGGTCAAAAGTTTAGTTTTTTATAGATTAATTATAAAAGGTTATTTGTATGTCATTAATATCATAAGATTATGAACTAACCTTTTATTTGGCTCATATAAACAAAAAATGTCAATCTGGTCACATTTTACCCCATTTGGAAGGGTTGGATGTACCGATTCAAAGAGAGAAAGTTTTAATAAGATTTTATACTTACATAGGGTTTTAGGACCTAGTCTCATTTTGACCAACCTATGAAATCATGTTTCAAGACATTTCTTGGTTTGTATACTTACATAGGATTTCAAGACCTCAAAAATGACATGGAGGTTCATGATATCCCAAGGAAAGTGAATCACACACTTTTGGGTGATTTCACATGTGTGGCATAATTTTGGAGAAATAAAATAAGGTCCTAAGTAAGGAGGCCTAATTCAAAAGAGAAAAAGAAAGAAAATATAGATTTCCACACAGAGTTAGTAGATGAAATTTGACATAGAGATATAAATTAATAATGGGTCATATAATATTCCTTTATTTTCTCAAGATCATTCTTAAAACTCCCTATACAAGGAGGTTTATATGTTCTTAGGGTTACAAGGAAACTAGGCCTAATGAAGGCTTAACGAACAGAGTAAGTTCTTAGGAGTTATTAAAGGAACAAAAATTGTTTGTATAAGAATTGATAAAATATTTTAATTCCATTCATGGAGTTTATATGATTTTAATATGATGCACTTGAGTTTTCAGACAATTGGACCAAACTAGGCATGAGAAATGAAGAGTTTCAAGACACCTATGCACATGAATGATGGAATGTCATGTAAAAGAAGTTTATTAATGCATGTATAATTTATAATGAGTTTATTAGGATTATTTAATGGTGAATTTATTATTTTAAGGCACATTTTTCACTCCTTTCATGCAAGGAACGGCATTTTTCAAGAAGCTAGTCAAGGTGTCAAGACAATTCATAACCCCTACACCACTTGGAAGGTTGGAGATACTTCATGAGTGAGAAACATGGCCTTGGAGGTAATTTTGGACTATATAATAACTCCAATTCTTTTTATAACTCATGTACACTTGTCAATTATTTTCTACTATGTCCCTCTCTCTCTTCACCATTCTCTATATAAGTAACCACTTTTAGCTAACTTTGTAAGATTCACACTTGGTATGGAAAATCCATTATAGTTTGAGTAATATTTTTTAATTCAAATAAATATTAAAATTTTATTTTTATTTCACAAATTATTATCTAAGTGTGTGAAGTAGTTCATAGTTTAATGATAAGTGATAATCATCTATCCTTGTGTTCATCTTATTCTTTCATGTTTTGTGCAAGTAATTTGTTCTCTAACTGGTCACATTAAGTGTAGATATTATTTTTGTATTTATTTAAGTGTAGTAAAGGGTAATAGTGTCTAAAATAATACCTCTTATTCATTCACCTTGGGAAGTGCATTGCACATCACTTTCATGTTTGAAATACTTATGTTAGAGAAATCTAGGATGTTGAAGTCAATTTTTTGAATCATATTTCATAGTGAAATTACATGATATTATTGTGGAGATAAAATTAGTGCATAAAATAATTATACTAGGTTTATTTCATATTAATTCTATCTCTTTTTAGCACCAAACAAGATAGTAATATAGGTGACGAGCTTAAATAGATAAATCAAGGGAGATAGCCCTTCAACCTATAGGTTTACCCTATTATAGACAACCCACAGGTCTAGGGGTAATCCCATGTTCCACTCAATTTTTAGAAGGCTTTAAATACCTTTCCAAGGATGAAAAATTTATTGACAATAGTATCTTCCATTTTATTATATTATTTTCATAATTCCCAATGTGAGATAGTGTGATTTTACTTATTCTAATTTGGTGCAAATCTTTTTCCTAGTTTAAAAATATTTTGTTATCCTTTATACCGTCTTTGGTTTACTATACTTAGTCATATTTTGTTATTACACATTTCCCATCATGATATAGTGTGTAGTACATTTTTTTATTAATTATACTTTTCCAAGTTATTTTTTTGCCTTTTTTTTTTAAACCATGCATGTGTATCACATATTTATAAAAAAGAAAACACTCCACATATATTTCCCATAATATATTAAAAAAAAGAAAAATATGTGTTAGAAATAAATAAATCCATGCATCAACATCCACAAACAAATACAACCCATGATATCAAATCCAACTATCAAAATCAATACACACACACACACACACACACATATATGTATATATATATATATATATATATATATGTATATATATATATATATATATATATATATATATATATATATATATATATATATATATATATATATATATATACAATACATACATATATATATATATACATATATATATACACATATATATATATATACATATACATATATATATAGATACATACATATATTTATACATATATGTATATATATATGTGTGTGTATACATATATATATATATATACATATATATATATATGTATATATATGTATATATGTATATACATATCCATATATATATATATATACATAGATATATATACACACACATATATATATATATATATATGTATCTATATATATGTATATATATATATATGTATACACACACACACAGACACACACACACACACACACATATATATATATACATACATATATATATATATATATATATATGTATGTATGTATGTATATATGTATGTATATGTGTGTGTGTGTGTGTGTGTGTGTGTGTGTGTGTGTGTGTGTGTGTGTGTGTGTGTGTGTGTGTGTGTGTGTGTGTGTGTGTGTGTTTTATACAATAAAAGGTACCAAATCTAAAATGCATAGCTTCAGCTTTATGGATGGGATCCATCATGCCTATCTTATAGCCTATCCATGCTACCCATAAATGCCTGAGGTTATCCCCTCTACATGGTATGTTGTAATGAGGTAGTCTCGGATATCAATATTAATACCTATCCCTATAGGTTGGCCACCTGAGCTTGTACCTATCTAAGATGGATAGTGGTATCCATGTGCATTACTCTTTCCCAAACCAAGGCCTATTAGGCCCATGCCTCTACTTCTCCCACCCCTACCATTGGATAAAATCCATACCTACATGTCTAAAACTACCTCATAACCTCCCACACCATTTCAGACTAGCCTACCTATGCTAGGGCAGATGCTATATAGGATTATCTAATGTGGTGGGGTTGTATAGTGATAGCACCCCATCTAAAATGTCATGATGTGAAGCCATAACTAGGGATCCCCATATGATATCCTCTATCACTAGATCTATAAAACCAAAACTAGATAAATATTAGATCACATATATATCTCAAAATCTATCTATCTACTATAATCACATGCAACTAGTATTCTATATCCAAACTTAAAATCAAAATTACAATATTTATCACTAGTTTGAGGGTCACCAACCACCATCTCACCATATAATTTTCCCCAAGTACCTCCTCTATATATGACTTCCATACTAGTGTAAAGTTAGGAATCACTTGTGCATGTTGTGAACCTTTTATAAGAGGTGACTCTATTGATTAGCTCTATCTTAGACCAACTATTGGGTCAACCTATGATATCACCCTTACATGTGCTTTCTCTCTCTGATGGTGCCTCCATATATGATGTGGCTAAGATGGCTATTGATACTCCTACTATAATACCTATTATGGTTGCTACTATGCCCATACATACACATCCATGTCCTCTTCTCTTCTAGCAACTTGTTGCCATACTTGATCAATCCATGGTCTCACACACTACGTTCTATTCTTGGGTCTCTAAATAGGCACTCCTCTACCTACCCCCTTAAATCTCTAGCATGTTGTGCCCTAAAAGTGGGTACTAATAGAGGGGCCACTAGGTGTGGGAGTTCAAACTTACTTGGCAATTTTTTCACTAACTATAGCTATACCCACTAGGTATAGTGGCCTATGATTCACACTGAGCCAACCCTATCTCCAGGGTCAACCAACTAGGCCAAATAGTAATAATGTATGTTTAAGTATTCCACATGATCTCCCCTTGTGTGATCATTTACAAAGTTAGCACATGGGGCATGGCTTATGTTACCTAGTCCTATGACCATCTAGTCACTTAAGGTAGCCTATCATTAACCACATGGGGAAACCACATTGATCGATATATAGGGAAACTCTCATATATCTAGGCACAAAAAAAAACCACTATCCCCATGGTTTTTTGCCTTTTGGATAGAATCCAATACATATCATGCATTATGTGGACCCAGATGATAGATCTAAAGTCATATAGTGATACTTGATCTAAAATGGACTGACATAAAGCTATCTCATATAATAGTACCTTGATATCTGATTTATGACAAAACACTCATGTTGTCAAAAAATTATCATGGAATTTTGGATGTTTGAAATATGCATGATATACACATAAAAAATACTAACCTATAAACTTGAGTATATCCTATGTGATCACATCACCCACCTAAATAACACTAATCTATCCTCAAGATCATCTAGTGTCCCTATGATCACTAGTGTCCCTCTTATCAGTAGTCTAGGTGAAGCATGGGCATCCTCTAGTGTGATACCCACCTCTATGTTATCACCATCCACCACCCATCAGAATGTGTTGGTCATCCATTCCCATGCTCCAAGTAACATGACAACAAGATCAACACTAAGTGAGATGTGCCTCATCTCCATAATACTTATAAAGCCCACTATAACTATTTGTGATCTATCCACATCCATCAATCACTCCAATAGATCTAATAGCTATGATGCATCTATTAATCACCAATACCTTTGACATCTCTACAAAATATCAAATAAAAAAAGATGTATCAAATTTCCATATCATTAATAATCAAAATACATTCTTACAATTTCAAAATACTCAACTCATTTGATTTAGTTTTTCCATTTTCTATAGAATTGGCCTATTCAATACTAAATCAGCCTTGTACTTTATTTGGGATACTAAATCAACCATCTCAATTTATTACTAAATCTACGTATCCAATACTAGATCAACTACCTTCTTTCCTTGTGGTACTATATCAACCTTGTTATATACAGTCAACCTCTGTTAGCAATACTACATTAGCCATTTTGAACCACACTAAGTCATCCCACTACTATGAATGTGGACCCTATTATCAAAATAAATTATCCCACTACTATGCAATCAACCTTATCATTCTCCCTCATTTTAAATACTAAGCTGACTAGGTCAAATCTATTCATTTATAGTGGTGAATTTTTGTCCATTTACAATAAATGCCTTTGGCATTTATTGGTTTGACTCCTTACCTAGTACTAGTACTCCATTTTACCCCTAGTTTACCTAAAAATTTCCTAGGGTTCATTTCAATGCCTAGATTTTACCTACCAGTCAATTATATATATTTAGCTCAATTTTAAGTCAAAATATTCAAAAATTTGAAATTTCTAATTACTTACCTATGATGTACTCAATACAATTGTTATACATCCTCCCTATCTTAGCTATTTTCTCCTCACCATGATGGCTTTGTGGTCTCTAACTAGGTCTCTTAGAGATCTACTTTCTTAGAATAGTAAAAATGACAAATGAATTATTTTTCACCCTATTTATATTTACTATTCAAAATTATTTACCTCTCAAATATTTACCATCAGATTTCATATTTTGATCATATCTTTGTTTCTAATGGCTCTTTTTACAAAACATAAAATGTTCTAAAATACTGACATTGTAGAGAAAATGTTAACCTATTAAATGTCTATGTTGTAATTTTTTTGATTTTTTGCTCTTTTTCACCAATCTCTACAGGTTCACATAATTTTCTCTACATTAGACACCTTCACATTCATTACATCTCCTTATTTGTATACAACACTAATGTAAGTAAAGGTATGCATTTTTAAATTTTGTCCTTTCATTTATCTTATTATCTCCTTAATATAATTTATTCAGCTTCAACATTGTGTGTTGCCATGTTCTTTTCCTGAAGTACCATCTCATGTTTCACCTAAGTGACATGTGATGAGCTTAAATTGGGGCATGTGTATACACATAATATTTTCAAACTTTATCAATTAATAATGGTTTATATCTTGTAAAAACCCATCAAATCTCAATCTCTCTAAATGCATGCCTTAAGGGGTGCATCAAGAAAGGGGTGGACAGACCATTGGTACTTTGTAATATTATTTACCATTAATAAAACTTGATATATAAAAACTCATCTCCTAAAAACATTTATCTAAGCTTTGCCTCCTCTTTACACCCTCCTCTAGTCATTTTGTACCTTCACTAGCCTAAAATCTTTTTTGATGGTGTATACACATAATATTTTCAACTTTTATCAAATACTAATGCTTTACATATTACATAAACCCATCAAGACTCAATATATCTAAGTTCATGCATTAAGGGGTGCATTGGGAAAGGGGTAGGTAGACCTTTGGTGTTTTTTAGGATTATTGTCCCTTATTTCCACATTATTACCAATCCAACCAGCTCTTAAAACCATTCCCTAGGCTATTACTCCTCCCTTGCACACTCCTCCAGTCTTTTTCCTACTTCCATCCTCTTTTTCTTTCTTTAACTACCTATTAGATAGTTGGCTATACCAGGTCAACTAGGTCAACCCTATACTATCTAGGGGTATTTTTCACTTTTTGGGTTTGTTAGCCTTTTGGCTGACCTAGTTCAGACCTAGTGAATTATCCCTGAAAACATACAAAGTTGACTAGGTCAACCCTATATAGTTGACATTTCAAGGAGGATTTAGTAAAATATCCACCTATAAATACAAGATCAATTTATCATTATTTCAATATGAAATCAATATTTATTATTTGCTCATGATTCTTTACAATCTGCTCTTCCATAATTCTATTTGAAGAGTCTTAGCTTAGGGTTTATACTTGGAGAATATAGTATTATGGATAAGTCTTAGATGCTTTGGAATTTATTAGTTATCCTTAAAAACTACAAAAACTATTATGAATCCCTTTTGTCTAAGGGAGATATTGAGTCTTGATGGGTTCAAATTTAGGTAAGTATATTTTAACTTTGTTCTCCTCTCTTTAGTAAATAAAAGTAGCATAACTATTGGCTCAAATAATATTAGTCTTCATATTCCATGTATTAGGTTCTTACTCATATTTAGATTAATTTATATCCTCCTATACATCGCATCATATTGTGACATAAGCTTTGGTGTGTACTAGATTATATTTAATTTCTTGTTTATTAGAATAGATTGAACATTAAACCTAAGACTCTTTTAGGGTTGTTGTGTGATTGTGTTAGACTATAGGCTTTGGAACCCTTCCTAGCATGGTGTATTGTGACAAGTGACCCCCTAATCGGGTCCAGTGGATCCCCACATTGGTCATGCCCCTACTTAATAAATGTATCACCAATCAAAAGTGTATGTATTCTCTATCTTCTACAAGCTAGGATTGATTTATAAACATGATGCATTTTTTATTGCATATATTTGGGTGAACTTTAGATGGACTAACCCTTACAATATTTTTTCATTTCTTTCATTCTTTCATCATTATTTTTATCATATTTTTTCCGTAGTGGATCAACTCTATTGACCTAATATTTAACTTTTATGTGTAGGTTTCCAAGTACAGGCTACTAGACATACCTAATCAACCCAATATAGGTTTTTCATCGTTATAGACATCCAATCAAGACTAATAGATTAACCTATTTGACCATGTACATTTTTAGGCATCTATTTCAACATACTAGGTCAACCTAATTGACCCTATACATTATAGGCACTCAGTAACAACTTTTTGTAAAGCTTAATCAACCCAGTTGACCTAGTTAGTAAGATTTGCAAGCATATATTAGGGTTTTTAAATAAGAATATTTATTATATACATCTCTGATCCATCAAAATTCTTTTCTATCTCTCTAACACTTTTTTTAAAATCTTTCCTTTCATAGTTTGTAGTCTTCAAAACTACCCTTGCATAGTCAACTGGATCGATGTTATTGACCCAATTCTATGTTTTGTGTGTTGTTTGGATAACTAGGTCAACTTTGTCAACCATGTTCATTTTTAGACATTTATTTCATAAAATAGGTTTGACCTTATCGACCATATTTTATATTTTGTGCATATATTATTGACCAAATCAACATTATACCTTGTTTCAAAGTTAGAGTTAACCTTGTATGCTAGTAAGTAGTTCACAGTTTCTTTTATTATTTCTTGCATGCTTAGAATAGATCACATATCTTAAATAAGTGGTTTTTTAATCAACCATTTAGTTTACTATTTTCTATTATATGCACACATAGTTAAATCACATAATCTAAATAAGGATTTTAACATTTGTCTACCCAAGGCTAACCTACTTGGATTTCATCACCAAGGGAAAAGTCAACTTGATACTCTAGTCATGTATAAAGTGTGGTTAATGGTATATTATGGTTAATCACCCAACACCCTTATTGTCATGGTGCATGAAGTGAGGGAGTATGCCCCAATACCAAGCTTATATCATTACCATTGTGGTCTGTTTGAGCCCAAACTACCTAAAATCATCCTTAGATTTCCATTCTAGTTCCTTGCTTGCAGTCAACTTCCCATCACATTTAAAATAATATCTCAATAATCTAATAAACATTTAGGTTAAACAATTAGTTATCTCTTTACTTTCTAAGTTTTAGATAAAGGTAAAAACATGTTTTGATGGGATCCTGAAACCCAAGTACAACGAAAGAAAGATAAATCTTCAACTCCCACAGGTAGAACCTAAAAAATACTACAGAGAAGTAGCAAAAATAGGTTTTAAATGGACCTAAAACCACTAGAGAGACCACTGGTCAAAACCCAAATTTAACATAGATCTGGCTACACCATAGATAGAAGATAACAAAAAGAAACCAGAGAATAGGACCAAAAAACATAACCATCAAGAAGAACCAGACTATTCTTCCAGTTCCAAAATCATTTTCACAGTTTTTGTACCTTTCACAATAGTATCCTAAGTGGTAGTTACTACCAACTTGGCTCCCTCTTGTGTAGCCTTCTTTCTTGAGCTTTGTCTCATCCTTTTGCTAGGCCCCTCCAAAGATTTGGTCTCCTCGCTAGCTCTTTTTCCAATATTGGCAGCTGTAGCACAAATGTTGGACGTTACTTCCTCCATTTTCATTCTGTTCTCCCTAATGAGTTCTCGAAGGTTATTCTCATAATCTTTGAGCTTGACTGGGATGTCTCTTATCTATTTTTCCATGTTGTTAATTTTGTTCCATGCAGCTTTCTGGTTATCTTCCATAATTTCCACTTTCCTTTTGAGATCCTTAATCTCCTTACACATCCAAGAATCAAGTTGGAGAGAAGCCTCTGCTTTGCAATTAACCCAACTCATAGGTGTGTGCTTTCCATTATTCTGCCTTTTCTCTATGCATTCCTCAAAATTATTATTGGGACTATTCCCACCTTCTTCAAAGTGATCCTCTCGGCCCCTTTGATACTGTTCTTTTGTTCCAGTTTGAATTTCCATGTCCATTTCTTGATTGTCATCCTAAACTATATTTTCCCTTTCGTTTCTTGAAACAGGGTCCTCAACAGGGCCATCCTGGACAATATCTTCCTCTGACACTTTCTAATTTTCCTCAGTTTCTTCTTTACTATTTTTAGATTCCTCCTCTTTACTGACTCCTTCTTTCTCATTCTTCTCTTGACATTCTTCGTCCTCTTTTGAATTTGTATTCCAGCTTTCAGTACCTTCTTCTTCCTCCAGATTTTCCTCCCTAGGTTTATCAATTCTCTCCCACTCTGTATCTTCTTCTACATTCTAATTTTTGGCACTGGGGAACTTGATTTTGTCTTTCCTTTTTACAATTTCACTCTTTCTGCTCCCAGACTCCTTATTTTTCCCCTGGTTAGGGTTCTTAACCATAGCTTTATTCTTGCAGTAGCCTTCGATTAACAGAATTAGGCCTTCATGCAGGATAGGACACCTTTCCTTCTTTCTGTGAGCAAATAAACTTTGAACCAAAGAGAAGTGTAGGTAAAAGGGAAAAGACAATCTTACCTTGTGTCTAAAATGATTAAGGAAAACAAAGTGGAATTTATGGACTCTCTTGCTTCTTCCATCCAGGATGAAATACTCCTTTATATAGCATAAGACATCCCTCCATATCCCCTTAATCTGTTCCAATTCATAGAAATCCCCATTCTTGGCCAGCTTCTGCTCTTCCACATCCATCTTGGGGAACTTACAAAAGGCCTCGTTCAAAATTCTTATCTACTTGGAGAATTTAAGTCCATCCATAGGTAGCCCTGTAACCTCTGCTATAAAATCCTCAGTTAGGTTCACTGTGATACCATGCAAAGTGACCCTTTCATCAATCCAATTTTTGAAAAAAGCCATAGTGATATGCGGTTTTGACCCATGTAGCCTTTCCATATAGTTCATGACTTTTCCTTTCTTTAGAATTCTCTAGACATCTTGTTTCTCTCTCCATTCATCATAGTTTTTGGGTTCCTGCTTCCTTGGTTCTCCCTTCCTTTCGCAAGCCATACTCATCTCCTTTGAAACCCAGTCGCTATGAACTTTACAATGATCCCACCTGCTGCCAATTTGATTTGAAAGTCAGCTTTGTTTGGGCATGTTCAGGATCCGCTTCTCACTCTCAAGATCCTTCCTCTTTAATTATTGTAGACCTTTCCCCGCAAAGCCACTCCTCCTACTCATTATATTTCTATTACAATCTAATCTTTCCCTCCTTTGCATGAGTTGCATCATGAAGGATGAGCACCCTCAGTTCCACATTCTTTTCTAATGTTTCCTGCCACCTCACTTTTTGTCCTATCCAGACTGCATAGTTTGCTAACTAATCTGCAACTCCATTGGCTTCACAATAGGTGTGGGTTATAGTCACTTTATCAATTTTTTTTATTAAGGTTTTCATCTCCATTACCATAGCCTCTATGGTCCAAGACATAGTATTTTTATTGTTAAGAATATTTATGATGTTCAATGAGTCTCCTTCTAGCCACAATTTGGGATATCCCAAATCCATAGCTATTTTGATGGTCTGAAGGGCAGCAGTAGCTTCAGCAATGTGACAATTCGATTTACCGATGGGGATTGCAATAGCATCAATAACCTTTCTCGTATGGTTTCTCAAGACTCCACCACAACCTACTTTCCCCGGATTCCCTTTAGCAGCTCCATCAAAGTTTCCTTTAATCCACCCTTGAGGGGGAGCATTCCATGTAACTCCTAATCTGGGATTATCAGGTTTACCTTTAGAATTTTCCATACTTAAGGGATTATCCACTTGGAGAGTTGAGCTTGGATTATTTTGTGATAAAAAATTCTCCTTAATAGCTCTAATGATGTTTTGTCCTACCACCCATCCAGGGAGTTCTTTATTTCTAAAAATTCAGTTATTTCTTTCCTTCCATATTCCCCACCAAATATGGGGAAGAGTAAGTTTCCATAAAAAAATTACTTTAGAATTCTTGGAGGGGTAGTACCAGCTTTTAAGAGATAATTCCACATTTTTATGATGGATCCATGCGATGCCCCACAGATTGAGGATCTCTTTCCAGACTAGCTATGTAAAAGAACAGTTTACGAACAAATGATCTCTATCTTCAAGGCCCTTCTTACAAAGAATACACCTGTTCACAATATATATTCCTCTTTTCTGTAAATTGTCCAAAGTTAAGGTTTTGTTTTAGAGGAGGGTCCAAAAAAAGATATTTATTTTAGGGATGAGCCCCTTGATCCAAGCCTTCATCCACAGTAGTTTGTTGTCATTTCCCTTTGAAGTGAAAATGGAAGAAACTTTAAACTGTATGCTTGGCTCATTGTGCCAAACAATCTTATCTTCAAGATTAGGGTATAGAGATATAAAATTTAGGGATAGTTGAATATCCTTAAAATCTTGATCATAGTCAGTGAGGTTCACCCAGGAGTTGTTCTGCTAGTATTGGTTAACCATTATTCCCACTCTTTGCTTGCAACAGTCTATAACATCTTTATCTTGGATTTCATCTTGCAAAGGTTTTCCTTTTAACCAAATATCTTCCCAAAATTTCACCTTTTTGTCATTGCCAACTTTCCAGGAACTTCCTTCTTTTAAAACATGTTTAGTCCCCTGGACTGCCCCCCCATATGGCAGAAGGATGGGAAATGTCCAGATTAGAAAAGAATTTAGGGAGTGACTTTGCCTTAAATAAGTATTTGTGCTTCCATATTTTGCTCTATTCTTTATTTCCCTGATAAACCCTCCAACCCTACTTAGCTAAGAGAGCTGTGTTCATACTTTTAATTTTCCTTATTCCTAGTCCACCTTCCCTGACAGGTTAACAAATGTTATCCCATGCTATTAAAGGCATTCTTCTTTTCTCCTCAGTACCTGACCAAAGAAATTTTCTCTAAATTTTTTCAATAACTTCAGCAAATTTAGTGGGGATTTTGAAAAGACTCAAAGCGTACGTGGGTATGCTTTAAAGACTTGCTTTAAGGAGGGTGAGCTTTCCAGCTTGGCTTAGAAAACTACCTTTCCATCCCACTAATTTCTTACTAAATTTGTTAATAATTCCTTCCTAGAAAGCTTCAGGAACTTTCATCCCAAAAGGGAGACCAAGGTAAGAGGAAGGAAAAGATCCTATGGAACATTCAAGGATTTTTTCTATTTTGTTCTGTCTGTGACTTGGGGTATTAGTAAAGAATACTACACTTTTGTTCCAGTTTATCAATTGTCTAGAGGTAGAAGAATATAAATTTATAGCTTCCTTTAAAGTTCTAGCTTCTGTGACTTTAGATTGCCCCATGAAGATAGTGTCGTCAACAAATTGACCACGGGAACATATTAAAGGATGAGAAGAGGGTTTTAGGCCCTTAAATAAACCTTTACTAACTAAGTCCCCTAAGTATCACCCCATACTATCAGCCATAATTATAAATAGAATAGGGGAAATAGGATCCACCTATCTTAATCCCCTTGACAGATTGAAAAAATGAGACGAACTCCCATTTACCAACACAACAATAGAAGTAGTAGATATCAACTGCTTGATCATGTCAACCACTCTTTGTTCAAAGCCAAAAGTAGTAAGGCTTTTAGAAAGGAATAACCAATCCACCCTATCATATGATTTAGCAATATCCACTTTCATTATGAACCCCTCATTGTTTGAGCTGAACAGCGAGTGAATATTCTCATGCACCGTTATTACAAAATTGAGGATTTGTCTGCCTGGGATGAATCCATTTTACTAATAAGCTATTATCAATGGGATCACTTGAATTAATCTAGTTGTTATAACTTTGGATATTATCTTATAGAAGGAGTTGCATAGGCTAATTGGTCTAAACTGATCAGGACTGTCAGCTCCAGACTTTTTTGGAATTAGACATAGAAAAGTGGCATTAACTTCCTTCAGCATCTGTTTGGCTCCAAAGAATTCCTTCACCGCATTACTGACGTCTTTGCCAATAAGTTTCTAGAGCTTTTGAAAAAAGAACATGGGAAAACCATTTGCTCTAGGTGATTTATCTCCTCCTAAAGATCTAACTACTTTGAATATTTCCTCCTCCTTAGGTATGGAACATAACATGTTATTCTGCTCCTTCGAGACCAAAGGAAGAACCACACATAGGATATCAGCCTAACTTTTCAAGTTGATGTTTCTATTAGCCTTCATCAAGGAGGAGAAAAATGAAAACATTTCCTCCTTTATTTCCTTTTCCTCTGTTATCTTCTGATCTCCTTTTTTCAAGTGTTGAATATGAGTTTTAGCTCTATGTTTCAGAGTGGAAAGATGGAAAAACTTTGTATTTTTATCTCCTTCTTTCAACCATTGCACCATAGATCTTTGTCTCCAATAGGTTTCTTCCTTTGTCATAATATCTTGGTATTGAACCAATTGTTCACTTTATCTTTACTTTCAAAAAATTAGAATGTAGAAGAAGATACAAAGCAGGAGAGAATTGATAAACCTAGGGAGGAAAATCTGGAGGAAGAAGGTACTGAAAGCTGGAATACAAATTCAAAAGAGGATGAATAATGTCAAGATAATAATGATAAAGGAGTTAGAAAAGAGGAGGAATCTGAAAATAGTAAAGAAGAAACTGAGGAAAATCAGAAAGTGTCAAAGGAAGATATTGTCTAGGATGGCCCTGTTGAGGACCCTGTTTCAAGAAACGAAAGGGAAAATATAGTTTAGGATGACAATCAAGAAATGGACATGGAAATTCAAACTAGAACAAAAGAACAGTATGAAATGGGCCAAGAGGATTACTTTGAAGAAGGCAGGAACAATCCCAATAATAATTTTGAGGAATGGAGAGAGAAAAGGCAGAACGATGGAAAGCACACACCTATGAGTTGGGTTAATTGCAAAGTAGAGGCTTCTCTCGAACTTGATTCTTGGATGTGTAAGGAGATTAAGGATCTCAAAAGGAAAGTGGAAATTATGGAAGATAACCAGAAAGCTGCATGGAACAAAATTAACAACATGGAAAAAAAGATAAGAGATATCCTAGTCAAGCTCAAAGATTACGAGAATAACCTTCGGGAACTCATTAGGGAGAAAAAAACAAAAGTGGAGGAAGTAACATCCAACATTTGTGCTGCAATTTCCAATATTGGAAAAAGAGCTAGCGAGGAGACCAAATCTTTGGAGGGGCCTAGCAAAAGGATGAGACAAAGCTCAAGAAAGAAGGCTACACAAGAGGGAGCCAAGTTGGCAGAAACTACCACTCAGGATACTATTGTGAAAGGTACAAAAATTGTGAAAATGATTTTGGAACTGGAAGAATAGTCTGGTTCTTCTTACTGGTTATGTTTTCTGGTCCTATTTTCTAGTTTCTTTTTGTAATATTCTATCTATGGTGTAGCCAGATCTATGTTAAATTTGGGTTTTGACCAGTGGTCTCTCTGGTGGTTTCAGGTCCATTTAAAACCTATTTTTGCTACTTCTCTGTAGTAGTTTTTAGGTTTTGCCTGTGGGAGTTGAAGCTTTATCTTTCTTTCCTTGTACTTGGGTTTCGGGATCCCATCAAAACCTATTTTTACCTTTATCTAAAACATTATCTTCACCACACTTGGCATTGTATTCCTATTTTGTGTAATATTATAAGAGGGTGTCTATTTCAATTGATGTATTTATAGACACAAATTTGGTATTATAAACTTTTAAACATCAATTTTGACATATATTTTGCATATGTAACTTGTGTGTACAAATTTTACTCTTGTGCACACTTTTTTATATATGTTTAAATATTTATTGTCATGATCAAACCAAATTTTAATCACAAATATTTAATATGACCCTAATCTATGCAATAATAGGCTATAATCCTATGCATACTATCATCATATTTTAGACCCCTTATTTTCCTTCTCTAGAAAATGCCAACAATAGTCAAATACTTACATCTAATACAAGTGTTTGTATTCACTAGCATTATCTAGGAACCTTTAATGTCTACTTTAAAAATTCATGCATATCCCTTAGGTTGACCTAACCACATTTCATATGTTGATTATAGGGGTAAATCTCAGAGTCATGTATAAATATAAATCAAGCATAATACCATAATGTTTAACCATTTTTGGAGTTAAGGGTAGGGGGAATAACCTAATTAATTATGGAAAAATCTATTATAAAAAATATAATTAACTAATTTATATTTAAAATATTTTGATAAAGATACTAAATTTGAGAATATTATAAATATAGGAAATTATAATGCTAAACAATATTATAAAAGTATTAATGTGAAAGAGAAATAACATTTAATTTATGTAATGATGCATAGGCATATCTGATAGGCACATGCGTGGAAAAAGATATTCTAAAGATTCACCTTGATTCATTAGATTATAAAAATTATATTTTTGTCATTTAGGACACTAGCATCGATGTTTCTATCTTGATTTTAACACTTCTATCTATCTAAATTTGAATATGGATCATTTTATAAAACAATCAACTATGCTTGGCAAGGTTCATTTTCACCATGTAGGTTATCAATTCATATTGTATGCATAGGTTCCTAGAATTATTATTTTGTTCTAAACCCTAGGTCCTCTGATTAAGACATATCACCTTGTAAAATAGGGGTTCTTGGCCTCAATTAAAGTCGAGATAACCTCAAAGACCCCTCTATCAATGAATGCTACCTACATAACCATATTCTCCCAAGAGGGCCTTATACTAATGTAGTTCTTCCCATTATGTGGTATTTTGTGTGAATAATTATATAATAGGGTAAAAATTTGTTGAGGATTTATAACTATCTATGAAAGATATAAATGATTTTTTATGTAGATTTTAGGCTAAAAGTGATAGTTGCATCATAATGTTAGGATCAAACTACAAGATAAGTAATTAGGAATAGTGAGATGGTGAAAATAATCCTTTAAATATTATAAAGGTCATAAACTAAAGGATTGAACCATGATTGGTATTTTTGAAGTGTACAAGACTATTATGTCATATAAAATCAGATTTTAGTATCTACATTCCCCCCTTTAATCCAATAATGCATAAGGATAAAATTACTAGGTTAAATTAAATAAATGTTTACGTTGGTGTGTACAACACACCTTGTTTTTAATTTGGCCCTATTTGATTTTTTTGTTTGTGAATTACATGAAGCCAAGAAAATATTACAATGTAATTAGTGCATATGATTTGAAAATTTAATAATTTAAATGCTTTAAAGGAAAGAGAGCAAGGAAGGAATATACGTGTGTGCAAATATAACCATATTTCCCCTTGATAACCTGATTTGGTGATGATGCTTCCTTATTGAAGAATTGGAGAGAGAGGTGGTGATGATGCTTCCTTATTGAAGAATTGGAGAGAGAGGTTCAAAAATAAACCTTGGATATGTGAAGAGGGGAATTGGAGGGTTATCATACCCCTAATTTGGTGTTAGGATGAGTTGTCCCAAGGCCATTGAGATCAATGAATCTCAATTTCACAACTTAAGTGTAAACATGATCTAGCCAATCTAGCCAATGTCAAGTGGCATAACCATCACAACATAAAAAGGGTCGTAATCCCAAGTCCATCAAGGGAACTAAGTCTTGATATCACTACTAAATGGAACTATTTGTTGTAGATAGATAAAGGTTTAATTGATGTGTCTTTAGAAATTTAGTGTATAAATGTGTGGAGAGAAACGAATGAACCTTGTTCATGACCCCCCATAAAATTTACTTTAATTGATGTATAATATAAATATTTATCTATTATTTGGTGATTTTTATGGCATATTCACCTTAATATGTCTCAAGATAAAGTGTTTTTTAAAATTTAACTTCTAATCTATAAAATTATATATGATATTTGTCTCAAATCTAAAAAAATATGTCCAAAAATTTTAAAAATTGGTTTAAAATGTATAAGATTATGTCCCAAGTGTTTATTTTAATCATATAAATTAGATAAAATTATATGAATTAAACCAACTATATGTGAGTGGACTCATGTATCTATGACATGCCCCCATTAATACACCCCCATTTTGAGGTAATGGGAATGCAATATGATAGTCACCTTATCTCAAAAGGATAACATAACCATGTCATATCTATATCAATAATGTATTAATCAAGCATATAGTGGTGTCATGTATATGCATATATATCAATTAATCTCACATATCTAATCACAAAAGCCCTAAGATGCATGATATGGATAATAGAAATGTGTAGGGGTAATAAATACAAGATCAATAAACAATCAAGTACACACACAAGAGAACATAATGTCATACAAAATGGGTATATGAATACCACAAAAATGGAAATTTTAAAATGTTTCATACTCAAGGGGAAGACATTTTTAAATGTCTACACACTAAAAAATAACACTGAGTGGCATTGTGACAAAAAAACAACTAACATGTTCAAATGTTCCATATTAAAAAAAAGGTAGGAAATAATAAGTACACTCAAGTAATCCATGTGATAAGATGAATAATTTAAATATAAGAAACATACATAAAGATATAATACTTGTTCCTACATATGTGTGTTAAAAAAATGTCCTATAGCATAGTGTATCTTAGCACACTAAGTAAGATGTAAACATGAGTATAGATATGTGTATGAATTAATATTTAAGCACAACATGATAATGTAAAGTTACCATAAAATAATGTAACCTATATTAATCATGATCAATGTAGTAGATGGGCCCAACATAGTGTGTCACATGGGTGGAGGAAAAGGTCCAACATCTATATGCTCATGTAACATCTATCTAGTATATTCCTATATCACACTCAAGTACCCATGAAATATATGTGAATATAGAAAGGAAATGATATGATATCTACTAAAATAAATTAAAAAACATATATGAAAAAGATAGTAAACATGTGTGTGCCAAATATTTTTATATTTTTAATTTATTTGAATGTTTTTTAATTTATTGTTATATATAAAAAGTAAATTTTCATAAGTGAACTTTTAAAATATTGAAAACAAGGTAAGAAGTAAGGATTTGAAAATAGAATAATATGGGGGATTCAAACAAACCTCAATAAAGAATAGAATAATAAACATAAAAATAAATAATAAATAAGTTATGTACAATGAAAAGTGATACTAGAATCCAAGGAGCTCATCAAGGAGTTGCCTCTGTGAAGGCCTTGTATCATGTGTGTCATATCCCTAAATTATATTATCATATTCATCCTACATAGTAGTTGTGTCATTACAATCATATTATACATAATTTAAGTTATCCTAGGAAATGGATAACTTGTTAGGTTGTATATGAACTTATGATGTGTCGTTTTGGTCATTTTTATATGTAAAACCAATAGTTCCATACCATAGTTATGATTTTTCTAGTTAATCTTTTACAACATGTATTGTAATCTCTGCCTTTACTAATATGCCATTTCTTGTATCTATTTATATAATAACTAAAGATATGTGTTATTTTTTATGCTTTAGATATAAGGATGTTACTTATTTGTAAAATTATGTGACTTACCTTCATGATATGAAAACAATGTTTTTATAAATCATTTGAGTGTAACCATGATTTTCTAAATGTAACATTATATGCACTTGGATTATAAATAACATGAAAATTAAGAGAACATTATTTTTAAGTAAATGAAACTCTTAAATAAAGCAACCCAATACTTTTTGAAATTGAATTATTTTAATATAACCATTGATGCTTATTTCCAAGAGAGATAATAAATGATAGATAATTTTTTTTATCTTGATAGTTTGTAACCTTGATATCTATAAATTTCTTCCCATCAATGTGAGCAGTGATAATGAAAAGGTCTTGATGTGAGAAAAGGATCATAATTTCTCCCTTTGTAACCACATTTGAAACTTTAGATTTTTCAATTTTCCCTTGATTTTTAACCTCTCTTGTTAGAAACCCTAATTTGAGCATGATTTTTTGCTTACCTTGAATTTGATTTGACAAATTCTCTTTTAGTAGTTTCATTTTTTTTGTGTTGTATCTTTTATAACCTTTGATTTTCAAATTATTCCTTTTGTAACTTCTCTTTTTCATCTTGTGCCTTTTTTAATCTTGTTGTCTCTAATTTATCCTTTTGAATTTTTTCTTGCTCTAGTTATGCCTTTTTAATCTTTCTTACTATAATATTTTCAATTGCAACTATTTTTTATTTGAATTATCTTTTTATACCCATATATTTATTTTTGCAGTTATGTTGTAGAAGATGCATGCATAAGGTGAGTGGGTTCATTGATTGATGTATCTATTATAGGATCAACACAAGGAATTTCACTTTGCATTTTCTTCTTCAAAGCCAAATTATTTGTATTATGCCCATGCTTTCTATTATATGCAAAATAATATTTTGATTTCCTTATAGGTATAGAGGAGGTAATTTTATCAAATTGTTTATAAAAATTTCCCTTAGAATATAAATTTAAATCTTATTATCCTTTTATATAATTTTTGAATCACTTGTTGTGGATGTATTCAGTTGTAGCTTACCATTTGGATATAAAGTCTTATTAGGCATAACATTGATAAATGAAGATATAAATACATGATTAACAATAACACATTTTGTATTCTTTGCGTATGTGACATAATTTTATAATGATGTGATAATTGAACTAAAATATTGATTTTACTTTTGAAACTCTTATATTAACTTGATCATAATGATGCTTTGATCCTTGAGGTTTCACAAACACAAACCCTAGGTACTTCAGACTGAATATGCATACACACACTATCTATATGAGATTTGGGAGGTGTAGGGGGTTTAGGAAGGATATGTTGATTACCTTAATTTGGTATTATAATATGATCTACCTTACCCCTTGGAGTAGTGATAACATGGACCTGGCTAGAGGAAAAGTAACTATCAACCTCCTTAGAGTTAGGAGGAGGAAGAGGTTACTTTTTATCCATTTTAAATTTTACAAATAATAATATGAGAACATTAAAATAGATACATACAGATTATAGAAAATAATAAAACATGATAATAAAATCATAATTCAATTTGAAACCTTAGAAGGCTGAAAATCATAGAACAAGCTAGGGTTGTGCAAGAAGACTCAGAAGTTAGGTTCACCAAAATGTTTAACCATTTTTAGAGTTAAGGGTAGGGGGAATATCCTTATAAATTATGAAATAATATATTATAAATCAATCCAATTAAATAATTTAGATTTAAAATATTTTGATAAATATATTGAATTTGAGAATATGCTAAATATAGGAAAGTACAATGTTAAACAATATTTTGAAAGTAAAAATACAAAGGATAAATAAAAATTATATTATGTAGTGATATGCACATATATATAATAGGAATATGTGTGGAATAATACAACATAAATATTCCTCTTGATTCATTATATTCTATAAATTAGATTCTTATCAGTTGCAACACTAGCCCCAGATTACATACTCTAACATCAATGCTTTTATCCTAATGACACTTTTTTCCAAATTTGAATATCTATCCTTTTAAATAATAGTTAGATATACATTTTAGGGTTCACTATTTCCTTTTAGGTTATCAATTCATATCATGTACATAGTTATTAAAATTAGTCTTTTAATTAAAACCTTAGGTCCTCTGATTAGGGCATGTTACCTTGTAAAATAGAGGTTATTTGGCTCAAGTGAAGTTGGAATAACCTCAAATACTCATTTGTTAATGAATTTTGCCTACATAACCATATAATATCAATAGGGTCTCAGACTAATGTAGTTATCCCCCTTATGTGGGATTGTGTGTGACCAATTATGCAATATGTTATATGTGAGTGCATTTAGTGATATAGCTTGTAACATGACAAATATTTCTTATAGGATACTCTTTAAATACTTTAAACCTATAAAAAGACTAATCCAATTACTTATTTATAAATATGGAAGAATAGGGTAGTATATCTTAGTTGTGTGAATGATTTTCAAAAATGTAGTATGATATTGAGAGGTGCTTGCTTGATTCTACTAGGTAGATAATGAATGAACCTTGATTTTTATTTACATGACATTTTTTGAAATAATCTCATGAGAGGGTTAATGTAAGAGAAATAGGATTACCCATAAATATTGGTAGATTTTTAATTTGATTATTTGGAAATTAAGGACACTAGCATCAAATTTAAGACACTAGCATCGATGCTAATGCCCTAATTTAGACACTAATATCATGTAGGGTAAAAAGATGCTAAGGATATATAATTATCTATGCAATATGGAAATTGGTTTTCATGTAGACTTTAGGATACATGTGATCTATGTCACTAGAATGTTAGGGTTAGACTGTATGATAAGAAATTAGATAGAATGATTTGGAAAACATGAGCTTTTTGATGACAAAAATATCATAAACTGAAGGGTTGAGCCATGATTGGTATTTTTCAAGTGCAAAAGAATAGTATGTTATATAAAATCATATTTTATTATCTACACATACCTATCTAAAACTCATAGTATAAAATCTTCATAAACTTGAGAAATTCATTTTCACTCCATTGAGACATTATTCCAAGATCATATACATCCAAGCACACCTCAAAGGAGCAACCCTAAAGGCAAATTTGAATACAAATGTAAGGTTAAAAGTTATATGTTGTCAAGTGTCTAAAGCTAAAACATTGCATTGAATTATAGTATATCATGATTGAGCACACACACATCTAGGTGGTATAATTACATGTGGTTTGAGCCTTATTTAGAGTTTTGGAAGGTAGGAAATGCTCAATCACTCAATAGTTAATCTCCAATGTTGTATAACCCATGTTTATAGCCCCTTTTTATAAGTTATTCTGGTGTTATAAGTGAAACTAGGATTTTAAGGCAATATGAAACAAAATCAAATTCTATGCACATGGCTGAGGGTTATTTAATATTTATAAATCATCTAAAATGGTAGGGATAATGATATAAGGTGGCATAAAACAATAAAATCTAATTAGGTAGTACCAATATATAAGGGATATTATCAGTCATTATAGGGCTCAATACTTTTTCTACAACATCTTAAATTTTTTTGAGATATTATTTCCTAATCTAATAAGTTACAATGCATTTCCCAAATTAGTGATGTAGGCAGTGAGAAATTTAAATCAATTTTTTTTGTGTGTATTTTCCCTCTTTGCTTGGTCAATTTTATAAATGTTAAGCGTAATCCATCCCCCATTAGCATTCAAATTTGTATGGTTGATGCCCTAATTTAAATTATCTAAATTTCAATTTACATAGTCTAAATTTCAATAATGTTATGCTATTTAGATCACCTTAAATATAAAAATAATTAAAGGATTATGGTGACCTCAATATTCATATTAAGCATGGAAAACCCTAGGTATTCTCTGTTAGGGTTTCATATTTCCTTATTAAGGTTTGATTTACCTAAATTAGGGTTTGAATATGATTTATGATTTTCCTTTATTTTCACATAATTATAATGGAAAATATAGTTAGTATGAAAACTAGTAATAAGGTAGATGATTATACTAATTTTCATGACAAATTATTTGATATAGATCAACATAATCTTAATGAATATATTTGAATTAATATAAAATTTTTGGAATGAAATGATGAAATTTTAAACAATACCATTTAACTTTTTAGAGTCATTAATTATCCATATGTTTACAACTATGGCCACAAGTGATGCCCACCCATAGTGTGGGGGTGACACAAGTTGATTTTAAAATTTATATGAATATTCCTACCTAACATATTTTAAAGCCTTGCAGGCTTACTAATCATGTGACATAATCTATTTATACTTAATCTTTGATTCCTACTACTCAAATCCTTAAAGAGGCATTTCTAGATCTTCAAGCTAAGGTTTCCAAATTAGAACAATATTATTGTAGAGTGAGTCATTCAAATAATTCTCTAGAATTATCAAACAAATTTTTTTACCTAGATATTTATGTTTAAAATTTAACTACAATATTTTTTGCACCTAATCCTATACCATATAATGGTAAAAGTGATAAAAACAACATTTTACAGCCTTTCATGTAGTATGTTTGGATTATACATCTAATGATAAGTTGTTGACTAAGTTTTTTCCAAGAAGTCTTAAGGAATATGATTTTTAATGGTTTTATGACCTTAATTTACAATCAATACATGCTTTCAATTTTTTGATTAATATATTTTAACACATCTTTCTATCAATATTAGTGAGAAGGTTTCATGTGGTCAAATTACAAAACTCAAGCAAGGACCTAATGATCATATTAGTGACTATGTGCTTCATTATTTATTATAATATTATGATCTCTAAAATTAAAAATCCAATGGTTATTAACAAATTGAAATATATATTCAAGTAAATCTTATTTGATCCTATAAAGAAGTCTATTTTGTTGAAACAATTTCAATATTTTGATGATATGTGCCATATGGTTAAATATCATGAAGTTAAGACAATTACTATGAATAAGCTAAAATATGGGTCTAATCATGTAAAAAATTATAATTCCAAGTTGTAAAATAAATGATATTTCAAATCTAAGATAACTGAGGCTAAAGTAACAGTTAATGTAGGTTCATAACCTACTAATAGGCATGTTATTTTGGTTCTTCAAATAAGGAAGTTTACATGATTGTTAGAACCTCCCCATAAGGTATTATATAATATAATAGACTACAATATCATATCTCTCCCTCTACTAATGGAGGTTAATATTACAGAGTCACAACCTAAGGGGTTTAATATTAATGTATATTCTGATTGATATAATGCATGGGACACTCTACTAATAGATGTTGTTGTTTGTGACATACTATACAATATTTGATTGAGGATAACACTATTGAGGTTAATGATGTTAATAAACCTATCAATGAATTGGTTACATAATTCAACACAAATCTCAAGATATTTTCATATCCTTTTCTCAAATATATAACACAAAAAACTAATACTAATCTTGAGGTGCATGTGACTCACAATGTGCATATTCCTTTGAATTCTTATGTTTATATAACTGATAAGGCTCATCATATAGATGGTCTTATTGGTTCAATTAAATATACATAAATATAAATATTTATAATCACATTTGATGAGAATGAGATTATTTATGATTTTTCTATCCATGCACATTTATTTGTGCATGTTTTCATTGCCTCACATCCTATACACAATGTTATGGTGGATAATAAGTCAAGTGAAAACATATGCACTATGACATTGCTTAATAATATTGGATACATAAATAATTTTTGATTGGTTCAATCACTATGGTAAAAGGATTTAATGGAAAGATAAAAAACCCTCTTGGGGGTATTGTGTTACCACTTAAGGTAGAAACTATAGTTGTTGCTACATGGTTCCTAGTTTTACCCAATATTTTGGAATTTCACTTGCTATTATTACATTTATGGATACATAAGATACATGCAATGCCATATTTGGTACATTTATTTGTGAAGTATATTTATAGAAATTAGTGGTTATAGCTCCAAGTATTCCATATGAGAATCTCATTTATATCGAGACATTTTCTTCACTACCTCTACCACAACCTATTATATAACATATATAGGTTTATCATGTGAAGGAAAATCAAATACATGTAATTGGTCTTCTTTGAAGATTATTTCTCTAATGCCTATTACATAAATGATCTATTCAAGTTTAGTAAATGCTATAATTCCATTATATCCTAATATAGTTCTTGAAATTTTGGTTAGATATTGAACAAGACAAACATAATAAACTTAAAGCTTACAAAAGTTACAACAAAAAATCAACTTGATAATATTATTGACTAAGACAGGATTACATATATATAGACTAATACTCCTACTAATGTGGAGTTAAAATTCATCATAATCTAACTAATAAATCCTTATAATTACTCTTACAACCTATCTAAAAAGAGTGATTACTCATGTAAAATACATAAAAAACACATAATAATATACATATTTAATCATGAAACTAATGTGAGTACTAAAATTAGAATGTTCCTAATATTCTCCTCCTTAGTCTGAACATGTAGAAATAACACCACTTAATGACTAATAAATTTGATCAAGGGCCCATCAAACTATTCATGGTCTTGCCACTCATGTTGACTATGGGAACTACATCTATCATTAATAGGGGTCCATCAATCTATTCATGTGAATACATATTTCATGAATTGGGACCCATCAACTTATACAAACATATCAATAGAATTAGTTAAGTTATCAAGAACACTTATTGATATATTTCTTGTGGTTTTGATCTCTGAATTATAATTACAAGGGAAAGTAATTTATTTTTGCAAACCATACATAAACTGAAAAAAAAAATTGAGGGTTGAGCCTTCATTGTCACATTTTTAAGCCATCACACATGATTATTGCCACTTGATCATGAAAAAAAAAGATGATTGTTACTGTCACTGAGAATCATTATTAGCATTATAATTTTTGGTTCATATTAGACCACTATTACATTTGTGTATTTGTTATAAACTAATGAGATGCATTATTTGGCCTCCTACCTTCATTGCTTCTAACATCCATTTTATTATTACTTAGCTAAATTAGACTTAAAGCTCAATTATTTTGTGTTAAATTTTAGTAAGTTCCCCCCATAATGAAAAACATTTCTAAGACATTTATTTGAATAGAAAATGTGTCAAAGACAAGGCAAATATTTACTATTTGGCATTTTTAGACTCGATGATATACATTTAAAAAATACTTTTTGACTTTTTACATAAATGACTATTAAGTTTCATAACTAAATGACATACAAAAAATTTATTGTACTAAAAAAAACCTATAAAACTTTTTAGACCATTTAATTTCAGTATCAAACATATTTAAAAATTAAACTAGTAAAAAATAAACTTAATGGACTAAATACCACACTTTTAATTTAATATAAACAAGACTAAGACTAGTTAAGTTATACTAATCTTTACCTATACAAAAAATAAACTAATAACAAACATTATATAGCTTTATCTATTTTAAGGCTTGGACATGTAGAATCAACCAATCATGTATATTTTATTTTATGTAAGGCAAAACAAATCTAGTAGGGATCACATCAAGTTTGTCTTATGCATGGAAAATCATACTAGAAAAATTACATGTCACACCATCATTAAAATGTAAAACCACATAAAATTTATACTCTATTGACTCCCAGACAATTCCAAACAATGTATATATGTGAACACAAGTGTACGAATGTAGGTGTATGAACATTGAACAAAATTTATATAGGAAGAACATGAAGGAGACTAATAAAATAATCATAAAAGAATAACATATAGATGAAAGGTAGTGAATATTGTAAGGATTTAATTTTAAGTGGTTTAGGTGTACCCAAATCTACTAAAATTCATAGATAATCATGATGTTTAACCCTAAATTGATAATATGGGGTTATCTAGCGTTAAGAAGATAGAGTAGTATAGGGTGCAAGGGTGACAAAGTAACTTTATAGCATGCCTATTAATAGAAAACTTAGACAAAAAATATTATAAATTTATACACTTGAGATTGCTAAAAATAGTAAAGTATAAATTTTGATAGATATTGTAATAAATTGGAAACAATGATACTTAGTTGGTTTATTATGTGCATGCATATATGATTAGGGACAAGATAGAAGTGGACTATATGATGATACTAGAATAGTTGTTAGATTATGGAAATATCTTTTATGTATCCTCAAATGATTGAATTAAATCTAGACTATTGTTTTAACACATATGCCCACCTTAACTGCATGTGTCTTGTATAGAATATTAAATAGATTTAGATGTAACCAATTGGATCCTTATAGGATATTTGTCACCTTTTTTCTAATCTTTTCAAATAATGCACACATGATGTTAATCTTTATCAAATGATTAAATCCTATCTATTCACCCTTGGAGTGATTATGGTAAAAATGGGTTAGCGGGTTCACAGTGTTGAGATAAACCAAAATACCCCTTTTTCAATGGGCACTACCTACATAGCCACTAATGTGAAGAGAGACTTAGATTGATGTAGTTATTCCCTATGTGTTGGCTTATGTGTGCACAAAGGTGAAATATGGGATAAGAGAATACATGCAATAACCTAGATTATAAATTGGTAAGGCACATGGTATGGTCTTTGAATGTATTAGACCTATATAAATACTACTCATATGAATGATATGGAAATATAGACAAATAGGGAAGATTAACCCACATGAATGCTTGATTGAGTGATTCTTGGTATATTTCCTTATGATTTGTAAGTGATTTATAGGTTAAGAATGAATGAGGGTTGATATTATATATATACCAATCTCTTTTAGAAATATAACACATTAAAGCACTTAGGTCAACCTTTTTGATATATTTACTTTTCAAATTGGATGACTTTTGGGCACTGAACACTTTGTAAGAAAATTTTTACATACAAATTCTTTTCTAAGTAAAACATTTGATTATCTATGGATATTTATAGTTAACACATTTGATTTAGCTAATTTTTACCAAGATTTGAGTTATATGTTGTTATGGAACAATAAGATATTTCTTGCGTTACATTTTTGCATTTTGATATATTTTGTGTATGTATTTACATTACAAACATGTTGATGTGTTATTTCAATTATATTTTGTGATAAATGAATATCATGATCTTATGATCTAACTACCTAATTTTTGTGAGGTTGACATAGAAGAACTCATCCCTTAGAGCATGATGAAGGGAAAGCATCATTGGAGAGGGTGACATAGATGGAGATATTAGAGAATGATAGAGAAATTGGATAGAACCCTACACACACCATAACAATTAGCACATGTTAGAATGCATAATAAATGGTTAGCATAGTGTGTTTATTTTTGCTTACATAAAATAATTGATTTTTAGGGTTTGTTATTATAATTTAAATAGCTTAATGGAACTCATTTTGCATGATTAATATGTTTGATCATTAATACTAGTAGAAGAATTATTATCATAATTAGATTTAAATCTAAATTATTAATTTATGAAATTGTCATTAAATTTATATGGAATTAAGAGGATGCTAATTAAATTAGTAAATTATAGATTTTTTATAATTAATATTAAAAATAAATAAAATTTAGAAAATTGTCATTTGAGAGGAAAAAATGGTAAAAGAAGGAATAAAATCAAAAAAATAATAAAAAATAAAAAGAAATAAATTGGTCTAAAAATAAGAAAAACAAAAAAAGGAAATGCATTAAATATTAAAAATACAAGGAAAAACAAAATCAAAAACAAAAAGAAGGAGAATATTAAAAAAAAAGGACTACACCCCTTATCATATATGGAGAATATCAGAAAAGAAAGGAGGCAATTTGGAGAAGGTGAATAAAAATCATGGCACTCAGAGGATTTAGAGAAGAAAAGAGGCATTAATAGAGATTTGAGAGGAGGCAAAGTTAATCAAATGGGCTACTAGGTAGGTGTTTGGAATATTGAAAAAACCTTAATTATATGTGTTTAGATAATCAATTATAATTGAATGAATTTGGAAAATAATGATTGAATTAAGCATTTCATGTAAGGGAAGATATGCTGAACCTGACATAGGTATCGACCTTCATACTTTTATTTAGCAAAGAATAAAAACATAGATATTTTGTTAATAAATATGCAAAACCAATAGATTTATAAACTAATTTTCTTGTATATATCCTAGACATCCCATATAAAAGTTTTGAAAACACCAAACTTGGTGAATACCATTATGTATACACTTGTAGAGGCATCAACCTGCATGTTCACTTTGAGTCGATTTGAATTAATATATACACTTCTATATAATAGTTAGTCTATTTGTAAACCCAATAGAAATATTTGTATAAATACATCTATATAATACAAATATATAAATAATATATATAAGTTTGAATAAACTATATATTTATACTGGTGAGGTATTGATTGGTATTTAGACATAAAACTAATCTGCATTATTATCAATATGCTTGTATAAAGATTTTATTTTTACCATTAGATCAAATTATAATGAGATACATGGATATAAGGCATGCACTATAGGATCTAAATTAAAAATTCTCCATCACCACATACAACCATGCTATACTTAAAATGGCACCTTAACTGGGATAGGCATTTCATTAGAGATAACCAATCTAAATGTTAATTTAGATATTATTAAAAACATATTACACTTGTCACTATTTATTATATTTGATTATCCCTAATTACTATATATTCCCATCATCCTCCACCCACCAGGCATTGTGACTTTGAAGACAATTTCCTCCTATATTGCACCTATGACTTTATGCACAATATAAGTATTATAGGGTGATCTAATCAAACTAAGATAAAGGTAGCCTTTAGGAGGAATTTCATATTTATTTTATTAGATATTATTATATAATATGAGTATTTTATTTGATGAGGCATTTTGATTTGAGGCATTATGCTGGTAACATTTATAAACATGTACCCCAAAATACATTTATTTATTGGAAGATTTGCACCCCAATTATTGTGATTCTCCATATGAATTATTAATTTAATTTAGGATTTAGAAAATTGATGACTATCACATAAATTACATGATATTATGGGCAGTGATCCACTAGCCAAGTGTATAAATAAAATATAAATATTTTCATATTACTTAACACTAGGAGATTTATATGTATTTTTGTATTTATATGTACATATTTGTGAGTATATTAAATATGTATTTATGACTCCATGTATTTATATATTTAAAACATCTCGCATCATGACTTTTTTCTATATGATTGAATTTTTTAGATCCTTATTTCCTTGTGGATTGTATATACATGTTTATAACTTGTCATAGCCAAATGACGAATTTGATTAGGGAAACATATACATAACCTCAAACTTGAGCTAGATGGTTATTTATTAATATTACTTTATTATAATTGATAGTTGATTTATTTTAACAAGGGGTTCCTAAAAAACTTATTTGGAATAAAATGCTATAGTTATAACTTGTCATAATCATAAAAATAACACTTACTAAGGCATATAGAGTATAAATAACTCAACATAATCTTCCGTTATATCATGTTAAGCTTTATGATGTAGAAACCCTTTTACATATGTAGTATGAGAAATAAACAAGTAGTGTGGATATTAAAATAATAATAGATATGTAATTATGAATCAGTAATGTTATGCTTAATAAGAATATAATAATACATGTGCTTGTTATCATATACATGTACATAAGGGAGTGTACTTATGATTCTAGTTCCTCAAGTGGTTATAAATTATATTATAGAATTAAGTATAACAAAGATTTATGTATTACATGCATACAACCCTTGAGAATATAAAAAATCCTAAATTGGAGTATTTTATGTTTAGTGTGAATTGATACTTATTTTGTTATATCTAGTTTCTTGAATATAAGCTTATGTTTCCATGTATTTATGACTACCTTATTAGGCTGGTTGCGATACTTAGTAGTTATGCTTAAAAACACTAGACTATGGTAATATGGGTTATCATAAGGTGTAGTATGTTTGGAAAAAAATTGTGGTAAATAAAATCTAGAGTTGAATGTGTATTTTAACTGGGTGGTAAAAAACTATAGTCATTATTTCTAGTACAGGATAGATAATACTGTGAGATTCATTCATATGTTTGATGGAATAAATGTATGTTTTTAGATTACTCCTATGATTAACATGTTTATGTGATATGATTTATAGTAGGATGTAAATTTAATTAATATTTTGGTTATATTATGTTAAGCAATATCACATTACTGATACTGAGTAAAGAGTAAAATGGACTTCACTAGCTTACTAGCATCACAATGCTAGATGAAGGCAATTTGATCAAGTGGTGTGTATGAATTTTTATTGATCTATAAATCACTATTATTTATTATTATTGAAAACTTTGGCTAAATTATGTTTATTGAGAGATTATCATTTTATGGGTTTGATTTCAATGTTTGTGTGATATATTGCAATAGAATGGGTTTTCTATGATACACTACATGTTTAGTTTTAAAAATTATATAACACACAGGTACTATCTTATCTCTCTCATCACTATCTACTCATCCCTAAAGGTAGGGACATTCATTTATGGTATTATTAAATGGGATCATTGGTCCATGTTTGGTGTGGAAAATCACTTAGATGATGCTCTCCCTCCCCACAATAGTACTACTTTTGAGATGACACTTGATATTGGCATAAATACTAGAGTTTGGGAACTATGCTCTGAGAAGCTATGTATCTTATATATACATTATATTGTATTATACTTTTATTAAAATATTTTCGTGAATATATGTAATAAATTATGTATTGTAAATTAATATAAGTGAATGTAAACTTATATCAACCATGGTTGGTTTATTATAATTACTTTATATATTAATTTTATGATGTGTTCTCTTGATATTAAAGATCAATGATATATGATGTAATATGTTTTATTTACTATTATCACACTTAGAGTATGTTGTATGATCTTTGATTATATTCTCATGGTGTAATTTATTTATATTATATGTGTTTAATAAATAAACAAATTTCACATATTCATAGGTAGATCTTAGAGGGGATGTTACATGTGGTATCAAAGTTATGACTCAAAATCTAGGACCTAATGAGTCCACTAATGTTTTTGATATCCTTTTATTGATAGAAAGAAGGATGATGAAATATAGAGTTTCTAGATATGGTCTATTTAATTCTAATGATAATAACCCTCCATTTGATCATAGTCAATTTGCCATTGAATAGTTAGTAAAGATGGATCTGATTCACACAGCTATGAATGAGACCAGGGATCAAATTATAGCTCTAGAGTAGGTTGTTCATGGCCATGAAGAGGAATAAAAATAATAAATACTTGAATAACATCATAATAAGTAGTAAAATCCTTAGGATACTAGAGCTTAGGTAGCTAGGTACCTAAGTTCGATGGGACGGTTTTGGGTGATGGAGTTGAGGTATGGATAAATAAGATGGATAAGTATTTTGAGATTCAAAACTACTCTAAGGTTACAATATAATATGGGGAACATACTATTTGGATATTGAAACAACTACGTGGTGGGATACTAAGAGGTTGGAAATGAATCTTAACTCAACCACCACTACATAAGACTAGTTTATGGAATTATTCAAGTCACAATGGCTCTCATAGATTTATAAAATCTAAATTAGGGTGTCTTATCAGTGAATGAGTACTAAGAGAAGTTCACCAAAATTATAAAATATGTACCTCAATATCATGGATAAGAGGTTTAGGATTAGGAAGTTTAACATGGGTTTGAGGCCTCAAATTGGTGGAGAGGTGGATGTTCATGGACCTTCTACCATGGACTAAGTTTTTGAGAAGGTAGTGAAATAGGAGTATAAGTTGAAGTTTCTTTCAAAATCCAAATAAAAGTTAAAGAAAAAGTTTGGAAATTCCAAGTAAACCTTTAAGAATAATAATTGGAAACAAAGGAGTGGAGACTCCACGAAGTAGTTCAAAAGTTAGAATGCTAAGTTCAATAATGGTTTAGGCAACAAAAAACAAGGTAATGGATCCAAAAGTAGTTTCAAAGGAAACTAATAGAATGATAGGAAAGGACTAGTTGGAGTTTTTTTCATTTTAAAATATGACCATTATGCTTGTGATTGTTCTCAGGACAAGTTAAAGGGAAAAGGTCCTAATCCTTAGCAGGGAATTTTGTAACAATAGAGTCATGCAATAGTCAAAAAATGGTAAGTTGAATTTCAAGCATTACCCATAGAGTTATCAATTACTTTATTTGACAATCCAATTTCTATTTTGATAGATACAAGAGCCAGAAAGTGTATTATAGCTCCTAATATGCTTAGTATGTTAACTAGAAGAGTTGGTGTAATGAAAAATGCATGGTCATTATAGTATTGGAATGACTCAAAAGTCATGGTTGACAAGTGTTTAGTTGAAGAATTTTTTAGGTTACCCAAATTCACAATAGTTATGGATTTGTATGTATCACCACTAGGGTTATATGATGTGATCTTAGGAGTCAACTATATTTCAAAACATAAAGCCAAGATTGATTGCTACCTAAAGAAGGTTGCTTATCTGGATGATTTTGGCAATCAAACACAAATTCAAGGTGAGAAGATAGAGTTAAAGCTTAGGTAGATTTATGCAATGAAACTTAAGAGATCTCAAGGAAAAGGGTGCCAAGCATTTATCATCAATATAAATGAAATAGAATAACCTAAGGAACCATCTCTTGAAGATTACCATCATTTTTTAGAGATTTTCATGATGTGTTTCTAGAAGAGTTATCAAGTTTGCTCTTAGACGTGAGTTTGATTTTTCTATAGACATCATACCTTGTTAGGAACCATAGTCTAAGGAACCATATATAATGATAGCATTTATTTAGTTTAATTGAAGGCTCAACTTAAATAATTATTAGAAAATGGGTTGATCAGGTTAAGTGTGTCACCATGGGGTGCACCAATTGTTTTTATCAATAATGATGGTACTCTTAAACTTTGTATTGATTACATAATGTTGAATAAGATAACTATCAAAAAAAGGTATCCACTACCTTGTATAGATGATATTTTTGATCAAATGTAGGGAGCAAAAGTATTTTCTAATATTGATCTTAGAGATTGATACCATCAGTTAAGGATACAAGATGAAGATATTTTGAAGACAACATTCAAAACTTATTATGAACATTATGAGTTCATAGTGTTATTGTTTGGGCTGATTAATGATCTAGAAACATTCATGAACCTCATGGATAACATATTCATAGATTACCTTGATCACTTTATTTTGGTTTTTTTGGATGAAATTCTTATCTACTCAAATAATGAAGAGGATCACCTTCAACATATGGAGCTTGTTCTATGATAGTTGCAAAAGCACAAGTTATATGGTAAATTTTCTAAGTACACATTTTTATAGGAAAGAGTATAGTATTTGGAACATATTATCTCTATATATGGTATCTTAGTAGATCTAAGTAATATTAGAGCCATTATGGAATGGCCGATGCCAAATAATGTGCATGAGGTAAGAAGTTTCATGGGGTTAAGAGGCTATTACAAGAAGTTCATTCTAAATAATTCTAAGATAGCTAATTAAATTATTTATTTATGATGTAAGAACCAAAATTTTGTCTAGAAAAAAAAGTGCAAAGTAAATTTTTAGGAGTTAAAAATAAGGCTTATATCAACACTAATGTTAAGAGTTCCTGACCCCAATGGTCAATTTTTGATGGTCACAAATGCTTTAATCAATGGACTAATAGGAGTACTTATACATGATGGTGTATTAGTGGGTTATGAGTCATATAATCTAAATCCTTATAAGATGAACTATGCCCCCTCATGATATAGAACTTGTAGCAATTGTGCATGCTTTACAAGTGTGGCAACATCACTTGTTGGGAAAATATTTTGAGCTCAAGATAGATAACTTGGGACTCAAGTACATATTCATCAAACCTAATTTTAATGCTCATCAAAGATTTTGGCTTTAATTCTTGTTCGATTATGATTTTGACATTAGTTATATGAAAAGAAAGGAAAATACAGTAGCCAATGCCCTAAGTAACAAAAGGTACATAACAACCATAGCTATTATCTGTAGTACTTTCAAGGATTTGGTGATTGAATTCACATGAGGTGATGAATTATATGATTAGGTCAAAAAATCATTATTTAAGAATGCTCAAAATCCTCAGTATAAAGGATTTAGATTGGAGAGTGATGGTTTATTGCATTAAAATAGAAGGATGTATGTGCCAAATCAAGAGAATTTATGGATCATGGTACTAAAGGAATTATATAATGTACCATAATTGGGACATCCAATATTAACTAGACTCATGGTAGAGCTTAGATCACTATATTTTTGGAATGGAATAAAAAAAGATGTAGTAGACTATGTGTCACATTGTCTAGAATACCAATGAGTGAAATATGAGCATGTGCATCCAATTGGATTGTCATATCTACATGATATACTAGAATCAAGGTGGTAGGTGTTTAGTATGGAATTTGTCCAAGGGTAGCCAATTTCATGAGATAGACATGATATGATCTTGGTAGTTGTTGAAAAACTAACCAAGGTGGCTCTTTTTATTCTAGGTAATTTGATAGATGATGCACCTACTATGGCAAAAAAATTCATAATAGAAGTGTATAGGTTTCATGGATTTATAGAGAAGATAATTTTAGATTGTGATTTAAAGAGGACTTTTAGATTTTGGATAAATTTGAATTTAGCTTTGTGTAAACAATTAAATTTTAGTACAACATATCACCCAGAGACTGATAGATAGACTGAGAGAGTTAATCAGGTATTAAAGGATCTTCTTCATATGTATTACATGGATCAATAATACAAGTGGGAAGATTATATTCCATTACTTGAGTTTGTATAAAATAACTCATACCAATTAGATTTAAAGATGGAACTATTTGAGGCATTGTATATGAGGTGTAGGGAACTAATTAGTTGGGATAGATTAGAGGACAGGGTAGTCCTTGGACCTGAGATACTTATAGAAATGGAAGAGTAAGTTAGATTAATTAGGTAGAGATTGGCTAAGGCCAATGATAGGTATAATATTTATATATATCTTAAGATAATAGGAAGGAACTTTATAGTAGGTGACAAAGTGTTCTTGGAGGTTAAACCATAGAAGAGCTTAATTAAATTTGGGAAGTCAGTGAAATTATCACCAAGATATGTGGGACCCTTCGAGGTGTTAGAAGTGGTCATTACTATAATTTATAGGCTTGTAATTCCACCACACACACACACACACACACACACACACACACACATATATATTAAATAATGTCTTCCATGTTTCTTATGTTAAGAAGTATATAGCTGATCCTAAATATGTGTTATATTGGAAAGCTTTATAGGTTCTAGACCCTAGGGTGGTCATGGTAGAACCAATTAGGGTAATTGACACTCATAAAATTTATTTTTGTAATAAAGAGATGTCAAAATAAAAGGTAAATTGGGACTAACATTCTAGGGATAGTAATACTTGGGAGGACTATGATGAGTTTTACAGGAGATTTACTGATTTATTTGCTTGATTAGATACTATTATGCTATGTATTTTTCTACTGAACAATATTTTAATTTAGAATATATGTTTGAATAAGAGTCATATAGGATAATGACTAATTTTAGGGTGAAGTATGTTTCATCTTGATTCTTTTTTACATCAATTATTTTATTATGCATATATATTTATAGTTAACACATTTGATTTGGTTAATTTTGACTAAGTTTTGAGATATATGCTGCTATGGGACAATAGGATATTACTTGGGTTACGTGTTTGTATTACTTTGAGCTAGTTGTAGTGTAAGTGTTTACATTACAAACATGTTGATGTATTATTTAAATTATATTTTGTGATGAATGAATATCATGATGTTAGGATCTAACTAGCTACTTATTGTGAGGTTGATATAGGAAAACTCATCCCTCAAATCCTGATGGAGTGAGAGCATCATCAAAGAGGGTGATGTAGATGGAGGTGTCAAAGGATAATAGAGAAATTAGATAGAACCATACACACACCATAGTAGTTATCACATGTTAGAATGCATAATAAATGCTTAGTATAGTGTGTTTATTTTTACTTACATTAAATAGTTGATTTCCACGGTTTGCTAGTATAGTTTAAATGGATTAATAGAACTCATTTTCCATGATTAATATGTTTTATCATTAATAGTAATATATCCATTATTATAATAATTATATTTAAATCCATATAATTAATTTATGAAATTATCATTAAATTTCTATGGCATTAGGTGGATGCTAATTAAATTAGTAAAATTATGGATTTTTTTATAATTAATGTTAAAAATAAATAAAATTTAGAAAATTGTCATTTGAGAGGAAAAAATGGAAGAAAATAAAAATAACACTAAAAAATAAAAAGAAATAAATTGGTTTAAAAATAAGAAAAATGAAAATAAGAGATACATTAACTATTAAAAATACAAGGAAAAAGGAAATTAAAAAAAAGGAAAAAAAGGACTATGCCCCTTATCGTATATGGAGAATATTAGAAAAAAGGAGGTGAATTTGGAGAAGGTGAATAAAAATCATGGCACTCAGAGGATTCAGATAAGAAAATAAGCATTGGTAGAGATTTAAGAGGAAGTAAAGACAATCAAATAGGTTGTCAGGTAGGTGTTTGGACTCTTGACAAAACCTTAATTATGTGTGTTTAGATAATTATTTATAATTGAATGAATTTGGAAAAGAATGATTAAATTAGGTGTTTCATGTAAGGGAATATATGTTGAACCAAACATAGGAATCAACATACATACTTTTATTTAGCAGAGAATAAATATATAGATATTTGGTTACTAAAAATGCAAACCCAATATATTTATAAACTAATTCCTACTTTTATGTAACTAGACATCCCATAGAAAAGATTGGAATACACCAAAATAGGCAAATAACATTATGTATACACTTGTAGAGGCATCTAACTACATGTTCACTTTGAGTCAATTTGCATTAATATATACAATTCTATATAATGATTAGTCTAGCTATAAACCCAATAGGCATATTTGTATAATATATATATCTGTGTGTATATATATATGTATATATATATATATATATGTATATATATATATGTATATATATATATGTATATATATATATATATATATATATATGTATATGTATATATGTATGTATATATGTATGTATATATATATATGTATCTATATATATGTATATATATATATATATATATATATATATGTATGTATATATATATATATATATATATATATATATATATATATATATAAGTTTGAATAAACTATATATTTGTATTACTAGGGTGTCAATCTATATTTGGACATAAAACCAATCTACATTATTATCAATATGTTTGTATAAATATTTAACTTTTACCATCAGATCAACTTGAAATGAGATGCATGGATACAAGGTATAAAATATGGGAGCTAAATTAAAAATTGTCCATCACCACATACAACCATGCTAAAATTAAAATGATGCCTTACTTAGGATGGGTGTCCCATTATAAGATGACAAATCAAAATGTTAATTGAGATACTATTAAATACATATTATACTATTAATTATTTATTATATTGGGCTATATTTGATTGATGTATATTCCCATGATTCTCCACCTACCAGGTGTTGTGACTTTATAAGACTATTTCCTCCTATATCGAACCTGTGACTTTATGCATAGTATAAATATTATATGCAACCCAATCAAGCTAAGAGGAAGGTAGCCTTTAGGAGGCATTTCAGATTCAGTTTATTAAATACTATTATAGGATATGAGTATTTTCTTTGATGAGTGTTACATTGGAAACATTTATATACATGTACCTTGAAATACATTTATTTATTAGAAGATTTACACCACAATTATTTTGATTCACTGTATGAATTATTCATTTAATTTAACATTTCGAAACTTGATGACTCTCACATAATTTTCATGCTATTATGGGCAATGATCCACTAGTTAGGTTTATAAATAAAATATAAATATTTTTGTATTACTTAAGATTAGGATATTTATATGTACATATTTGTGAGTATGAGAAATATGTATTTAATAATCCATGTATTTATATATTTAAAATGTCTCACATCATGACTTATTTATCTATTAATGTATTATTTAGATCCTTATTTCTTTGTAGATTATATATACATGTTTATATCTTGTCATATCCAAATGACTAATTTGATTAGGGAAACATATACATAACCCCAAACTTGAGCTAGATGGTTATTTATTAATATTCGTTTATTGGAATTGATAGTTGATTTATTTTAAAAAGGGGTTACTAAAAACCTTATTTGGAATATAAAATACTATAGTTATAATTGGATATAATCCTAAAAATAGCATTTATTAAGGCATATGGTGTGTAAATAACTCAACATAGTCTTTCATTATATCATGTTAAACTTTATGATGTAGAAACTCTTTACATATGTAGCATGGGAAATAAAACATGTAGTTTGGATATCACACTAATAATATCTACATAATTATGAATTAGTAACAATATGATTAATAAGAATATAAGAATACATGTGCTTGTTAGCACATACATGTACATAGGGGAATGCACTTATGATTATATTTCCTTAGGTGGTTATAAAATATATTATAGAATTAAGTATAATAGAGCTTTATGTATTATGTGCATACAACCCCTAAGAATATAAAAAATGCTAAATTGGAGTATTCCATGTTTAGTGTGAATTGAGACTTATTTTTTTATATCTATTTTCTCAAATATAAGCTTATATTTCCATGTATTTATGACTACCTTATTAGATTGGTTGTGGTACTTAGTAGTTATGCTAAAAAACACTAGATTGTGGTAATATGGGTTATCATAGGGTGTAGTATGTTTGGAAATGAATTGTGGTAATTAGAATCTACAGTTGAATGTGTATTTACCTAGGTGGTATAAAATTATAGTCATTATTTCTAGTATGGGATATATAATAATGTGAGATTCATTCATACATTTGATGGTATAAAATGTATGCTTTTATTTTACTCCTATGATCAACATGTTTATGTGATATGATTAATAATAGGATGTAAATTTTATGAATAATTTATTTATATTATGTTAACCAATATTGCATTGTTGATACTGAGTAAGGAGTGATACAGACTGCACTAGCTTACTAGCATCACAATGCTAGATGAAGGCAATCCAATCAAGGGGTCTTTATGAATGTTGATTGGTCTACAGATCACTATTATTTATTATTCTTAAAAACTTTGGCCAAAGTATGTTTAGTGAGACATTATCATTTAATGAGTATGATTTAAATGTTTGTGTGATATTTTGCAATAGAATGGGTTTTTTATGAGACAATGCATGCTTATTTTTAGAAATCATACAACACATGGGTACTATCTTGTCTCTCTAGATTCTCACACCATCACTATCTACTAATTCATGAAAAGAGGTCCATTCCATAATAGGATTAGTGTGGGGGATAATTGGTCTATGGTTAGTGTAGAAAATCACTCAGATGATGCTCTCCCTCCCATAATAATACTAATTTTGAAATGACACTTGAGATTTCCAAAAATATTAGAGTTTGGGAAATATGCTCTAAAGAGCCATGTATCTTATATGTATATTATATTGTATTATACATATTATTGAAATATTGTCATGAAGTGTTGTAATTAATTATTTATTGTACATTGACAATAGTAGTTGTAGACTTGTATCAACCATGGCTGATTTATTATAATTACTTTCTATATTCATTTTATGATGCATTCTCATGATATTAAAGATCAGTGATATATGATGTGATATGCTTCATTTATTATTATCACATTTAGAGTATTTTATATGATCTCTAATTATATTATCATAGTGTAATATATTTATAGCATATGTGTTTAATTAAAAAAATCATGTATTTCTAGGTAGATCCCAATGGGGATGTTATAAAACTCGATTGTTGTGTTAATGCATGTGTCCATCTAGGACACAAGTGTATATAGAGCTAGAAAATAGGTATAGATCAAAAAATATAAGTGAAGGATAAAAATTAGGTTTAGAGCATTTTGTATAGCATATAAGGTTGTGTCATAAAATAACAAAGGTTAGAATAAGAGATAAATAATTTGGCATAAAGAGATAGGAAATGTGAGACTTTTGATAGTGGGAAGGTATATAAATGAAAGGTACAATTGAGATAGGTTTTTTTCAAGTTTAAAATATTGAGGTAATAAATAAAACAAAATTTAATATCTATATTTTCCCCCTTTTATGTAGTAATAAAATTTCTCATTTAAAGGAAAGAAATGTATACCTGGGTGTGTATAACACACCTTGTCTATGTGTGAGCCCAACTTGAGTTCTTTGTTATTGTCTAACCTATAACCAAGAATGTGTTAAAATATATAAGTAGTGTATGAATATAAAATTTAAATAATTTGAAATGTTTGAAAGTAAAAAGAGAAAGGTTAGGAGTGCAACTATGTGTTGATGCAACCTTCTTACCTTTTGACAATTTGATTTGAAAGGATGCTTCATTATGAAACATTAAAATTAAGACTAAGATAATTATGAACATACAAGTGCATATATATAGATATTTGAGGATAAAATGCCCCAAATATTTGTGTTAAAGTGAGTTTCAACATAATCATTGAGCCTGTTTCATCTCAATCATGTAACCCAAGCATGTGCATAACCTGGTGAGTGTGAATGATTTTATAAACTCATAATATATAAATGGTGAGGGTTGATGATTTAATTAAATCCAACCTATAATTATAGTGAAGATAGATTATGAAATTAAATATAAATTATAAATTTGGTAAGATTGAGTGATTTAATGAACTCAGCCTTCCAAAGGTGAACCGACTACTGTAGTAGACTGGATCAATAAAAGTACATAAAAATCCATACTAGATATGATAACAATCCATAATAGTATTTGAAATCTAGAAAATGATTTTATTTTGTAAATTTTTAAGTGCCCCTTGCATGGTCTGTGCACATCATATATGTCTCAAGATTAAATCTAAGTATAATAACAATATAATTCATAAAATGTTACCATAAATGTGTATCTAAATAATATAACTATGAAATTTGGTGAATTGTAAATCTAATGCAAGCATGGCTGAAATGTTTTTATGGTATCCCCCCACTAATTTTGGAGAATCTGATAACTAGTGTAAATTTGGAGAACATGTTTCTATAATATGCCCCTAGTATAATATAAAACTATTAAAATGTGGAAATCATGCCTCTATGACATGCCCCCACTGATATTCCCCCTTTAAGGTGAGGATAAATAAAATCTAGTAGTTACCCAACCTCAAAAGGATAATATAACTATATAATATATGCATGGATCATATTATATATAGGAATGACATGTCTAGGTAGAGATACAATTGAATCACATAATATATAAGATGCATGATATAGACCATGGAAACATCTAGAGACTAATAGTATAAGGTCAACAAGAAATAAAACACACACACAAGTGTACTCAAAAGTAAAGCAAAAGGAAATGTTCCAAGAAGACCTCATATAAGGGGCATGTTCAAATGTTTCATAATCAAAGGGAAATGACTTAGCCCAATGTCCAAAAATCATAAAATTAAATACTCAAATATTTATACAATAACTAATGACATATTCAAATGTCAAATAGGTAAACAAAGGCACATGGGCCACAATCAAAATATCATATTCAAATGATCAACTAGGATAGAAAATTTAAGACAATAGTAAGCAAGGTAAGACACTCAAGAAAGGGTATAAATAAAAGCATGTAATAAAAAAAATGACACGAACATATCATATTAGTTCTTATAAATATGTCTTAGTAAAAAATCTTAAGTATATAACATATCAAATACACTATGAAAATACATGAGGATGGATACATGCATTTGTAAGTATATAAGCTCAAACATTATAATTTAAAATGATTAGATAATAATATAAATTGGGTGTATCATGATCAAAGAAGAAAATTCCCCCAACGTACTTATGATATGAGTAGAGGGAAGGCCCAACATCTAGATGTGAATATATGATGCATCTAGGTATGCTTGTATCATGGTCAAATTATGTGTGAAACATATGTGTATATATGTAAATGAATGGTATGATATTTACTAACATGGATCAAACAACATAAGTATAATAAATAGTAAAACTAAGAACATGTTCAATTTTTTTGTTATTCTTTTGAATATTTGATTTTTTAGAATATATAGAAAGAAAAAGGCTACCCTATGATCCCATCTAAGTGATGCTCATAGGTAGCTCCAAGATAAAAAAAATGGTATATAAAATTGATGGTACTATCAAAGAACATGTTTAGGTGTAATATCTATCACTGTAGGCTCTATGATTCTCTGCATAAGTATCATAGGACTTTATGGTATTAAAGAGGTAATAGGAGTAGGGATTCATGAAACCCATTATTTTATGCTCTATAGTTTATTGAAAGTATAAATAATATCAACATGTTTATTTTATCTAAATTAACTAAGTGTGCTACATAGTAATAGACGAGGATTCATGGAATCCACTATATATCTAATGTAATTTTATCTCAAGTATGGGACACATAAGAAAGGGGATTTCTTATTATATATATTTTCATGGAAGATTAACCTTAATAGGTTAGATAATTAGTTTACTTGGAATAAAATTCTCTTGTTCAAGTGGATTTTCATATGGAATTATAAGATCTATTACTACCTTACTGGTACGAATGTATTCAATACACACATACACTATGAAAGGTACTATGAAGAGTTTATGTATCCAAAGTCATCTTAATAACATATCAAATAATCCCACACATAATATAACTAAGAAGGTGATGAATACATGTGTTATGCCAACCTATAAAGGTAAGTCAATCTCACCAATAACATGCTATGAGGTCCCATCAAATACCTGACCATTTTGGTTGAAGGATACCAATAATCATGTGTATATTCCAAATGTGAAAGTAATGCCAAGGTTGCTAGCACCATTATCAATCATAACACCATTAATAGGTTGGTGATCAAGGTATGCTCAAATAAATAATAAATGAATATTTGTGTCATCATCCACAATCTCACTATCATCAAAAGTAATATATGGTATCTAAACCATAAGAGGTATATGTCATGTATAAGTACCAATAATCCCATTTAATGGGTTCCCATAATGTGGTAGAGGAGGATGTGCATTGTATCCCATTTTCACTTCCATATTATTTATAGAATTAAATTATAATGGATCACTAGATATATGTTGGTTATGATGGTCACCATGTTGTGATCATGAATCCTTTGGATTATAAAATGTAAGTTTTTGGTTACAATAATTAGGGAAAATTTTAATGGCCTCGATTAAAAAAAATTGGAGGTCACTAGGTGAATCAATTTTTTAATGATGGTGAATCAAATTGAAAGGCATATAATAGTCTAGGATACTTATGAGGTGGCACATGGTGAATTATGAGGAAACACAGGTGGCAAATGGTGAATTATGAGGAAACACCATGCATTTTTACAAATGCACCATGCAGTTACTTGACTACATTAACTAGTTGTCCATAGATCTAGGTCGTTAACTATGTAGGTGAATCAAGTGATGGAATATGCATAATCAATTTTTCTTAAATAACTTATCCAAACATAAATATTATTGTGTATTTGGATTCCTATTGAAAATTTATGAAATGTATAAAAATAATCATTGAAATCCAAATATGTATACAAAAGTTATGACCTCAAGAAGTTGGGGAGTCAGCATTACACTTATATGTGGATGACTGCATGATGTAGTCACATGACTACATGATGCAATCATCTATTTGTAAGTGTAATTATGATTCCTTAACTTCTCAAGGCTATAAATTTTTCATAAAAACTTGGATTGTGATTATTTTTTTAAAATTGTATAAATTTTCAAGAGGAATCCAAATATGTAAGAATATTTAGGTTTTAAGATATTTTGATGCCTTAACACTCTTAGCATAAGAAATAAAATAAACGCTGTAGAAAAATGATGACTAGATGCAATCATATGACAACTTTTTTTAGTCATCAAACACATATTTTTTTATCATTAGACACCTACTTGATATCATTTCCCAACACGAGGTTGGTTTCATCTGATACCATATTGATATCATTTGACACCTAGTTAAAGTCACACCTTATGGTTACAAAAAGTTTAATATATTATATATAATGGTGAATTTCCCAAATTTGATTTTTTTGTGTTGATGACATACATATATAAGAATAAAATTATTTTAAAAAGTAGGCGAGATAACCCTTAAATTTACATTATACCCTAAAATTTGGGTGATCTTGTATTATCAGCTACCTAAAAAATTGCCAAATCTTGACTTCAAAAAATTGAATATTGAGAAATTAATGAAGATCCACAACTAAAAAAATTCCTATCAAGAAGGTATTTGAGCTTATGCTTCAAGATATAACATCAATTAGTAGAATGCCTAGGACCCTAGTGATAGTCACAATAAGCTTTGACATCATATCCATGAGGTATAGCTCTAGTCATATCAACTTCTATGAGATGAGGGGGATATATAATATGCTAATCTATAAGATTCTTAAGTATCAAAGCTTGAGACTTAGATAATCATGTAAATTGTCTCCTTGGTGTATTAGATAATACAAGTTGATTGGGTTTCTATGACATTATGTTAATAGTTTTAGTTGTTTTTTGTAGGTTTTACCTTGTAGTTTGGTTTGATATGAAACTTGGTACTAGATGTAGTCACTGTGTTTTCTACATACTTAAGCTTGTTCAATTAAATAAGTTTCATTTCACAATCTTGCACAATATGGAATACGCCATCAAAAGGTTTAAATTTTTTGAAAAAATATGGACTCATGTAATAGTTCAAACAAAATTTGGTTGAAGATGTGTTGAATCTCTTTATATACCATTTGATTTGTAATTTTGGCCAACATTTTCTTGTACCTCAAGATATATTCATTGATAGGTTCATTTGTTATTTATTTTATCTTTGTAATTTGGGCATAAAATAATTTTTTGATAATTTTTATAGAGAAGTGTGATAAAAATTGATCTGTAATAGGTTTGAGTGCTTTTACTAATTGAATTGGTAAATCATATAATCACCTTAGAGCATAGTCCTTGAGGCTCCTCAGAAATAGGTTAGTCAAAAGTATATAATTAGAGGCATAATCAAGGCATGCCACATATAAAGATCAAATATGCTATTTAAGATCACCCTTTCCATCATAAAATGTGAACTTAGGTGAAAAAAATAGTTGGCAAGGGGTGAAAATATATATGAGGTGCAAGAGGGTTATGTAACACCTCTTATGAATCAATAACATAAGGTTAATTCATAGAATTTTACTCAATATTAGTAACCTTAGGTTGAAATTTTTTAATAGTTTAGACAAGATATTACACATTTTTATTTCTAAGATTGGAAGTTTGAGAATACAAAAAGGAGGTTTACCCAGGGTTTGAGTTGATATAGGCATTGAAACTAGTAATAGGATTGAAGTGACAATGTTTCCCATGGAGGATATAGAAATAATATTTTTGTCCTTGGGGAAAAATGGTGTAAAAACATAATATGTGCCCATACTAGATGTAAGATTTAATGAATATCTCAAAGGGAGGTTGATTGGTATGGAATAAATTATAGTACCACAAAGGATTTACCATCATTAGGGGATGATGCCTTAGACTTAGCATGTTTACACACACACACACACACACACACACACACACAGATCTTAGAGTAGGGTAGAATAGGAATTTTTTTATAACTTGAGTGCTCTTTTGATCTGATTATATAGGTGATGAATGAATGAGGGTTGATATTGTATTTATACTAATCCAATCAAGATATAACTCACATTGAATCACTTATTATAACCATTTTAATATGTTTCATTTTCAAATTGGATGACTTGAGGTCACTAGGCACTTGTGAAGGGTATGATAGTAGCATCAATGCTACTATCTATCTCAGATGTTTGTGTCTAGATAGAAGGAGAGAAGGCATAGGCTTAGAACTTATAGAGATATAAGATAAGTAAATTTAAAGCATTCTAGGGAAGATGGAATGTCTATGCCATTCAATATAAAGTTTATCAAACTAATAGATAGGACAAAGGGCACAAGATAGAGTAGATGTGAGGCTTACAAAACAAGGCATGTGTATAACTAAGAGGAACAACTAGGGTTTACATTTTCTAGGTGTCAAAGTTTGAGGTGATACACAGTCATAAAATATCACTTACATCCCCACTTTAATCTAGTAATGAAATTTATAGTCTAAAGGAAAGGAATATGTACCTGGGTGTGTATGCATACCTTATTTTTGATTGAGTTGAATTTGAGTGCTTTGATAGTGATTGGACTATAAGCAAGATCATTTTATAATGTATAATTATTGAATATAATCTAGGTAAAAATTGCTTGAAATAGATTAGAATTGAAAGAGCAAAGTTTAAGAGTACATCTGTGTGTTGATGTAACCACCGTACCTATTAGCAAGTTATTTTTTACAAAATATGTATCACTGTAAGGATTTGAAACTAAAATTAGGATAAATATAGATAATTATTTAAAGTGTATATATCTAAGGAGATAGATAGAGAGAGATATTGAAGTCACATGGCCCAACTTTGGATAAAAAGTGAGTTGACACCTAGTAGTTGAGATTAGCTCAACCATGCAACCTAATGATATTTATAACCTAGTGAGTTTGGATGATCAAGTCCAAACTAAAAAATTAGAAATATTGAGTGATTTAATCACCTTAACCATACTAGAAGATGAACCAACTACTATAGTAGATTAGCTCGCTAAAGTCCATAAAATTCCATAGAGCATTGATACATACAATAGGTTTTAATTTTGAAATTAATTTGGATTTTGAAATATTAGGCACATGTTGCATAAGATATGCACCTTAGATATGTCTCATGCTTAAAATATGTATAAAAATGGTACCATGTATATAATTCTACCACAAACATGTATCAAAATCATATAACTATGTGCTTTGGCCAATTTGGATAACTATGTAAGTGTGGATGACATCCTTCCAAAGCATACCCCCACTATATATGGAGAAATATGAAACTGATATAAGTACCAATATGGGGGACATATTTCCAAAACATGCCCCTAATATAAATTGGAGATGATGGATACTTATTAGGTGTGGAAAACATTCTTTTTAATCATACCCCCACTAAATCTATGAATTGATATAAGTACCATATCGAATGAATGTGGATAACTTGCTTCCAAAGCATACACCATAGAATATAAAAATGTGAATGTGTGGAAGCCATGTCCATATGACATGACCCAACTAAATTTTAAAACTAGAATAAGTACCAAATACTAAATCAATGTGGAGAACATGCTTCAAAGTATTCCCCCACTATAATATGGAAACTGTGAATGTGTAGAATCCATATCCATATGGCATTACCCTACTGAATTTGATAATTACAAAAAGTGTGGAGAACATGATTCTAAATCATGCTCCAACTAAAATTCCCCCATTTAAGGTGAGATAAAATAGAACCTAGAAGTAACCTCACCTCAAAAGGGTAAGGGAACTATAAATCTATGAATGTAACCATGTAGCATATCGAAGGAACATGTCTAGGTAAATGTATCATTGAAGCACAAAGAACCAATGTGATCACATGTAGGCCTAAGATGTATGATAAATATCATGGAAATGTCTATATGGTAATAATAAAATCTCAACAAGAAAACAAACACACACACAAGAGCACTCAAAAGTAAGTAAAAAATCAATGGCCCAAGGAGACCATAAATAAGGGACATGTTCAAATCCTACAAAATCAAATGGAAACGACTTAGTTAAATGTACACAAAGTAAGGAATGACATATTCAAATGTCCATATAAAAAAATGACATATTCAAATTTCCAAGAAGGTAAAAATAGGCATAGGGGCCACATATAATGGATCATATTCCAATGCTCAAACAAAAAATACAATAAAAAGGCAAAAATCTCAAGGAAATGTGTAAATGAAAAGAATAATCAACCAACATAAACATGTCATAGTGGCCCATGGATAGAATGTGTTATCAAAACAAATTTTAGGTGAATAACATATCAAGTACCATGTATAAGATACAAGCATGGATAATGCATGTGTAACTACATATGTAAGCTCAAAAATGATAGTGTAGAGTGATCATCAAACCATATTTTTGTATATCAAGATCATAGAATATGCATACCCCTAGTGTCCTGGTGACATGTGTAAAGGAAAATCCCAACACCCATAAGAGTATCATGTATCTATTTATTCCTATATATGTGTATGTAAGAGTAAATTATATGCTAACCCTCAACATGGAACTAACACATAGATTCCAAGGAGACAATAAAACATGTAGGTGACGAAAATGTGTTTTGATTTTCAAATACCTTTTTTGATTTTTTTAGTATTTTTGGAAGAGACAAGACCATCTTATGATCTCATCCAAATGATGATCATAGGTTTCTCACCACTTGAAACTTGGTTTAATAAATTGGTGGTATTTCCAAGGAGCATGAATAGGTGAAATATCTATCACTTTAATATCTATGATGCTCAACATATATATAGTAGGAATTTAAGGTTGTGAAGTACTTACATAAGGTATAGGGGTTCTTGGAACCTATGCTCTATGGTTTATTTGGAATACCAATATTAGGAACATGTTTAGATACTTTGGATATCTGAATATGGTGCAAAAAAGATGAGGATTCTATGAAAACCACCATGTATCTCTGATGTAAGGGTCTTTCAAGTACTAAATATATACACAATATTTTCAAACATTATCAATTATTGATGCTCTTTATCTTGTAGGAACTCATCGAGTCTCAATCTAAGTGAGTACACATCTTAAGGGGTGCATTGGGAAAGGGGTTAGAAGACTATTGGTGCTTTATAGGATTGTTATCCCTTTTTTCCACTTGTTATCTACACACTTGTATCCTAAAACCATTACCCTAAGATTTTCCTCCTATTTTACACCCTCATTTAGTCATTTTCCACCTTTATTAGCCCTTTATCTAACCTAAAACCCATTTTGATAGTTTACATGACATAGTCAGCCACATCTACCTTGTATCCTTATTGACAAAGCTTATTAGGGACTAGGTTAGCCCCTGGCCAACCTAATCCATGACCTAGTTTGTTTTTGTCAATTAAAATACTAGGTCAACTGGGTCAACCTTGTTAGCCTAAAATTTTAGAAGGGTTTAGGTTAGATCCACCCATATAAACACATTCATTTTGCCATTTCTAAGAGAAAGGAAGAATAATTAAGATATATTGTGCATCTACTCATCCACCATTCTAATTGAGAATCAAGATTTATGTTTCATATTTTATTTGGGGATTTTGATCTTGTCTTATGGAGAAGTGCTTTGGATGCATTGATAGGTTTTGTAGCCTATATATTATTTATCCTTGTCATCCTTACATACCACAACAACCTCTTATAAATCACCTTGGCCAAGGGAGATATTGTTGCTCGATGGTTTCATATTCAAAGGTAAGTATTCCTAACTTTGTTCCTCCTTTGTAATAGTAGATATATATGCATTTGCACTTATTTTCTATGCATTAGGATTATGTATAAATTAACATGAGTATATGTATTATATGAATGTTTAATTTTAATGTTTATTAACCCCACTTTATGCCACAAGATTTGGTGTTCACTAGATTAGAATTTACTTCACTTATTATTAGTTTAGTTAATATGAAAACATATGACCTAGTTAGGGTTACTACATAGTTTTTCTTGACTAGAGGCTTTGGAACCCTCCCTAGTGATACTATTTATGGTAAGAGATCCTTAGATATATCTAGTAGATACATCTTGGTCATGACCCTAATTATCTAATATATCTGCAATCATAAGTTTAAGTAGGATTTATCTTCTCTGAGATAGGATTGATTTATAGATATGCGTATTTCCCATTACATACATTCTAGTGAATTTGATGTGAATCTAACCTTTGAAGGTTTTATTTCACACTTTAATTTATATAATTTCATTATTTTTTCATATTTATAATATTTTATCAAACTGACCAATATAGTTCTAACTATTTGTGTGTAGGTTTAACACACAATCACATCAAAATGACTTTGTTCTTTCTATGTAGGTATTCATTAGATATAGGTAACTGGATTGGACACATCAACACAATAATCTTATTTATTCCTAGATAGAAAAATATGTTGGAAAAGTCAACTTAGTATCTTAGTCAACATCTAAATCAATAAACTAGGTCAAACAAGCTGACTTAATATCTTAGTTAGCATCCACATTAAAATACTAGGTCAAACATGTTGACTTAGTCATCTTATTTTTATTCATCACATAGAGTTTTATAGAACTGGGTCAAACCAATAAACTTAGTTTATAGGTTTTAAAAGAAACATTCAAGGTATTATAGCACAATATTTTCAATCCTAATCATCTTCTAACCCAACAAGGTTCCTCTCTTTCTCTCTCAATCATTTTAGTAATTTATTACAATTTTATTTTGTGCAAGTTAGCAGTCTTCAAAACTACAACCCTACAACAAACTAAGTTAATTGGGTAGACTTAGTTTTGTATCTTGTCTTCTATATAAAATATTGAGTTAACCTAGTTGACTATGGTCTTAAAGTCTTTGCTTCTAAATAATAGTAGTGACTCAATCAACTCTATTCTATACTATTTGCATAGTGTCATCTAAACTCACTCCATACCATTTTAAACTTGGGAATTAATAACTATTTTTTAGTAATTAATTCACACTTTCATTTTTAGCTATTTTTATGCTTAGATTATCTCACCTAATCTAATTAGATGGCTTTTAAAATTAATTTATAGTTACACTATTTTGTTATTTTTGCACACACACTACCAAATAACACAATATTAAAAAATTCATTATCTTCCCAAAGCCTACCTACTTGGATTTCATCACCAAGGGGGAATCCAACTTGGTTTTTTGGCCAAGTATAAAAATTTGGTTAATGGTATATATTGAAAAATCACTCAACATCCTTATCACTACAAGATTGTGATGTGAGGGGGTAAGACCCAATACCAAGCCAATACCATTGACAACATAGATCCATTTTATTCTAAACATCCTGAAACCATCCATAGATTGCTTTATAGTTATTTATCTTCAATCAACTTCCCTATCACAATTAAAAAACACTTTACAATAATGTAATAACACTCAGGATGATAGTTTTTTTTAGTTAGCATTTAATTTCTAGTTGACTACTTGCTCTCTGATAATTGTGTGTTATATTATAAAAACTTGTATTGGTTAGCATTGGTACAAGGTTTTGTGATGTGTACCCCTATTGGATTATTAACATTGATCAAATTTTTTGTGTGTTTTCTTCCATTTCTTGATTTAATTATATTAAAATTTGTTTCCCTATTTTATCACACCATCATTTTGTTCAGTATAGTCTCTTACAAACTATGTTTTCCCCTATCTATAATATAGAGTCAACATGTATGACTCTATATCCCTATCTTACAATTAGGTTACATTACTAGGTCAACTTGGTCAACCCTATATCCTTATCAATCTCAATTTCATATGCTTTTTATAGTACAAAGTTGACCTATATGACTCTGAAACCTTATCTTTTAGTCAGGTTACAATATTAAGTTGATCTAGTTAACCTTGTATCCTTATTAGGCTCAATTTTATACCATGTCTATAGTACAGAGTTGACATGTATGACTCCATACCTTTATCTACTAGTTAGGTTATAATAGTTAATCAACCCGATCAACCTTGGATTCTTATCAATATTAGTTTCATACCATATTTATAGTACAAGGTCAACCTAGTCAACCCAATACCCTTATCTACCTCTTAGATTATAGAATATAGATGACTTGGTCAACTCTTTATGCTTTATGCCTTTTTACTTTTTCATCAAATTCATCTTCTTTAATTTTTATCCCTCATCATAAAATTACTATTTTAAGACAAAACATAGTTTAATTCAATAGATATGATGAGTTTTACCAACTCTAATAGGTTATCCCATAAGCAACTTATGGATCCTACCTTAGATTAAAGTAACGTGCATGTATCCACTCATACTTAAAATTATGGTACCCCTCCTTATTCCTCTTCAATTTACAACACTTTTTTATCCCTAGATGATCAACCTAAATTAGATTATACCCTATAATTTTTATTTTTCATCAATGATTTTCCTCAACATTGAGGAAAAGATACTTCTACTATCTACCATCTCATGATAAGTGGTCAAGTTAAGGATCCCCATTCACCTTCCCCTACATTCTCACATGGATTTGGGGACACAAGCTTCTTTTCTTCTCATCCTCTTCCCTCTCTTTTGACTTCTTCTCATACCATGACATCTTCTTCTTTGATTTCCTCCACCTCCATACCTAGTATATCTACTAACATAGTTGTTTCTACATCTAGTGGGCCTCTTCCAAGATCCTCTCTTATAAATTATTCCACTAGTGCATCATTTAATACCCATGGTAATCATTCCTCTAGTGTTTCTTCCTTTCATACCTCTACTAGTAAATCTTTTTCCACACAAATAACTCATGACACGAGTACCTCACTTACCAACAATTATTCTCAAGCTGTTACTAACACCCATAATGGTACCTAATACACTACTACCAATTCTAATGCTTCACATAATTTCAACAACACCACTTGAACCCATCATCTTCTCTTACAAACCCTTAATAAATTGATTGATTTCCAAGATAATAATACCAACCAAATGATGCAAATTCAAAATCATCTTATTCATCTATAAAATCACCCTCAATAGGTTCCATGGGGAACACATAAACCAAATGCTCCCTTACCTCTTCTTTGAGATTCTCATGATAATATTATACCTCAACCTCCTCTTGTTAAAAAAATAATCACATACCTTAATGAGCCTATTATTCCTTAAATTTTTAACATCAATATAGGAGGAATCACCCTTACCATTACTTATAATGGGTCAACCAATCCTACTCTCCACTTAAAAACATTTAGAAATATATATAAAGATTGGGTCAAGTTAAATACTTTTACCACTAGAAATCTATTAGCCAAAAATATCTCTAGAGATGCTTTAGATTGGTATAACCAAATCAAATCTCATTATATCACTAGTTTGGAAGATTTAGTCAATGATCTAGTCCAATAATTTCAAACTAGTGATTTCCCTAAAAATACTTTGGCCCATTCTATCAATTATAATGGACTTGAGATTGAAACTGCATAAGCTTTCATCAAATGATGGAAGACCTTGTCCAAAAAATGTGAAGACAATATGGTAGATGATAACCTCTTTCATTTGTTTACCAATGCTTTATATCCCAACTTGAAATATTGGGTTCTAACTCTCTCACCATAAACTTTGGAAGAAGCCATTGACCAAGTAAAGAACCAAGATTTCCTCATGCAACCTTGTATGGGTACTCACATGTTAATAAAAATAATAATCATCATGATGCAAATGATGGTGTCACTAACTCTTATGATACCATTTATACTATTCAAGCTATTATTCTTAACCAAGTTTTAGAATAATCTTCCCCTCCCAAACACATCACTAATCCTCATTTATCTTCAACAAATAACATCATTATTAATAAAAATTTATCCTTATAAAAATTAAAAAATCATCTACTAAGGCCTAATTCATCATAAATTGATCCCACTCATCCCATGAAATATTAGCATGATCCTAATTTTTTTTTTGGTTTCATGTTAGTTGGGGTCATTCTCATGAGACTTGTAGGTATTTTCCTAATTTGGCTATGGATTTCATTTTTGGTCCTAATTTTGACCATGATTTTATCATTTGTAAATTTCAACAAGCCTATGACATTTCCTTCAAAGCCCATGAAACAAAAAATAAATCTCAATCTTTAAACCAAGCTAATGCTCATTTGGCCATTTACAAAGATCCTCTTCTAAACCACCAAAACAATCAAGATAAGCTTACCCCTTCTACCAACAATGTTGATAGTCTTATTGACCCAAATCCTGAAGAGAATGTGGTCAATATGACTAATATTAAAAGGGTGGTTTCCTTCATTGATCCTCATCCCATCCATACTGCTTAATTATCTCGCACATTTTATGTTATCTAATACTCTTCCTCAACTCACTTAACAGAGTTGGCTCAAGAATACCTTATATCTTTTGATGAACCAATTCCAACACCTCCCTTAGATAACACTTCTCATACCATTTCTACCACTCCAACCTATTTACCCATCACCAATGATACTCAAACTTCTATCAACACTTCTTCCAACTTATCTCAAACCAAACTTGAATCAACTACCCCATCTTAGCAAGACCATCTACAAACATTTTCTCCAATTAAACCTCCCACATATTATCAACATAAATTCACATTTAATTCAACTCCCCATTCCAAGGAACTCATTAAACATTATGATCCTCTTTATAAGAATCCCCTTATGGGATATGGTGAGTGGGATCCTATTATGGAGATTACTAATCTCCCATCTCAAATCCCATTTCTTAAAATCATGCAGACCTCTCTATGTAACTGTAATCACCTTATGAAACTCTTCTTTGAAATGAATATCCCACATCCTCCCTTAGTAGGATGTGAAAACACCTTATCTATATTAGAATATATCATTTTAAAATAGTGTGATGAAATGTCCATACACATTGATGAAACTATGGACACATCTCTTTCCCTCAAATTCCCCATTGCTTATATGATCCTTGATGAGATTCTACTTCGTGCAGATGATCCTCCCTTTCTATCAATGTCCAAAATGGTGATATCCAATTCAAACATGCTTTTATTGATGATGGTTCAATCACTTATGTTTCCTCTCTTGATTTTATTAAAACCCTTAAATATTATGAATGTAATCTTAAGTACATATGCATCATGTGTCAAGGCTATGACCAAAGGAAAATTCCTCCCTTAGACTATGTGGATCCCTATAACCACCCCACTTATCATTATTTGAGTGAAGGTGATGATATTAAACTTTACTCTATCCTATAACATTTTTCTTGGTAGGCCATGGATTTATTGCATGAGAGAAGTTGCCTCTATCACTTGCTAATGTGTCAAATTTCCTCATAATGGAGCAATCTATAGGATTTAAGGTGACACTAACCCTTAGAATTTATAATAATTCAAAGACCATGGTGTCTTCAATATTATGACCCTTGAACCCTTAATGAGCATTCACTTTCATGAATCTCAACGGTTTAAATTTCCAATCAACTCTACATGAGGTTATAATGGTCACCCCAAACTCATCAAGAATATACCACCTAACCTCATAGATTTAGATGATGATGAGCATGAAAATATCAAACTCAAGATAAAAACCTCATATCTCTCACCTCATCTCATTTCCCAACTTCCACCTTCTCAAAAAGTGCATTCCTATCAACCACCTAGTGATGATATACCCATTGTCTCAATTAAGACATGGCACTTCATTAATCACACCACATCCAATGACAAGGTCATCCCTACCTATGACATTGATATTAATACACCTAAATATGATGATGGATATACCTTAGATGAATAATTCTTAGGTCTTGTTTAGGGCTAAGATGCTAAAATGATTTGTTATCATTCTTCTTTGCTTTAGTCTTTTCATAAAGCTTCTAGCATTCCATTCGATATAATTCCTAATTTTAGCAATTTTTATCTTGTTCAAAGGGTAGAGATAGTTCACACACATTCAATTTATGAATAGAATCATAGGATTATGATTATGTATCATGATATGATTGGTCCCTATCACTTTGATAGATACTAGGTCCTCTCTAGCTGACTTATCCCTGAGATGCTTGCAACTATCCTTTAGCCTTCTATGCATCCTACCCATCCTTTAGTTGAGCCTAGTTTAGATCCTATTCCCACTCCCTCTTTAGTTTAATTTATTCTTATTTAATATCCTATTTTTCCTTCAATCAATCCTCACCTAATCTCTCCATTAGCCCCACCTTCCCTTGGTGATGGTTTTTTCTGTTTACCATAACTTACTCCTTTGCCCACTAAATGGGTCGATCAACCCTATTGTGATATTCATAAAGTTATTGATCATTAAAATAGAGATTTTTCATTACACCAGCCTTCCTCATCTTCTATTTCCACTCCTTATATTAGTATACTTATAAAGTCTACTAACAAGTGTATATGTCACTTCCATGACATAGATAATCATTCATCCACACATTATCATAAGATATGACAATATATAGACACCTTTCATCCCACTAATCCTTAGCATATAGACAAGGCTATATCTCACCCAAAATTATTACATGAATATCTTCCCAAATATGGAAAGGTATATTGTATCTGGGACCAATGTATTACACATCACACTGATTATTGTTACATTCTTCAATAGCATCTCAAGGATCACCTCATGACCATTCCTTCACCTACTACCCTTCCTCTCACATGTATTTTCCACAATAAGGATCCTAATTCTTCCCCCATGGATCCACCACCTATGGTCCCTTCTCCACTCATTATTCACTCACCCATGGATCCTCCTTCCTTGGTGGCCCCTTCTCCATTAGTGATCCCTCCACTTATGGCCCATTCTCCACTTGTGACCCTTTCATCTCCCAAAGGGTCCATTCACATTCCTTCTCCTGAGCATCCCCTAAAAAATAACCCTAATCAACATGATCCTTCATTTTTTCCTACATTTTTTGTCAAGGAAATTCGATGTGAAGTATTTTCTCAACTTTACCTGAGGATCAATGAGACTTTGGCTATAGTCCAAGTTTAGCTTCACAAAGACTTATATGATGTTATGGATATTGTGTGTGGGAAAATATATTAGTATTTATGAACACAAGCATGGTGTTATTTCACTTCTTTCTTAATTTTGATTGCATGTGTCCTCCAACATTACATTTATCTATCTTATATCATTTGACATTGTGTCAAATTATTATCTATCTTACATAATGACTTTTTTTTCACACTACATGTTGCCTATGATGTCATTTTTTATTTTAATTATGTTCTCTTATGGATTATTTTTCATAATTACATACTTATTCTTCATGAGTTCCTTTTCTATGGTTATATTATTCTCTTTTCATGATTGTTTGATATCTTATCTATATAAACACATAATTATTATTATGACTTGGTTATACAAACCTTTCTCCATTTAGTCATTCCTTATTTACCATGTGATCAGTTAGTAAATAATTCATATAATTATAATATATTTTTACTAGTCCACCTCAGATATCCATATATTCCCCTTATTTCCTTTCATAAATTAAGCATACACATGGTTGAGACTTGAAATAACATACTAGTTCATAGTTTAGCCTAAGTGTTCTAGTCATTCATATATTTGGATACTTAGCTTCTTTTAGCCAAAGCCTAAATCTCATTCATGTGTATCACTTTATCTCTCATAATTGGTCATTCCAATTCCATATGGAGGAGGAATATTAAAATACATAAACATTCAAAATTTAAATCATTTAATAAAAGGCAATGATCTAAAAAGGTAACAGTCAAAATTTTCAAATGTGAAATCACACTAAAAGATGTGATTCTAAGCATATATATATTTTATAATAAAATATCAAATTCCATAGTTGGCCTCATGATAGATTCAAGGTACATTGGGTATGGTAGGCAAATAAATTAGATAATAAGAATAAAAAATCTTTTAGTGCCACCTACTTTCTCATGCAAGTACCCAATCTTCATAGTATATCAATCGCTCTGTAACGGGTCCTGAGGAATGGGGAAAACATTATGGAAAGGTAGGTCCATTATAATTGTCTTATTCAAAGAAACAAACATGAGTTGATATTATTACCACACTTATTTTTCTATATATATTTATACCTATAGTGAATAGGTATCCTTTGTATATTGATGGTAACTAGTCTCTTAATGTATTTTTATGTCCTTAGTATGCCTCATGTCTCCTAAGGTCTTATCATACGATGCCTATGTTATGATTCTTACAATCAATTTTTCACTCACTAAAATCATATATTTCCCCTTAAGAAATATTGTTTTGTTTACTGATCACTCCCCTTAGGGATTCCATTTTTGAGTTGGAGTGTAAGACCTTGGACAGGACCAGGCCTTCCTTACAAATTACCAATATTTGCACATTACCATTCCAAACATCCTTTTAAACCATATTTTACCCTTTTTTTCCACACCATTGGTGTTCCCTTTGTGGGTTTTAGTGTAATACCATGAATATGACCTAGTCTTCCTCACAAAATTTTCCAATACCCAAGTCACAACAAAATCACATGTGTCAAATTTGAGATAAGTCATGATTTATTATGAGAAAATCATTGAAATGCTTAAAATATTTATTTAGTATGTATTATGATTACTTGTTTAATATTTCACTTTTATATTCCTATGTCCCAATTGAATTTAATAATCCAACCATTTTTTTCTTAAAATTTTCATATTTCCCAAGTTGAATTAGTGAGATTAAATTTAAGACCATTTTGCCAATTTTGTTTCTCTTTTATATTTCCCAATGTGATTTAGTATGATTGATTGACTTAATTGATTTTTTTTATATCATCTATCTTTCACATGCTTTCCATTTTATTACATTATTTTCATATTTCTTAATGTGATATATTGTGATTTTACTTGTTTTAATTTGGTGCCAATCCTTTTCATGGTTTAAAAATATTTTTCCTCTTGTTTACCACTTTTTGGTTTATTAAACTTATTCATCTTATTATTTTTTTCCATTTTCCCATTGTGAAACAGTGTGCAATGCATTTTTTTGATTAATTATACTTTTCCAAGTCCTTTTCACCTATTTATTTTTAACCATGTATGTGTATTACATAAATTCTAGAAATTAAAGAACACCACATATATTTCCTATAACATATACCACAAAATCAAAATACATGTGCTAGAAAGATATATATCCATGCATCAACAACCACAACAAAAATATAACTCATGAGATCAACATCCAACTGTTAAAACTAAATATCTCTATATATCATATGTTTTTATACAAAATACAAAAATAAATTGCTCTAACTCTATGGATGGGCTCTAACATGCCTATATCCTAACCTAGCCATGCTGTCCATAAGTGCCTCAAATAATCCCCTCTACATAGTATGCTATAATAAGGTTGTTCATGATCTCAAACCTACTACCTATCCTTATAAGTTAGCCACCTAGGCCCATTCCTATCCCAATTAGATCATGATATCCATGTGTTTTTCTCTTTCCTTAGCCATTGCCTACCAAACCTATGCTTGTCTTACTCCCACATCTATCAGTGGATGCAATCTGTCTTGATGTGTCTATAGTTTCCTCATAACCTCCCCCACCATTTAAATTTGGTTTGCTTGAGATGGGACAGATGGTAACATAAGATCATACAGTATGGTGGGGTCGTATGGTGCCATCACTCCATCTAAAATGTCATGGTGTGCTACCATGACTAAGGATCCCCATCTAGTCTCCTTTGTTGTAGGGTCTATCAAAACTAAAACCCAAATAAATATTAGATCACACATACATCTCAAAATCTATCTATCTACCTACAATCATATTTAGCTAGTATCTTATCTCAAAGATCATAAATTACAACACTTCTTACTTGTCCCAATATCACCAAAGACCATCTCCCCATCTAATCATCCATTGAGTATAGTCCCTCCATCGACCCATCCCTCAAGAAAATCATCCATGGGATACCTAACTATTAAATCAAAACCTAGAGTCACCACATATGCATGCCATGTGCCTCTTTTTAGTGGTTCCTCTATCAACCAACTTTGCTTAGACTGACTATTGGGTTATCTTATGAAACCACCCTCTATGCTTGACCTCATTGATGGCATATACTTTCATGGTGTGCCTAAGGTGGTCACTACTCCTTCTAATGTGGTTTCTTCTATCATAATTTCTACACCCTTACATTCACATCTATGCCCTCTCCTCCTTTGGTCATTGGCTATCATGCTCGACTAGTCCATGATCTCACATGATGTGGCCTGATCTCTAGTCTTTCAACTAGCATTATTCCTCCTCTTATCCACCTCATCTCTCTCATATGCCATGCTTAAAATGTAGGAAATACTATAAGATATATTGGGTGTGGGAGTCTAAACTATCCTAGTAAGTGTGTCATTAGCTGTAGCTTTACCCACCAGATATAATGACCCATGATTTGCACTCAAGCTAACCCTAACACCACTATTACCTAAATAGGATAAATCATACCAATATTTATATAATTCTACCAAATAATCTCTCTTCATGTGACTAGCTATAGTTTTGGCATGTGGGGCATGACCTATGCTACCTAGTCATGTCTCCATCTAACAACTTGAGGTAACCTATCATCGACCACATAGGGAAAACTAGTTGGTTGATACATAAAGAACCTATCATATATCCATGTGATCAATAACACCATTTTACCCATGGTATTTCACACTATGGAAATCATACCATACATATCATGTATGAGTTAGACCCATATGATAGACCCAAAATCATAGAGTGCCCTTGATCCAACATGGACTCATTTTCTCCTCACCATCCTGGCTCTCTAGGTCTCTCACTCAGTCTATCAGAGCTATATTTTTTTAGAATAGTAAATAATACCAAATATATTATTTTTCACCTTATTTATATGTACTATCTCAAAATTATTTACCTTAAATATTTATCATTAGATTCCTTATTTTGCTCATATTTTTGTCTCTACTAACTATTTTTCCAAATAATTAAAAATTATGGAATCTTAACATTATAGAGAATATTTTCAAATATTATATGTCTATGTTTCAAAAATTTCAATTGTTCACTCTTTTGCATTAATCTCTACAGGTTCACCTTATATTAATCACGTTGGACACATTCACCTTTCTCACATTTACTTATTTATCTACAACACTAAGGTAAGTAAAGGTATGTGTTTTTTTAATTCTATTGTTTTATTTATCTTATTTTCTCCTTAATTCACTTTATTTATCTTCATTTTTATGTGTTTCTATGTTTTTTTCTTGAAGCACCATCCCTTATTACACCTACATGATACATATCAAGCTTCGAGTGGGGCATATGTATACACATAATATTTTCAAGATTTATCAATTATCGATATTATTTATCATGTAAGAACCTGTTGATTCTTAATCTCTTTAATTTCATGCCTTAAGGAGTGCACTAGTAAAGGGGTGGGTAGACCATTAGTGCTTTGTAGGATTTTTGTCCCTTTTTTCACTTGATATCTACACACTTGTCTCCTAAAACCATTCCCCTAAGATTTGTATCTTATTTTTCACCTACCTCTAGTAATTTTACACATTCATTAACCCTTTCCCTAAACTCAACCCCTTTTTCAAAGTTTACATGACATAGTCAGCCACATTGACCTTGTATCCTTGTTGATAATGTTAATTAGTGATTAGGTCAGCCCTATAACCTATGTTGTTTTTGTCAATTATGATACTAGGTTGACCAAGTTGACCTTGTTATCCTAAAATTTCAAAAGGGTTTGGGGTTAGATCTACCTATATAAGCACATTCATTTTTCCATTTTTAAGATAGGAGAATAAGAAGTAAGATATATTGTGTATATTCTTATCCACAATTCTAATTGAGGATCAAGATTAAGTTTTCATACTTTTTTTAGAGATATGGATATTGTATTATGGAGAAGTATTTTGGATGAATTGATGGGTTATGTAGCCTATAACTAATTTATCCTTATCATCCTTACATATGAAAATAACCTCTTGTGAATCACCTTACCCAAGGGAGAGATTGAGGCTCAGTAGGTTCGTGTTCAAAGGTAAATATTCATAACTTTTTTTCTCCTTTGTAAGAGTAGATAGATATGCATTTAAATTATTTTACATGCATTAGGATTATGTATATATTGATGTGATTATATGTATTCTATCCATGTTTAATTTTAATATTTATTACCCTAATTTTATGCCACAATATTTGGTGAATACTAGATTAGAATTTACTTTACTTGTTATTAGTTTAGTGAATATGAAAACATAGGACTTAGTTAGGGTTATTATATATATTTGCTTGATTAGAGGCTTTAAAACTCTCCCTCATGATATTATTTATTGTAAGATATCCCTTAGCTAGGTCTAGTGGATCCATCTTAGTCATGATCTCAATTATCTAATATATCCATAATCAAAAGTGTAAGTAGGATTTATCTCCTCTGAGCTAGGATTGATTTATAGATCTAATAAATTTTGCATTGCATACACTAACTACTTAATAAAGGGGATTTCTTTTTGATTACCCTTTTTTGGTGGATTAACCTTAGCATGCTTAATAATTAATTGCCTAGTTATGAATTTATCTTGTTCAAGAGGATACTCAAATGGAATATTAAAAATTATAATTACCTAATTGATATTAATGTAATTAATACACTTATACACTATAAAAGGTATTGTTAAAATAGTGTTTATCTAAGGTCATACCAATACCATTTCAAAGACACATTAATATATAATTGAGAAAGTAGTAACCAAATGTGTAGGACTAACCTATAAATATAGATTAATTTTGCCAAGAACCTTCTGGGAGGTCCCATTAAATACTCTAACTAATATATTAGAGGGGTGTAAAACATGATGAGTATAACCTAAATACATAAATAATTCCATGATGTAAGCATTTTCACTTACACCATTATCAATCATAACACTGCATATAGGGTGTTTATCAAGGTATACTCGAATGAGTAGAGAATGAAGACAAGAGTCATCATCCTTAATTTCTCTATCATCAAATGAAATGGAAAGTTTCTAAACCATAGGAGATATATATCACATGTAAATACTAATAACCCCATGTAGTGGGTGCCCATAATATGATGGATGAGGATGTGCACTATATTCCATTTGAAATTTTGGTTTCTTCTTATAATGGTCTTGCAAAGGATTGTTAAATATATTATATTTATGGTGATCACTAGGTCATGAACCAAATTCATTTGGTGGATCATCAAATTTAATCTATTAGTCATTGATGAGTTCTTAGATCTTATGATTTAAGGTAATACATCTATTCATAGAATGCTTATGGCCTTGTTGATAGTCAAAATAATAATTTGCATCATATCCATGAAGTATAGGTCTATTTACATCAACCTCTATAGGAGGAGGGAGAAATATAAAATGATACTCTAGTAACCATAGGAGTAATGAAACAAGAGGCTCAGGTAAATGTGTAAACTATCTCCTTGGTGCATTAGATAGGATAAGATAATTAGGCTGTTGTGAAATAATGTTAACCATGGTAGTTATTTCCTTTTTAGGCTCAATAAATTTTACCTTATAACTTGGTTTGATTGTTAATTTTGTGCCATATGTGTATAAAACTAGTGTTTTTACTACATACTTGAGCTTATTAAATGACATAAGCTTCATTTAATGGTATCATACAACATAGCATAAGTCATTGAAAGATTGAAACTTTTTGAAAATAATGAACTCATGTGAAAGAGCAAGCAAAATTTTCTTGAATATATCTTCTAACTCTTTCTACTATACAATGGCTAATTTTGGATAGCATTATCTTATATCTTAAGACATTCATTAATTAGTTCATTAGTTCCTTGTTTGATCTTTGTAATTTGAGTGTAAGAAACCTTTTCTGTAATGTTAATAGAAAAGTGTGCCAAAAACTAATCTACAAGAGGTTGAATGCTTTCATGGATTGGGGAGGTAATTCATAATACCACTACAAAGCATAGTCCTTGATAGCTCATGGATTAGGAGAAATTAAAAATAGAATTGTATTCAATGAAAACTTATATTTTATTTTTGTACAATGAGTAATCTATAACAGCTTGTGGAAGTTGGTTATAAAACTATAAAACCAACTAACAGGAAAATAACCCATAAAACTAAAACAATAATAATAAAATAACAAAAATAAATAATTTGTATCGATAAATGATTGCAACAGACTCCACCTTGATCTAAAGGGGTATAAAAAGACTGGAGCAACAAACTATGAGTCATCCAAGTAGACTATGCCACAACTACAACTATTAATATATGCATCCTAGACTGATCCATATCTTGATCATCCCTGCACTATAGTAGAACATGGTCAGAAGCTATTCAACTACATCAATCCTCACGTAAAATCCATATAATAAGTGAATACCCCTTGTACTATGAATGACACATCTCAAACTGATGCCCAACAATTTCCAACATCTCCCATAGGCCTTTACTCAACACTAACAATGGTAGAAACATAATGTTGACTCATATCACAAATCACCAATGACTGATAAAAAACCAATATGTAGTATCTTCTTCCCCTATTAGGAGAGAGGTGAGAAGCCATGAAAAATATAAACCAATGTATAAAAAATTGTAGTTATCCAAATCAAAGATCATATTGACACTACATCTATGAAAGCAAAGTACACAAGCCAAAAAATTCTACTAGATAAAATCCTAATCTTGAGCCTAGCAGCTCACACAAGATGGGTGTGTCACTATCTCAGAATATATAGTCATCAAATACAAAGATTTAAAATTTGTATTCATCCCATCCATTAGAAGAAGATGTAGAAGAGTATCCAAAAGAGTGACTAGAGTGACTGGAGTGATCAACAATATTTTCTTCTATCTTCTGTCGATGTTGAGAGGACCTTCTTTTGGAGGGGCACTCTATAGAAAGATGTCCTATGCCACCACAATTTTAGTATATTCTCTCATGTCTATTGGAATTAGAGGAAGAATAAACACATGAAGAAGAATGCCTATGCTTGTGATTATGTCCATGTTAATTTTTTTGGTGATCCTCATGCTTTGGAGAAGTAGAATGATGTCTATGCTTTGAAGAGCTTGAATGATCTCTATGTCTAGAATGATTCTTATGTCTAGAAGTGTGCCTATGAGAGTGTTTCTATTTCTCTTTGTGTCTTATATTGGGTTTATATAATGGATTCCTTGTTTTTGAATAGTGTGCCTCCTTAGCAGGTTATTCTTTCTTTTTTGTAAATTATCACTCGTGTTGAGTGAGCAACTCACAAATTGAATCAAACATAGATTTTTTAAGCTTATCACTAAGTTGTAACATCTTGAGAAATTTTCTATAGCTAGGGTTAAGACCTTTCAAAAAAATAGAAATGAGAATTTCATCATCAATTTTCCTACCAATATTACCATATTCTTGTTTCAAATTCTTAATGTGAGATACATATTTTTAAACATCTTCATTATCAACAAGTTTAGTATTGAGAAACTACATAAGAATATATTTTTTCTTGTAAGCAGGTTGTTTATAATATAAGTCCTTTAGATATTTTCATTCTTTCCAGGATTTATATTTGATATATTCAATGTGAATTATGACTTTTATACTTCAATTTAATTTCAACAGTGCGAGAGCACATTTATCACATTTTTGGAATTCAACAAGCTTTGTAGCTTCAGTGGGCAATGTGGGTTGTTTTTCAACTACATCCCATAAGTCATTGAAAATTAATGTATTTTCCATGTTAATTGACTATTCCTTATAGTTTTTAGGATTTAAATATCCATTTTTAAAAATTAGACTCACAATTTTAGCCATGGTGCAAAATAAGATAAGGGAATACTATTTTAAGGTTTTGCCTTTACCTTCAAAAATAGTTTTTTGAATACAAAAAAATTCCTAGGAATTGTAAAAATAATGCACCTTATAGCCCCTATTACACCCTTATATCACTAAATTTATCCTTATTACTCCATTACAAAAAAATAATGTCAAAAAAAAACTATCACACCCTTATAACTTCTTTTACAAATTGATATCAAAAAATAATAATTTTGATCAAAATGATATCAAATGGGTTTTGAAACCATAACCATATCTTATACAAGTAATTTTTAAAATACAAATGAGCAATTCTAGTGTAAATTAATTAAAGTTTGAAACGAGAATAAAAAATATATTCTTGTCTTTGTGAATTAGGGAAATCTCAACCTTGTTTATATAAAGAAAACTCAATTTACCTCCTATTATGAAAAACAAGTATGCCCTCCTTATCTAACAGGGCTCACACTATTTTAAGACTTTATTTTTCCCTAAAACATAGTATATATTTTCTTGGTGTAGCCTAGTAGGTATGCGTATTTTCCCATAATAAGAGATGATACATATATGAACCAAAATCATGTGGACTGATGGATCTCAACTACACTCTCTCAATAGGTAGATGTCATTCATAGAAACTCCTTATCTTTGGACAAACATTTATATAGTAGATAAAAAATTCTAGCTTTGATATTATATATTTCCAAAAAAACAAATTTTAGATGATAGACAATATTGTGAGCTCTCTAAAAATTTATCAAAAAAATTGCCCTTCGACCAACCTTGTAAATAAAAAATAAATATAAATTTTTAGAGGTCAAATCTAGATTGGATGAAGTTGAATCTTTAATTCATAAAATGGATCTTGATGTAGGAAGCTTGTAGCCAAGTTTAAATACCAATCTTCTTAAAAAACTAAGGGAATACAAATATGATATGAACAATTTGAAAAAAGAAATTAAAAAGACCCCCCTGAGTTGATTCCCAAACTGCATGAGATGAGTCACTTGAATCTAAAATGAGTGATGAAATAGTGGCATTAGTAGATCAAAGATTGGTCATGAAATTCTAAGCCATTTTGAATGGAATTTAAACATGAAATCTTAACATTTTATTTCTTCTTCCATTTTCATGGCTTCTTCCAAAATGTGGCTCTGCATATTTCTCCATTCCTCAATTTATTCTACAATTTTCCAAGCTCTGATAAATTTATTTAGAAAAATATCTCCTTCCTCCTTACCATGGCTCTGATACCACTGATATCCCATGGATCAGGAAGAATTAAAAAAATAATTATATTCAATTAAAACTTATATATATATATATATATTATTTTTACAATGAGCAAGCTATAAAAGCTTGTAGAAGTTAGTTATAAAACTATAAAACCAATTAATAAGAAGATAACCCATAAAATTAAAACAATAAAAATAAAATAGCAAAACTAAATACTTTGGATCAATAAATGATCCCAATAGTCGTTGAGGCTTCTTGTAAATAATTTGGTCAAAATTTTATAATTGGAAGCATAATCAAGGCATGTCACATATAAGATTTAAATATGTTGTTTAAGATCACCCTTACCATCATAAAATGTTAACTTAGATGCAACAAATCTAGTTGGAAAAGAGTGAAAATAGATATCAAGTGTAAGAGGGTTTTGAAAAACATATTATGAATCTAAAGCATGTGAAGACTTTGAATCCTTTTATTTAATGTTTGTAATCTTTTCCTACAATGTCTTTATGAAATGAAGGAATGATTGAACTGCAGGTCCAATAGGATTTTGACTAGTAATCTTAGAAATCAACACAAGGGATGGAAACATGTTTTGAGTTGTAATAGGCATTACAACCATTATTTATGTTGAAATAATGAGTAAGCTCATAATATATGTACCAATAGTAGTTTTAGGGAAACATTATTGGAACACATAATCTATGCCCTCATTAGATGTATTCATTTTTAATGTGTTTAAGGGGAGGGATGTATCCACTAAAGTTTTTGAATTTTTAGATTCAATTATAGTTTTTAATATTTTATCAATATCTTTATGGTTTTTTTGAGTGCATTCACAATTTTTTTAATTTGATATAGTAAAAAACAAGTTTTACAGGTATCCTAGAACCACCAAAGTGTAGTAGAAAAAGTTTAAATAGGATAATTAAAGGTTGAACAACTAAAATAGAAAAAAACTATAGTAATAAATAGAGAGCTAAAAAATAGGAAACCAAAAAGTTACTTAGGAATAAATTCCCTCTAGTGGGTCTTCAACATCTTTAGGATTCTTCATTTAGATGTTCTATTTTACCTAAGAAACCTTTACCTGAGTGCAGTTCTTGAGACCTTTAGCAACTTCACTAGGGAAGATCATATGGGGTCACTTTTGTCCTTTAACCTACAATGGAGAATAATTTGGGGGGACCCCCTTAGGGGAACCCAAAGAGGGGGATATCAAGGCTTTAGGTGATTGAATGACAGGGGACTATGTGGGTTAGGTAGATAGAACAAAAGTCTAAACCATGGACTTATCCTGTCTATGTAAAGGTTTCTAGTCCTAAATTAGCTTGGTAAGGTCCATCCATTCAATATTCATGTATCACATGAATTGAAGGAAAATTTTAGGATAGTAGCATGGGAGATATGCCCATGGAAAGCCTTTCTTATTAGTCTTTATAAAGTCATTCATCTAGAAGAAGAGTTGTAGCATCTCTTGTTTCTTCATTTGGTCTTTGAATGCCTTGGTAACTTTATAAGATATACCAATAACTTTGATAATGTATTACTCTAAAATATTTATTTTGATTCTATGAATGGTCACTTTATGTTTGTTCCAAGATGTAAAAAAATTATGGGCAACCTCTGCATTGTGCTCTGTAACTCTCTCCATGAACTTGGTGAGTCCCCTCCATTTTAGTTTCTTTTATACTTTATTTGGATATGAACATCCATGAGAAATATGGATTCCAATATTTTCTTATCACTTCCCATTTAATTGGTGTATGTAGAGCTAAAGTGAGTAGGAGGAAGTTTTTGTATGGAGTAGATTTGAAAAGTGCAAGTGTAGTTTAGGAAGTTTGCTGAAGACATGTTATAACAATTACACCCCCTCATATAGGTATAATTATAGATAAAACTAATTAATATAAACCCCTTCAAAATAAGATTATACACATGTAGATAAATGATGTTTTTAACATGCATCAATACATTTGACCCATAAGGCATTAAGAATGTTATCAGGGATATTGCTTGCATTAAGATGGTTGGTTAAAATGTGGAGTTTAACTCTAATGCTAGAAAGGAGGTTAGCCACCCCATTGCCTTCCATATAGGTATGGATAAGTTGAAAGAGAGACATACCCTTCAAGATTAGTTTATAATCATCTATGATGTCTTTGATGGTGTGAGGGGGGATTTTTTTCCCTTCCATGGTATTTAGAATATTCATTGAATTGCCTTCCACAATGATCTTAGTCTAGTTGATTCTAGATGCCAACTATATACCCTAGAGATCCACCTTAGCCTTTGTAAGGTGGTTTATTTGGGTTCCCATGGCTTGCATAAGCAGCCAACAATTCCATTTTGAAATATTTATAACTCCACCTCCACTTGTAGGACCCAAATTACCTTTGTAAGTCCCATCAAAGTTTAGTTTTACCCAACCTTCTAGTGGAGCCTTCCATTTAATGTGCTTGTAGATTAAAGATTTTAAGGGAGAACATAAAACCTATGTAATATCCTAGTTTTTAAGGACCTAAAAGGTAGAGGGAGAAGTAGGTTCTTTGTCTTTGGGGGGAAATATTTCTAGTTTTCTAAAATGGTTTAATAAAGGTGGAAGAAGAAGCCTTTTGGCTAGTATCTTTTGTTAAGGAAGAATCCATCATTATGAATTTTACAGATACATTAGAACCAATGGGGAAGATCAAGACACCAAAGGAATATAAGGGAAGGGAGATTCTAGGGGGAATTACATTACACAATGATGTCTAAGACTTTGTTTAGTTTGACCTAGGTTAGGTTAAGGTGACTAATCATCCAATTGAATAGTGTTGAGTTAAAGGGACACTCAAGGAATATATGGTGGACTAAATCTTCTACACTCTAACAAATTAGACATCTATTGGGGATAAATAGTCCTATTTTGGAAAGGTTGTCCACCATCAAAATTTTATCCTATGCTACAAGCTAAAAAATAAATTAATTTTTGGAATTAAATGCTTTACTCAAAAGTTTTTCCAAAAATTCCATTCAATTTCCAAATTAAAGTCAGTGGCATGCCCTAATGTTGGTAATATGATTGTCATTGATGTCAAAATGGAGATAGTTACTATTATGGATGTCATTGATGTCAAGAGAATTAGTCACAAATAAAAATTGATGGAGAGAAGATCATGTTTTATTATTGCACAAGTTACAATATTATCATATAAAGTTGTCATGATTTTATAGAGATTGTTTCTAGATGTTTTCAAAGAAACTAATATAATATCCATTATGGGTTTTTAAGTGCATCTCATATATATGTTCCACATGTTTAGATGAAGAGAAATGAGCTTAGAATTGATTTATCTTTACTCTCAACCATTAGTAGGGTTTCTTAGTAAAACCCTATGGGTTTTTATTCATGGAATTCACAAGCACTTATATTTTTATATTGATTAGATATAGGAGATAATCAATCACTTAAGTTATAACTTAAGTCTTCCTTGTCATTATGTAACTGACCCCTTCAACCTAGTGATTACCAGCTCAAAATAGTGATCAAAGAATTTAATATTCCTAAGTCCTTAACTTAATATTTATTTGAGTTTGATCAATGGTGAGAATGAAATAACATGATGAAGATCTAATGATGTATAAAAAATTCAATAAGTTAAATAACCTAAAAATTAATGTGTTGATGACATGTGTCATGATCACAGATCTTGAGTAGTATATCTATAGTTTGCTTCAAAGTCAAATAATCAATGATTAATGTGAAAGTGTCAAGTTTTTCAAGTATGGGTATTGATAATGTGCAAAAGGCATGTGAGGATTCCAAGTTTCACAAGTGCAAGCATGAAAAACAATGTGTAAAAGGCATGTGAGGTGCCAAGTGTCACAAATATGGGGACTAACAATGTGTAGAAGGCATGTGAGAGTGCCAAGTGTCACAAGTGTGAGGATTAATATTGAAGTGCTTTGAAGGTACATGAAAGTGCCAAGTGTCCTAATCTCAGGAGACTAAGAAAAATATCAATAGTTGTGACTTAATTTTGAAACATTAAAGTTTGAAAGCTCACAAAGATATAACATCATGTTTGAGCTTGTAAAATTTAGATCAATAGATGCATTTGAAAGTTTAAGCATTAAATTTTGAAAGATCAAAAGGATCTAATGGAGAGCATAAGCTTGATCTAATGGTTGCATTTTAAATTTGGGATAATTGAATGAGGATCATCAGATCATGACATGAAACTTAAGATCAATGTTTAGTATTTAAATATATGTTCATCTCAATGGTCAAGAGATAGAACATACAATTAAGCTATATTTTATGACATAGATAATGATATAGATTGTTGTAATCAATTCAAATTGTGAAAAATGGAATTCGTATCAAATCTAAAGCCTAATATATGCTAAAAATAGTACAAGATAGAGAATTATGGTAGTGGTGGATGAACTGAACAAGCTAAAAACTTGTTGTTAAAGAAATATGAACTAAGTTCTAAAGTATAGAGCATGATGTGTTAATGACTAAAAAGAACATAGAGAAGAAGTGAGACCTAGATCTAATGCATATATACATCATCTAGGATATACACCATGTCTGAAAAATAGTTGAATTAAGAGGGAGAGAGGTAGAGAAGAAGAGAGATGTAGATCAGATCATGAACAGTTACAAAATAGGTCTATAACATAGAACTAGATTTATTTTTGAACAATTTTGTAATCTAGAGTTGTAGCTCCATAATATATTTTATTGGTAGGTGCCATCAAAAGAGTTGAGTTAGTGCTTAGTTAGGGAGTAGGTAATTCCTTAGAGTAGGTTCTCTAAAATTAGGGTATTGGTGTCTCCTTAGGGTTGTTTCCCTTAAACATTATAACCAATGAGGTTTTGATTATGAGGTTGGATTATAATAGTAGATTCTAGAAGCTATTCTCACCATGGTTTTTCGTATATTGGGTTTTTTGCATACATTAAGTGTTATGTCTATTTATGTGTCTATGATCTCTGAATATACTTTATAATTTACATTAAAAATTATTAAAGGACTACTTTTAATCAATATACTAATTCACCCCCCTCTCAATAGATAATTGGATTCCAATAATTGGTATTAGAGCCTTGGTTCCTTATAATAAGCTTAATCAGATCAAGTAGATCTTAGATAGTGAACATAAATGGCTAGTTAAGAAGGATCTTCCTCAAACAAAACACCTCTCTTTGATGGATCAAACTATGCATTTTGGAGAATTAGAATGGAAGCATATCTATTTTCATTAGGGTTTTATGTATGGATGTCTATTGTAAATGGATATATAGCTCCTGCTATAACTCCTACTGATTAGGATACAAAGAAGTCATATGAGAGCAATGACAAGGCAAATAATGTTATCCTTTTTGGATTGTCTAACTCAGAGTTTGTTAAAGTAATGCATTATCAAGATGTAAAGGATATCTAGAACAAATTAAAGATAATCTATGAAGTTGATGATAAGGTAAAGTAGGCTAAGCTACAAACATACAAATGCAAGTTTGAATGTCTTAAAATGAATGAATAAGACAAAATTGTAGGCTACCTCCTTAGAGTAGATGAAATAGTCAATGTAATCAAAGTCATTAGAGAAGAGATGAAAGATTCAATCATTGTCAAAAAGGTCCTAAGATCTTTACCATCAAGGTATGACTCTAAAATCTTTGGAATAGAGGAAGTAAGAGATCTAAATAAACTCATTATTGATGAGTTTCATGGAACCTTCAATGCCTATGAGATGAGAATGGGAGAAGCACATAATTTCAAGAGAGAAGATACATTTAAATTATCTAAACAAGTAAAATTAGAATCACCTACATCTATATTTGAAGAGACTGATGAAGAACAAGCCAAAATTGTTAGAAAATTAATAAGAGGGTCTAGAAAATACAAAGGTAAGTTACCCTTTAAATACTTTAACTATAGTAAGGTAGGAAATTTTGATTCTAAATTCCCTTATAAAAAAAAGGATAATTCTGAGCAAGAATAGGATAGTAAAAAGATGAAACCTCACTACTTCAAGAAGATTAACTTCTTTAAAAATAAGAAGGGTCTATACACAAGAGAAGATAGTGATTCATTGGATGATAGTAATAACTCAGATGATGATCATGATTGTGCCTTTATGGTTGAGGTAAATGATCTCGTATTCATGACATTAAAATTAACTTCTATGGATTGAGAAAAATAAGAAGTTGAAGACTCAGATGAAGAAGAGGAAAAAAAAGTGGATCTAGAGGGTAAACTCATTTGTGATCTAGATGAAATTGAAAAGATAAAAAAAGAGACCTTAAAGAAAAAGAAGCATACACAAAAGGAGATTGAAAAAGTATCCAAAAATCTTGAAAAATCTAATTAGATGGTAGTTAGCCTAAAGACACAAGTTGAAGGGGCTAAAAGAATAGAATTTATAGTCAAATTCAAATTAAAATATAAATCTAATGAATTCATGAAGTTAAAAACATAAATAGTGGCTTAGATAAAATAAATTCAAAAAGCTAAAGAACAAATAGACAAAGGTCTAAAGCTGAAAGGAGGTTTAGAAATTCTTGATGAATTGATCAACTCTCAAAAGCTATGAAAAGAGAAATATGGTCTTGGTTTAAAAAAAAGGAAAAGTCTCATAACCAGTACATCTACAAATTTATATGATAAATTCAAAGTAGAGGGAGAATTAGGAACAAAGAAATAAAAATCTTGCATGAATGCCTCTAGAGATACAAGACAAACACAAGCATTATTGATATGAAGAAAGCTAAAGGAGAAAATAATCCTGAAGAAAAGAAGAAGAATAATGAGTCAATATTTACAAACTCAAGGAATATATAGAAGACAAAGAGAATTTATGTATATGGTTACATAAGGGTGAAATACTTGAAGAATCTAGAGTTAAGAATATTTCCTCATCCTGCACAAAGAAATGTTATGACTAGGTATTCCTCTTTTTTATATGGTTATTATTATACCTATAATCAGTTTGGTTAGAGGGCCAATAATTGTAGAGATATACCTAAAATGAAAACAAAAATTTTGAGTAGAAATTCATTTGTACCTTTGTTAGTACAAATGTAATATGTTATAAATGTAATAATTTTGATCACATAGCTAAATAATGTAGAACAAACTTTGGAAGACCCAAAATAAAAAGTGAAAAGAAAAGCATGCCTTCTAGTGTGAACAAAGGTTCACAAGTATCTTAAAAAGGGGAAAATAATCAAAACAAGAAATCTAAGGATGTGTGGAAAGTGAAAGATCATAAAGTTACACAATCTATGATTTCTCAATTGCACTCCATGGCAAGGAACAAAATTTATGGGTAATAGATAGTGGTTGATAAAAACACATGAATAATGAAAAGAGTAAGTTCATCAAACTAAGTAAATTTAAGGAATGATATGTCATCTTGGGAGACAATACTATAGTAAAAATCCATGGTAAAGTAACCTTGAACATAGATGTAAAATTGCATATACATGATGTCATTTATATTGAAGGATTGAAACATAATATACTAAGTGCTATCCAAATGTGTGATAATGGATACAAGGTCACATTTAATGTATAAGGATGTAAGATAAGGAGATATGTAAGATTAGTTGTAGAAGGGAAAAGAACTAAAATCAATATTTATAATCTAAGCAAAGTGAATGGTAATAGTTGTCTAATAGGAAAGGTTTATGAGAGTTGATTATGGCATAGAATAATGGGTCATGTAAACTTTGATAACCTAGTAAAATTGAGCTCAAATAAGTGTGTTAGACACATGCCTAAGATAACAAAATCTATAAACACTACTTACAAGGAATGTCAACAAGGCAAGTAAATAATGGCCAAATTTCAAACAAAGGAGTATGCAACTGCAAAGCCTTTAGAATTAGTTCATACTAATATTTGTGGTCTTACTAAGATAAAAGGATCCAAAAGAGAAAGATACTTCATATTGATAATATATGATTACTCAAGAATGACATGGGTAACCTTTTTGAAAGACAAGTCTCAGGCATTTGAAAGATTCAAGATCTTTAGGGCCATGGTAGATAATGAGATTGGATGAAAAATCAAATGCTTAAGATTTTATAGATGTGGTGAATTCACCTCAAATGAGTTCATATAATACTATGATAAGCATGGAATCAAAAGGCATTACTCTATATCAAGGAATCCAAATCAGAATGAAGTTATTGAAATAAATAATATAATAGTCAAGGAGATGGCCAAAACAATGCTAAAAGAGGCCAAGTTACCTGATGGATACTTGAGAGAAGTAATATAAAAAATATTATTTATCTTGCATAGAGTTCAAATAAGGGTAAATAGTGATAAAACCCCTTATCAAATATGGTATGGAAAACTTTCCTCTATCAAGATAAAAGAAGATAATTTGGGAAGCTTAGAATCAGGATGTGATGAAGGAATATTTCTTGGTTATTCCACCCAAAGCAAAGCCTACATATGTTACAAAAAAAGGCTATAGAAGATTGTAGAGAGTATCAGTGTCAAGGTTTATGAAGGCTTGAAACATGTTAAACTTGATAGAAACAACTATGAACAAGAATGAGAGTCTGAAGAGGAAGTAGCTAATGAAGATCCTAAGGAAGTAAATAGAAATACACTTACAAGATCTGTTCAAAAGGATCATCCTATAGAACAAATCATTGGTAATAAAAATTAAGGAATTTACACAAGGAGAAGAGTTACAATGGATAAGGATCAAGTAAGTTTTTCTCTAATATCTAAAATTAAGCCTAAGATTTATGTTGAAGCTAGCAAGGATGAGAATTGGCTAAGAGCCATGGAAGAAGAACTAAGACAAATTAAAAAGAACAAAAATTTGGAATTAGTTCTAAGACCTTAAAATAAGAATGTAATATGTACAAAGTGGGTCTTTAGAAACAAAATAAATGAGGATGGAATTATCATAATAAATAAGGCCAAATTGGTGTGCAAAGGATATGCACAATTTAAAGGCATAGATTTTGAGGAAACATTTGCTCTAGTTTTTAGATTGGAAGCCAAAATAATGTTTCTAGAATTCTCTATTTATAATAAATTAAAATTATATCAAATGGATGTTAAGTCTACTTTCTTGAATGGAAATATAGAAGAGGAAGTCTACGTAGAATAACTTGAAGGTTTTTATCTATCAAAAGAAGAAGATTATGTGTGTATACTAAAGAAAGCTCTATATGGTCTAAAATAGACACCTAGAGCATGGTATTAAAGATTATACTAGTACTTGAAAAAATAATGATTCAAGAAAGGATGTGTAAATAATAATCTATACTTCAAATCTTAAGGTGATCACATGTTAATTATTATTGTATATGTAGATGATATCATCTTTTGTGGTAGAAACAATAGAATGTGCAAAGAATTTTCTAATCAAATGCAAAATGAGTTTGAGATGTCTATTCTTGGAGAACTTTATTTCTTCCTTGGTCTATAGATAGCATAAATTGATGAAGGGATATTTATATCACAACCAAGTATGCTAAGAAAATGCTCAAGAAGTTTGGAATGGAAGATAACAAACTAATAGGTACTCCCATGATAACTGGATTTAAGTTGAGCAAAGGGGATGAGTATTTTTATGCAAATTATACTTTTTATAGATCAATGATATGTAGTTTGCTATACCTAATTGCATCAAGAACTGATATCATGAAAATAGTGTGCATGGTTGCAAGATTTTAAGCTACTCCTAAATAATTAAATGTCAATACAGTGAAAAGAATCTTTATATATATCAAGAGTAAAATTGAATATGGCCTATGGTATTGTAGAGATGGAGATTTTACTTTGAAAACATATATAGATTTTTATTGGGTAAGAAGTGTGGATGATATAAAAAGAACTAGTGGTGGTGCATTTTACTTGGAAACAAACTTGTTTCATGGTTGAGAAAATAAGAAGAGTCAATTACTCTTTCTATAGTAGAATCAAAGTATGTTGCAGTAGTGACATGTTGCACTCAAGTCTTGTGGATGAAGTAAACACTCAAAGACATCAAGGTAGAATACAAATCACCTATCTCTATTCTTCGTCATAATTTAAGTGTTATTAACATATTAAATAATCTAGTGATGCACTCTAGAACTAAGCACATATCAATCAAGTATCAATTCTTAAGAGAAAAGGTTGTAGACCAAGAGGTCACAATGGAATATGTGCTAACAAAGGATCAAATTGCATAAATATTCACTAAACCTCTTCCCAAGGAATAATTTGAGTATTTTAGATAGAAATTGGGAGTGGGTTCTCCTACATCACACCACTAGATCTCAATAATAGGGCATGAGTCTAGGAGGAGGATCATAGAAACTTTGTTAATACCTAGGAGAAGAGAGAAAAGGAAAATTAGGTATTCATAATTTTTAAAATTTATAATGAGTTGATGGTTGTAGATTTTTGGACAAACTCCTATATCTAATAAAGGGGGATAAAAAATTTGGATAAACAGTGAGAAAGTTGGAGTCCCTTTCCTATTGATGTCAAAGGGGGAGAAAAAGTGCAAATGCTCTCTGTAAAAGCTTTATGTTTATCAAAGAAGGATCAAAACATGTATCCAAGGTGTGTTTAGGAAAATGTTCCATTTCCTAAGGAGGAAAATTTTTGGTATGAATATCTTTAGCTCGTGTTCATCAGAAGCCAATGCAAGTATATTCAATGTTAGAGAATAAGTAGAACATGTATTATAAGATCAATGCATTTATTTTGCCATCAATGACAAACGGGGAGATTGTTGGAAATATGATTGTCATTGATGTAAAAAGGGAGATAGTTAGCACTATGGATGTCATTAATGTCAAGAGAATTAGTCATAGATAAGATTGATGGAGAGAAGAGTATGCTTTATAATTGCACAAGTTTACACAAGTTGTAATATTGTCATATAAAGTTTTCATACTTTTACAAAGACTATTTCTAGATGTTTACAAAGAAATTGATAGAAGATTCATTATGGGTTTTACAAGTGCATCTCATATATATGGTCCACAGGTTTAGATGAAGAAAAATGAGCTCAAAATTGATTTATCTTTGCTCTTAGCCATTACTAGGGTTTCTTAGTAAAACCCTATGGTTTTTTGGTCATAGAATTCATAAGCACTTATATTTCTATGTTGACTAGATATAGGTGGTAAATGGTCATTTAAGTCATAACTTAAGCCTTCCTCATCATTGTGCAACTAGCCCATTTGACCTAGTGATTACCGGCTCATAATAATGATCAAACACTTTAATATTCCTAAGTCATCGACTTAATATTTGTCTGAGTTTGATCAACAGTGAACACTTAATCACATGATGAAGATCCAATGATGCACAAAAAAGTTAATAATTTAAAGAACCTAAGAATGAATGTGTTGATGACATGTGTCATGATCATGGATCTTAAGTAATAGATCTATGGTATGCTTCAAATTCAAATAGTTAATGATAAACATGAAGGTTCTAAGTGTCTCAAGAGAGAGGACTGATAATGTGTAAAAGGCACATTAGGATGTAAAGTTTCACAAGCATGAGCACTAAAAATAATGTATAGAAGGCATATGAGGGTGCCAAGTATCACAAGAACATGCACTAATAATGTGTAGAAGGCACGTGAGAGTGGCAAGTGTCATAAGCATGAGGACTAATAGTAAAGTGTTTAGAAGGCATGTGAGATTGCCAAGTGTCCTAATCTTAGGATTTTGAGACAAAGATCAATGGTTGAGACTTAAAGTTGAAGCGTTAAAGTTTGGATTCTTGTAAAGATCTAGTGGAGTGTGTAAGCTTATCAGATTCAGATCAATGGATGCATTTTAAATTTGAAACATTAAATTTTAAAAGCTTTCAAGGATCTAATAGAGAGTGTAAGCTTGATCTAACAGATGCATTTTAAAGTTGGGATAATTGAATGAGGATCATTGGATCATGGCACAAAACTTAAGATCGATGGTTCATATTTAAATATATGTTTATCTCAATGATCAAGTGCTAGAACATATAGATAAGCTACATTTTATGATATAGATAATGATATATATTGATGTAATAGATCTAAATTATGAAAAATGGTATGTGTATCAAATATTGAGCTTGATATATGCTAGAAATAGTAAAATATAGAGAATTATGGTGGTTGTGCATGAATTCAAGAAGCAAAAAACTTATTGTTAAAGAAATATGAATTGAGTTCTAAAGTACAAAGCATGATGTGTTAATGACTAAAGTGAACACAAATAATAAGTGAGACCTAGATCTAATACATATTTACATCATCTAGAATATACACTTTGTGTGAAAAAGAGTTGAATTAAGAGGGAGAGAGGTAGAGAGGAAGAGAGATGTAGTGTATATCATGAGTAGTTACATAATAGGTCTATAACATAGAACTAGATTCATTTTTGAATCAATTTTATAGTCTAGAGTTGTAGCTCCATAATAGATCTAATTAGTAGGTTCAATTAGAAGAGCTAAGTTGGTGCTCAGTTAGGGAGTAGGTGCTTCCTTAGAGTAACTGATCTAAAATTAGGGGATTGATTTCTCCTTAGCGTTTGTGCCCTTAAACATTGTAACCATTGAGGTTTTGATTGTGAGGCTGGATTAGAATAATAGATTCTAATAACTATTCTCATTGTGGTTTTTCCTATATTGGGGTTTCCATGTATATTAGTTGTTATGTCTATTTGTGTGTGTTTGATCTTTGCATATACTTTCTAGTTTTCATTAAAAAGTATTAAAGGATTAATTTTAATCAATCTACTAAATCACCCCCTCTCAGTAGATAGTTATGTTCCAACACCTAAGGCCACCAAGTAGGATTTATTATCTTTTGCCCACTAGATGAAATGATCTTCCTTCTAGATGGAGTAGATGTGAACCTATCTTAATGATAGGTTGAGGGTTTAAATATCTTAGGATTCTTCTAATGATAGTCCATAATTAGGGAGGACTTTTCAACACTTTTCACCTTCCTTTATTTCCAAATAATTTTTGATCTTGGATCCCCATCTTTGTTTGAGATGTCTATACCACCCTACCCAAATCCCTTAGGTGGAGAGGGGGGTGGGAGATAGCCAAACATCTTCCCAAAAGTCAATTTTCTCACCATTGCCAATTTTCCATAAGATGCATTTCTTTAATAGGTCCTTACAACTAGTTATGGCTTTTTAGAAGGTGGATCTATCTCTCAGGCCTTATTCTCATAATAAGTCATCTATTTCCACTCCTTCAAAGTATTTGGATTTGATAGTTCTTTCCCACTCCCCATTTTCCTTCATTAGATTACAACCTATTTTTTCCAATAGGGCTCTATTCATGGATTTAATTCTTCTTAGGCCAAGACCTCCATTAATTTTTGGAAGGAAAACTTTTTCCCAAGAAATAAGGTTATAACTAAATCTTTATTTGGTGCTCCTCCATAAGAAGTTTTTTTTTTTTTTTCAATTTTACTGACTACTTTAGAAGGCATTCTAAAAATAGACATTTGGTAGATAGGAATGCTCTAGATTGAAGCCTTAACAAGTTGGTATTTCCTTATTTAATAAGGTGGCCCTTCCAACCCACTATTTTTCTTTGGATGCGATCAATTAATGGGTTCTAATGTTTGAAATCCATTTTTCCTTCAAATAACAGGATAACTAAATGGCTTGCCAGTGGGTTTCCCATTTGATAGTTCAAAATTTTGGTGATTATTTTTTTCTTAAGGGGTGGAGTATTGAAAAATAATAGGTATATCTTTTGAAAGTTAATACACTCATTGGAAACCTTTTGATATTTATTTAAGATGCATTTTAATTACTTTGCTTTCATAATAAAAGCATCTCCTAAGATGATAGTGTCATTAAAAAACTATTGGTGGGTGATAAGATCTATATTAAGGGCATTGAGATTCCTTTAATCACTCCTTAAGTACATACACTCCTCAAGCTTCTTCTCAAGGTTTATGTTAAAATAATGAAGAGGTAAGGAGAGAGTGGGTCACCTTGTCTTAGTCCTATTGAAGCAAAAAAGAAACCTTTAGGAACACCATTTAGAATAATTGAAAATTTGGGAGTGGTGATACAATTCCAAATGATTTTCTTGGTATCTTGATTCATTCCTAGAAAACACCAAGAGACCTGATCATAAGCTTTTGACATGTTCAACTTGAGTAGCATGCCCTACCTTGAGGATGTAGAAATACAATGAATAGCTTCATGAGTCTGAACAATGCCATTCATGATTTGTCTACCTACCATAAAAGCCTCTTATTTCTTCCAAATAACTTTATCAAGTATATGTTGCATGAATTTCACCAAGATAGAGGAGCATATTTTGTAAGTGGTGTTACACAGGATAATGGGCCAAAAGTCCTAGATATTAGATGCACCTTGATTTTTTAGAATCAAAATAAGGAAAGTGTTTTTGATTTTCTTGAGAATAGATTTAGAATGTAAAAATTATCTATAAACATCTTTGACCTCCAAGTGGATAATATCCTATAATTTTTGGAAGAAAAAAGGTGGGAACCCATTGGGTCTCAGTGTCTTAAATTCTTCTATAGAGAAAACTATAGTTTTTATTTCCTTGTTCAAGGGAACCTTGGTAAGGGAGGCATTATCAACAACTATGAATACTTTATCAAAATTATTGAGAGCAGAAGAGAGAAGATAGTCATCTACTACTCCATCTAAGAGTAGGTTCCTAAAAAAATTTATAGTATGGTGGGAGATATCATCTTCATTTATAATGATGGTCCCATCTTCTATTTATAGTTGGGGTATTCTATTGATATTCCTATGCCTTAAATTAGAATGATGAAAGAATTTTTTATACCTATCACTTCAACCATAAGCATTTAGACTTTTATTTCTAAAAGGCCCCCTCTTTTGCTTTCAGGTTATGGAATTTACACATGAGTTGTTTTTCCTTTGAAGTCATAAGATCATTGTAATTACCATAGGCAAAAAGTTCTTTAATTACTAAAAGTTCCACTTTGAGAGCCTTTTTTTCCAAGAACATATCCTTGAATACTTCTTTATTCCATATTTTCAGCTTCATTTTGAGAAATTTAAGTTTTTTCATGAGGATAAACATGGTAGAACTCGATATGGGTTATTTCTACCAATCTTTCAGGGATTCTATGAAGTTGGGGTGATGAAGCCACATGTTTTTAAATCTGAAGGGGCTGCATTTGGATTTAGAGATCTTTTATACTTCAAACACTAAGGGATTATTATTAGACCCTATCTTGGTCAAGGAAGAGAGCCTACTATAAAATTGGATATCCCATTTTAATGAGATTAGAAACCTATCCAAATAGACTTGGATTAAATTTTCCCCCAGTCTTTTGTTGGACTACATAAATAGAATACCATTAAAGTCCACATCCACTAGGACCACAAGATCAATAAAGTATTGAATTATAGAATTCTATCCATGAGGTCAATAATTCCATATTTTTTGTCCCCAAGAGTGAGGGGGTGTTGAATTCACCAACAATGATCCAGTTCTAATTTACATAGGTCCTTAAAAATTCTAATAAGGTTTTCCACATAGTATTCCTAGTAGGATTAGAATTTGGAGCGTAGATGTTGGTCAAAATCCATTTGTAATTGCTATCAAGGTCTATAAATAAAACCAAAATATGGTTGTTGGACTTCCACAAAAGGTCTATTCCTAGGATATCAGGGTTCTAGAAGACTGCCAGACCACCCTAAGCACCCTTAGACTCAGAGGAGAGAGCTTGGGAACTATTCCAAATTATTTCCATGCTAGATTTAAGGTTAGAGTTAGACATTTTTATTTATTGAATAAGGAGAATAGAATGATTGGCCCTTTGCTTCTTGGGGTTATTTAGGCCACTTACATTCCACATAAATAAATTTATTTCTTATCACGATGGACCTTAAGAATTTACTGAGAACCTTTATCAATCATATTTTTAGTTTATAAGTTTATTTTTACCATCCTTGGGGATTTACCCATAGGTTTAGGAGTAATACCAATATTGGCACTTTTCCTACTTCTTTTGTTTTTAGATTAAGTGATAAAACCATCATCTAGGGGGAAGTCCTGAGAGGGAGAGAGAGATTTAGAACATTTCCCTCCATCTTTTCAAGGCCCCAAATATTTTGAAAAAGGGGAGAGGGGGTGCCTCAGGGGGGAGGAGGGAGGGAGCTATCAAAGCCAGTAAAGAGAGGGATTTTTCATGCAAGCACTTGTACATACTCTAAAATTGGAGAGGGAAGGTGGGATTCAAAGGAAGGGAAAAAGAGGGAGAGTGGGAAGGGGTGGGTTCTGTAGAGGGGAAGGGGTGGAGGGAGCTCCTAGAGAGGGAGGTGGGGGGGAGGAGGGGAAATTCCATATTTTATGGGAGGGAAAGGGGGATATAGCCTCACAAAAAATTACAATTACAGGCACATGGTAATTTTCATTTATTTTTATATTTTCATTATCATAATATTCTTCTATGATAACCCTATCAGGTTTTTTTTCATTACCAACATGGGTATCATCATGATCTAAGGTATGAGATCCCTCATTCATTTAAGATAGCTTGGATGGGTTGAGGGGAAAATTAATATGTTCAATAGACACCCCCAAATCTAGGTTTATGCCTAGGTTGTATGAAAAATATTAATAATATAAAATGAAAAATTACATCAATCTAAAACCCTAGGAATAAAAAAAATTGCATTTACATGGATTGAGTTTACCAAAATTTTAACCCTAATTTGGAAAGGATCCTACTTGGGTAGATAGGATTAAGGATATAGAAATGATAGGGTACACCAGTGAAAATTAGATCTACAATAAGATAATTAATGTGATAAACTCAAATTTACCATATGTTAAATTTATTAAACTAAGATAGGATATTAATAGAAAGTATGACTATGCTAGATATATAAATGACATAAAAGAGAGTACTTAGCTATTTATAATGTTAATGTAGATTTAGATCCTGTATGATAAGAAAGAAAACAAGAATATAATTATGGGTTAACCATTAGATTCTAGACCTAGAGCTTCTATCTCTCTAAATAGTTGCATCAACCTAGGATGGTTATATTGACACTAGTGTCTAAGTTATATGTTAGTGTATTCTATTTAATATTAGATAAAATAGGATATGACAACATAGATGCTTCTAGGTTTTACTTCACCTTCACTTTGGTGCATTCAGATCTAGGTCATATACTATTGCTCTTGGTGAAATGGAAAAACCCTAGCTTTCAATCTTCAATATGACCTAGGGGAAAAAGGGGTTAATTGGCGCATAGTTATGAGATGACCCAGAATGACCCAAATGTCAATGGGTGATGCCTACATAGCTAATACTATAGAAAAGTGCCTCATATTCACTTCTTCCCTACGTGCTAGCTTATGTGTGAATCATATAATATATAAAGCAAGTACAATAATGACCTAGCTTATAAATTGGGAAATATGACTTTATGACTACTCCTTTAGTACTTTAGACTTGTCGTTAGGCTATTCCTTTGACTAATATAATAAAAAGGTAAAATAAGAAACTTTTTTTATAACTTGAGTGCTTCTTGAGTGCTCTTTTGGTTTAATTTTTAGGCAAGGAATGAATGAGGGATAATATTATATTTTTACCAATCCAATCATGAGATAAATCACATGAAATCACTTAGGTTTACCATTATAATATGTTTCATTTGAAGCTTTTATGACATTAGGGAAATTAAAACTTGTTTTAGAGAAAGACAATAACATTTACGCTATTGTCTATCTTAGACATTAGTGTCCCAGGAGAAGGAGAGAAAGCATAGGCTTAGAATTTTCAAAGTTATAAAATAAGTACATTTTAAGCATTCAGGTCAAGATGAGATGTATTTTTCATTATTATAAGGTTTATTGAACTAATATATATGCCAAGGGTCACAAGATGGATTAGATGTGAGGCTTGAAAAAGTAAGACATGTGTAGAACTAAGAAGAACAACCAAGGTGTGAGTTTGCCTTATATACAAGATTTAGGTGATATATGATAAAAAATATCATCTAAAATATGATGACATTTTTATATATAACACATGATGCACACAATTATTTATTTTGAGATGAATGAATCATAAGCTTCATCCTATACCTCAAAATGGGGGCATATAGTAAGATTGTATTAAAGATTCAGGCCATGACAAATAAATAATGAATATTTTAGATCAAATTACACTGATTCAAATGGGACAAATTAGACAAATTGAGGCATACTTGGGGAACTATACAAGATTATGAGGAATATTTGGGAAATTCATGACATTATGAGATAGATTATATGGGTTAAATTGAGGATATTTTATTTGGTTTATCAAATTGAGAAGGTTAATAAACAAATTATGGAATTTATATATCACTTCTAGGTATAAATGGATAATATTTGGGCATGATTTTTTTCATGCATGCACTTTTTTGTTTAGATGATGTTTTTGATGGGGAAAGATGGTACTATGTAAACACTTTGGATAAAATATAAATTTAAAATATTTAGAGTTATAATTTGACATACAAACCTATTTTGGGGTTTAAAAAATAGAGTTAAGATGATATTTAGAATGGTATGGTTGAGGATTACACACCATTCATTCTTTGTCTCCAATGGAGGTTGATGAGTTTATAATAATCAACCCATAATTTTAGAAATTAAATTTCCTTGGTGAATAATTATCCCATGGCATACTCTAAATGAATTCAAATGGTATCTTGGTTCACATACTCTTAAGGTGTATTTTTTCCTTTACTTTTCAATTTCAATTCATTCAATGATCTAGATTATTTCATATTTTATATCATGAGTGGACATTGACCTATATGTATTTATGAGAAAGTTTTACATGGAAAAAGAAGGATATTTGGTAAATAATTTTCAATTCCAAATGTGATTATAACATGTAATAATTTATTTTATCCTTTTAATTTATCATTTCTAATATTAGACTAAAATAAAGGTATTTGTAGATACATATATTTGATATAAGAAATTTGAAACCATCGAATTAGACATATATAACTTATGCACACACATTTAACTCTTGTGAACACTTTCCCCTTTAAATTTATCTATTTATTGCTTTGGTCATTCCAATATTCCATTGTAAATATGCAGGATCATCATAGTCTATTCAAGTACACACTATAATCCTAATCAAAATAATAACATATTCTAGATCCCTAATTTTCCCTCTCTAGATAGTCATGGATAGTTGATAATACAATAGATGTGTATTTTTAGACACTTAAAATTGGTATTAGACACTTTAAAACATCATTTTTGACTAAAATTATTTATGTCTACACGTTTGATTCTTTCTCACTTTTTGTCCTATATATTTACCTATTTATAGACTTGACTAACCCAATTTGTTATCATTCATACTTAGGATCTTCCCAGAATGTGACATAATTATATATTATCCTAATCAAACCATTATCATTCTCTATATAAATATTTTTCCCTTCCTAGATAGTGTTAAAAAAATTAGACACTGGTGATTAGTAGCAATGTATGCCTTTACTAGTAGTGTCCCAAAATTACCAAATGATTATTTTTCAATCCCTCCCTTAGGTAAAAATTTAAGTTTCAAAATTTTTATGGAGGAAAATTACCTAAAGACACACACACACACACACACACACACACACACACACACACACACACACACACACACACACACACACACACACACACACACACACACACACACACACACACACACACACACACACACACATCCATCAAGTGTAAGGACATTCCTATCTAGAAAACATCTAGAACTATCTAGAATTCACATTTACATTAAGGAATATGTTTTCACACCCTTGAGGAACTATATAAAAGCATATAAATATGAAAAAACCTCAAAGGAACATTCCTAAAATTAAGTCTAAAAACTAACACAAGGTCAATGTTTCATGTCTTTAAGTGTCAAAATTCAAATAGTTACATTACATTCTAACACAACACTATTGAGCACACATACATAAGTGAAAGAAATATGTGTAGTTTTATCCTTATTTAGAGTGTAATAATGTATTAAATTCCTAACCCACTTTGTGGGATGTGTTTGGATCTATCTATCCAATTTTTAAAACATTTTTTCTAGGAAAATCAAGTTTTAAAAGTGAATATAGTGTTTCAATGCAAATGAGTACATAATTTAAATTTGTGCACACAATTGAGGTCAATAAAAAATGCATAAATAAAATTGATAGGAAAGTGCATCGATATGTGGAAGAAAATATTGTAAAAACATACATGGATAGTTCTAAAAGACAATGGATGGGACTAGTTACCATAAGTGTCTGTGCTTCACTAGAAACATCTAGGCAAATTTTTATAGTCTATTTCCTAAGTTGAGTAGTCACAAAGATATTTTAGATCATTTTAGGTGACTATATATAGGAAATGATAAAAATATAACATAATATCAGCTAAGGTTCTTATTCCTTGGTCATTTTTATATTTAGTAAGTGTAATCAATTTTCTGTTAGCATTCAAATTTGTATGGAAATGATATATCTTATGCAATATGAATTTCAATATTTTTATACTTATTTAGATCACTGAATCCAAATAAGTTAAAACATTCTAATGAATTTCACTAATGTGAACCTAATCATTATTTTGAACACATAAAAATGTAATTATTTATCCTCTGAGGGTTCATATTTCATTCTTAGTGTTCCAAATTTCTCTTTCATTATGGTTTTATACTTGATTTCTAATTTCCTCTTGTTTCCTTAGGCAAACCCTAACATGGATATAATGTATATTCATAGTATTTACTCTAGGATTAAATCTATGGTTATCATAATTACATGTTAATTTATTGAAATATTTAATATGTTTCAAAATCATGTAATGAAATGCATTAAATTTATCTACAATAAAACTAAAGATGATATTAATAATGAAGAATTATTAGATCTCTTTAGTAATATGTATTGTATAAATATCCAATATGAGATGATTATTATTACCACTTGATGTAAAATTTCATGTATGACCCCTTTTATTCCTTCTCACCTAAACATCAAGGTAGTGAAAGCCATCATTCCACTTTAAATATTTGCACTAGGATTATATTGGATTATGCAGTTCATGCTATTATAAAATAAAGAGGTGGGGTGCCCCATATTGTAAGACATAATTGTGGTAGTAAAAATTTTCCCCCTAATTCCCACCACCTCCTATAGTGTGTTTTTATCAAAATTGGGATTAGGAAATTAATCTAATTTAATATAGATAAATTACTAAGTAAAATCAGAATGTCTAAGATATGTATTAAAGCACACAAGATTGATTTAGAACTTGCCAAATATATAAATGTGATAAAAGAGGAAATAAATAAATAAATAACTTATTTATAAAATTAGATATGATAAAAGATAAAATTACCAAAAAAATACAACTTAGTTGGGAAACCATAATGTAGACACTATGACAAAAACTATGAAATTAACTAAGAGGCTCTATAATGATTCATGAATCATGAAATATGTTTTTATTGATATCTAAACAAGTATATTAGAATAAAAAATGGGTATAAAACACTATTATCCTTAGGGAATGACAACATACTATATGGATTTATGCTCTATGATTTATATGGTAAATTGTTTTTTCTTATGTGAACTATGGTATTGTATGGGAGATTTTGATCTATTGTGAAAATTATTATGCATCATCTTATTCAATTGTAACCCTATATCAATAAGAAAATATGAAATAAAATAAATAAATAGAAAAAAGGGATAGCGATTGATGTTGTGATAGACATTTACAACCCATGTGTTGAGCATTGCCTACACACCAATACTCCCAGGAGGGATCAAACTTAATGTAGTTTTCCTGTGCTTACAATGGTGCATGTGAAATATTAGTATAATGATATATGTTTTTGAAATTCTAGCATGATTATATGCTTCAAATATTATGTGTGAAAATGGAGGTGTACTCAAACTTTAGCTTAGGGTTAATAGGGTTGAATGTATTTAAAATTGTGAAAAATAGGGAATTTTATTTCAATGTGCAATTAAAATTCAGGTTATTCTCATTATGGAACCCTCTTATGTGAAAAATGACTCGAAAATGTGATTTTATAGTGATAAATATGAAATTCCTATGAATGGGTATATCTAAAGTTGTAGTACAACCTACTACATGAATTTAAATTTGAGCAACTAGCCATTAGTTGGTAGGAGGATGCTACAAGAGGAATTGAACACTACCAAGGAGTGGGGTTATCCAAATAGGATGGCCTTATATAGAGAGTAAGGAAAACTAAAGTGAAAGTGGGGATCAGTCTCAAAGTGAGTTTAGGTTTCTTAGAATGCTAGATATGGATATTTTGTGATCATTAGTTAATTTTGGGAATAAGTAATCTATATGGATAATGAAGGAAGGTAGTCAAATACTATGGGATGAGGAATGAGCTAAACACATGAAAAGGGTGGTCATAAGTACATTGTTTTAGCTTAAATGTTAATCTATGTGTCTACATTCCCCCCCTTTATTATAGCAATGCAACAAAGTGAAATTACTAGATTAAAATGAAAATTCATACCTAAACTTACCTATGAAGAACTTTCTTAAATTAGGCCACAACCCTAAAATGTATTTCATGTAGAACCTACAATGAAGCATATGTAAAATCAATTCTTACATAAGACAAAAATCAAGAAGTAAAAGTAGGAAAATTATATATATTTAATAAAAAGGAATGGATACATTTGATGGGTACACAAAACATCATGTCTTCTAGTGAAAAAATAGTGACTATAGAGGAATAGGACCCTTGGAGATTTCTTCTTCTTTGAATAAATTGGATTGGACTATGCTTTCCCCAATCCTCATTTAAAGGTGAGTGTGATTAATAACTTTAGGTTTTATTGAGTCCATCACTACATACCTAAAGTGGTGAAGTAACTTGAAATCCATATATGAATTATATTAAATTGTATTAGAGTAAAAATAATTGCAGAATTGGTGAAAAAAGGTGAACCAACCACTACAAATTAAATAAGGCTCATTTCTGGTGAAAAAATAGTGTAAATGATAATGTGATTTGATTATAGTGTATACACTATGGATAATGACATGGACTGCCATTCCATCTATGAAATTGGTGCAAAAATAAGTAAGGAAGTGGTCATGTGCCATGCACATGCCCCTAATATGACATTTGAATGTATATGGATTTTTATATTGAGTGATATCATGTGATTTTATGAGTAATTTTTTTTTGTAAACTATGGAACACATTTACTTGCATGATGCCCCCATTTTGAGAAAAATATAAGACAACTGTGAGTATTTTTATAAAATTATGATTAGGTACCTATCAAGAACTATTAAAAACTAATTGATATTTTGAGGATATTAGAAAATGATTATTTTATACCTATTAGGACAACAACACACTATTTTGGGCATGGTTGGATTTTTCCCTTATCCAAATGGAGCACTGATATCCAAAATTACTTTCTAGATGATTTATGGGTATGGATCATGCTTAGCTATGCCAAACCTATCTTTTTTTTATGTGTATTATATTTTTATAACCTAGTCTCTAAGATAATGCATTTTTTATGCCCCATCTTTTGAGGTGAGTTATAAATCTTGCAAACTAATTTAAGTCAAAATAAATAATCCATGCGAGAGATGTTATGAAAATATGTAAATTTGAGTGGTATTGATAACATGGATGGGTATGACATCATCATATATATAAAACTAGAAAAATAGTAATGTAAAATACATGTACAAATAAACATACATAGTGATATTATTAAGAAAAATGTTAGCACTAAATACCATCGATAAGTGATCAAAATTGAGTATGTAAAACTAAATAAAACAAATTAGGGAGGGATGCATGATATCCATCATGACATTGAAAAGATGGGAAGATGCATTATATTCATCATGGCATAAAAAATATGCAAACTGAGTAGAGAAGTGTCATGGCCATGATACACACATACAAAGAGTACACATAAAACACACAAATCATGAAAGAAAAGGCCAAGGGGACACATATAAGGGACATGTTCAACTGTCACTCACATGGATAAAAACATACAATTAAGGCTTTGATCTACACACTAGGACATTTTCAAATGTCCATAATTTAAACATGAAATACACAAAAGACATGAAGAATAGAAGCAACCACATGAAGCATGCATGAATGAATGAAATTGATAAACATAACCAATTTGTAACACTAGAATATTGCACAAATTAAATAACCATTAATATATCAATGCGTAAGTGATTAATATCAAAATGTTTTATAAAGTGTAATGAAATATATCATGAAAAATAAGGTTTGATTTTTTCATATATGAATAATATGGTAATATATAAATCAAACAACACATCCAAGGGATGTGAATAATCAAAAGGTGGATCTCATAGAAGATCATTGAGTAATGGATACTAAATCTTATCAAACTCTCATATATCATCATCATTGTGGTAATAATATCATTCATGCCATATAATTATAGACTTATCCTTAGAGTTTTTCTAAATCTTATGAATATATATGGCATGTTATTTTATTATGTAAGAGGCATTATGTGCAGTTTTTGGATAGACCAACTTTGAGTCCTATCTCTCATTTCTGAATCTATAATTATCATCTATGCCATAATGAAGAATGCAAATTATACTATCCTCAAGTTTGAATGTAAGAAATTTCTATAGTTTATCAACTATAGATTCCATTTCATGTAACTATTATTGACCCAATGTGACACTCATTAGGTTTCTAGTGTCCATCATAAATAGTAGTGTATCCACCACTTTGGGACCACATTAAACTAGTACTATAATGTGTCGTATTAAATCTTGGTAATGTATAACTTTATATAATTAATTTTGATCATGTCTTGTGTTGAAATAATGAAAGGGTACATACATATGGCTCTATGTTCTCATTTATTTCCACATGTTGGCTATATTCATTCTTAATTAAAACCTAAATAGTCAAAGAATTAATTCTAGAATGATTGTAGCTTCTACATGTGTGACCCTATTATTGAGCCCTAAGAGGTTGTGGTATGGTCTATATAATCTAAATAATTCCTTTATCCTTATATTTATGAATTTTATGTTTTAATTCTAAATAAGTATATATGGCATGCCCTATCTATTTCTCTTAATTTTTACTTGTTTTTATTTAAAGAAGTAAGAAACTAGTAATAAGGGTGTGGTTGAAGAGCCTGTTTGTTTTCTGTGCATATGATCTAGATGAGTGTGAAGAGATCATATTTTTCTTGGGAATAATGACTTTTAAATAGGAAATCACTCATATAAAGGGTTTATTATATGGCTAGCAAGGTGGATTTTCTAGCATGAGCTAGATCCAATAAATGTGAGCTTACTAGGAAGATCTCAATCCACAGTCTTAAAATAGTTAAGCTGAAAGAAATGAAGATAAAGTACTTATATCAAATGATATAAAATATTGAAAGGAAATGAAAGAATAAATAAATGTTTGATAAATGAAAATAGACTAAATATAACAAATAGAAAGTCAATACTAATGCTAAATAGGTCAAGTTAGGTTTAGAAATAGGTGAGGTCTCTATGAATGAGCAGAGGGTCAAAAAGTGGTATTTGGCTAAGGGTAAGTGGGTAGAAATAACTTGATATTATTTCTTATCATAGTGACCATAAATGGTTAGGGTGACCATCGATGGTTAAGTTGATCGTCAGTGGTTGGATAACTATTGGTGGTTAAATGTAATCATCGACAGTCATAATGATTGTTGATGGTTGCTATGGATTTTAGATTTGTTTAGAAAAGGGTCTATTTTAGGTTGTAAAAAGGGGTTAGTAAGTGTTCTAGAGATTTAGTAAGTGTTCTAGAGATTTATAAAGGTTTGAGTCAGGGTAGGGAAGTAAAAAACTGAAGAAATAGAACCTAAAATGCAAAATGTACATAATTGGTTTCTTGATAGCTGATCCTAGATAAATTTTGGTAGAGTAATAATAATTTGCCTTAAGATAAATTTTGGAAAAGGTTTAGGTCTCTATTTTAGTTTCTAAATTGTTGAAAGGAAGACTTGTTGGTTGATAGCTTGATCACCTATGTGATATAATGCTTGATTATGGATCCCTATTCACCTCTTACTCCCCTCCTTTTATAGACAAAGAGAAATGGAGGTAGAAGGTTATATAGGGGGTTAGGTTATTGATTTTGATGCATTATGATGTGTTATCAATGGGTAATGTGAACATATGAAATTGTGCCATGTTATCTTATACACAACTAGTGTTGTTTTTGTTTAGATGGGGAAAGGACTTGACCATCAGTGGTTAGGGTGACCATTGGTGGTCCCTCTGATCATCAATGATTGAGTGTCAAAGGTTAAGTGGGGTAAAATGGTGGGTTTGGAAAATTGGTCAAACTAACCATGGTTAGGTTCGATTAGGGGTTAAAGGGTCAAACTGGTCCCAAGGGGGTCCTAAGGTGGTTTAAGGGTGTTTTGACATTCAGAACTACAATGTGAAAAATTTTGGTGTCTATATTTTGCCCCTTTTTTATTATGAAATTTATGTTGGAAATCTAAAAAACAAAAATGGATTGTGGGTCAAAGGTTGGTTGCCCTAAGTATGGAAAGAGGTATTCCCCCTCAAACTAGGAGTTGATGAGGTCAAATCAAATAAGGTGCAAGTTTGATAAGTGGTTATGGTGAGTCACGAGGTTGGTGATAATGGGTTGGAAATTTGAAGTGTAAGCATGCACATAAAATATGACTAAGTTTGATAGTCAATATTTAACAAAGACTAAATTTCCATAATTAGTAAAATAAGGTTGGTGCTAGAAGGATAAGTGATAAGTGGATCATGTGACCACATTTAGGTGTGGATGATAAGAACACTCATAAATGCAAGTCTCCTAAATAGGTTTAATGTTCTCATATGAATTCAAGGTAGGAATTTATCTCATAAAAAAACACAAATGGTCTGGTCTACACTAGGTGGTGCAAATTCAAATGTTCAACATGGCAAGGTTGGTCAGTGCAGTCAAAAAGACCAAGGCGAGGTCATTACAAAATATGTGATAGTTCAAGCCAAAATGGCCAATGTCAAGTTGGATGTGGTCAGATGGTTGGTTAGTTAGAGAGGGTGTTATCTAATGGTCCATGGTTAGTTTGTAGAGAATAGGTTTGATCCAAAGGTTGGTTTTGGTTTGGTGTAGAAGGGTAATCTCAAAAAGGTGGCATTAAGGTATTGGTGCTAACAAATTTAAAAAGTGGGTTTCCTAACCGTCGATAGTTAAGGTTTCTAAAATAAATTGTCAATAGTCACCCTAACCATCAATGGTTAGGGGGAACCCTAAAAATTTTGGAGGTTAAAAGTGAAAAATATAAATCATTTTCACTATTTGATTTTTGACTCTCTAACTCCTATGCATTGGCAAATTTGGATTTTTTTGCAATAGCATTGATAAGGTAGTGGTGATTGCTTGAGGAGTTGATTGGTGTAGGATTTGTATTAAGCTAACATGGGACTAAAGATTTAAGGTGGATGGGGATGTGGTTGAGTGGTGGGATGCAAGATTCTTCCTTGATGATGGTCGAGGAATGAGGTAGGGGCTACATTGAATTTTTAGATTAGTTGAATTTAGTTATATTGGTTAGATTTTTGTTAGTTTGTTGTTTATTTGGGGAGGGTTTGGGGGTTTTCCCTAGTTTTTTATGTTTTGTTGTTATTTGTTTAAACTAGCAAGTAAAAATCAAAATTGGGGATTAGATAACACCCTCTCTAGTTTTTTAGGTTTTGTTGTTATTTGTTGGTATGTAGGTTGGGGATAGGGTAGAGAATAAAAATAAGGTAATTAGGTGGTAGATATGGGTTAGTGGAATGATTTTTGGGTAGGGTATGGTTATGGTTTTCACCACTAGTAGTGACACATAGTGACCATCAATAATTATACCCAACCATTGGTGGTCATAGTTGACTGTCTACAGTTGAATATTAAAGGCCAAATGGCCAGTCAATCATCAATGATCATAGTGACAATCGATGATCAAATAAAGGATTAGATGTGTTAGATAAAAAGGTTAAGGAAATAGGTTAGGGGTAAAAGATGGTTTTGATAAAATGTTAAGGGTAATTTTGAATTGCAATTTTTTTAAGAATTTAGAAATGCTAAGTGTTATTTGGTTTTAAGGTACGTTAGAATAAAAAATGTAGATGTTATTTATATAGGTGAAACTTGGTAGGTGAAAAAATGGGGTGAAAGGATGCTATCCAAGGGAAAATTAGTTAATAGATAACTGTGTTTTATAATAAATATTTTAGGCATGAGATCAAATCTAGATATGGGATCGGGTCCCTTGGATCTTTTTAGAGATCCATCAGGGGATGATGGATGATGACTAGATGTATATGGAGGAGGTTATTCTTGGTGTGATGATGCAATTATAACATGTGCCATTATATGTGGTTATGATCATGGCCCTCATCAATAGATGGGATCTATCCATGAACACATTTCTCCTATTGAAGAGTGAGATGACCATCCTATTGGAGTATGTATATAGGATTACATAACTACCTATTCAGGGGGAGCTGATATATCACCTAGAGAGTGGGAAGAGAGATGATCATATGTAGCTCCTATATGGTGAGGATTATGCCTTAGATATGTGGCATGTGGGAGGATTTAACTATAAGCCATTGTATTAGATGGATAAATATGATAGGAAGTTAATGAAGATGATTATGATGATGGTAGTCTCATGCTTTGCATTTCCAAATTTGAGTAGTGGGTAGTTTCTTTATTTGCTACTACATGTTTTGTTAGAGATGTTACTTAGGTGGATATTTTTTGGGTGGGCACTATATTTTTTGGTATAGATATATAGGGAGTTGTGGAGGTTATTATCTCATCATAGATATGGCATCAACATGGGGTTTGTGCTTCATTTTGGGTCTATGATCATATCTATGTTTTGAGACCGACAGGGTTGCCATGGGAGGGAAACACCTAGATGGATAGACAAGAGTGGTGCTAGACACTATACAAGCATATATAATATATTTATAGGGGTAAGTGGCCAAATTATAGGGCCAAGTTATGACATTATAGGGTAATCCTACCACTATGATGGGGGAGAAGGATTAGGCTAGGATTTCACTAGGTTTGGTGACCTAGGAAAGGGACACCTTGAGATAGAGAGGAGGAGCAGCTAGAGTACCAATATGACCACCACACATTATCCCTATGGCATAATAATTGGCCACAGTTGAGGAGTTGCACTATTATGAGGCCATAGTTATAACACAATGTCCATAGGAGCCCTAATGGGGTGAATATAGAGCTAGCTTGGTAGGTGGTGCAAGTGTAGTGACTCGAGGTCAATGGGTCACTTTGGTGGGTAAATAGGTAGGCACCATAGGGGGTAGGCACCAGATGGTAGAGGTGTCATAAAAGGGACTAGTGTTATTATTACCATAGGGGTATAGTTTTGTGATATGATATGTATAGATGTATATGATTTTGATACTAGCCTACGAGCCGATGCAATGAGTGTATATATATATTTTTTGAGAGAGAGATGCACATGATTATATATACTATTTTATGTTGATTATAAATTATGTATATGACATGATGATCATATATAGATGTGATTTTATGGTTCATGGTTCATGTTTTTGGTGTTTAAAGTTTATTATGATTTATGCTTATGAGATGCAGACTCATTAGCTTAGGCATGTCATTATTATGGATGATGTTGATGGTTGATGTTATGGTTATATATGATCATTATTATGCATGATTTGTTTTGTATATGGATATGATGTTTGGATTATGGTTATGATGTTTATGGTATTGTTATGGTTATTGTTCTATACATAGTTATGATGTTATAAGGAGGTGTTGTGATTTATTATTATTGATTATGATAGTGATGATGTTTTGATTATGGTTATGATCATGGATGTCATGTGGTTTATGATTATGGTTATGATCATGATGTTTTGATTGTGGCTACAGTGTTTATATTTTATATTTATGATCAATGATGCATATTTTTATTATTTGATGATGGCACATAAAGTAAGTTTAGATAAATAAATGTGGGAAAGGAGATGAAAAATCATGAGAATTAGGTATAAGTGAATAGATGAACCAATATGAGATGATAATGAGGAGGCATCATGATTATTCATTAGCAAAGATAAAACAAACCTAAATTTATATTGACTTAAGGAACATAATCCTTTTGAATTCTTTGCATTAGCATGTGTTGGTTGATAAATAGGTGTCTTGATTAGATTGTGTCAAATAAGCTCAAAAATCCCTTGATTTTTAGATGGTATAAAGGGGAGATAGGTGATGTGAAGGGGAGTGTAACCTTCTATTGGGTTGGTTTTGTTAAGTACAAGCTTATACTGAGAGGGGGGGGTGAATCAGTATAAGATATTTTTTTGATTTTGATTATTAATATTAAATCCAAAACCTCAAATTACTTCATAATTGATATATTCAAATCAATCAAAGAATACAATGCAAAACCACACAATGCAAATAGACACAGATTTGCATGGAAACCCTTTCAGGAGAAAACCATAGAGAAATTATCTTAATATAAATATTTGTAGGCACCAACCTACTGGAGCACCAACCCCAATAACAATTTTGTAGGCACCAACTTACAGGAGCACCAACCCTTTTCACCGAGCACCAACTCAACAAGAGACACCAATCTCTTCAAAATGAAGGCACCAACCTTCTTAGAAAAAATCACTCTTCTATCTCAAATTTGTTGTCAAAACAACAAATGATAGAAAACTTATTTTATCTCCTTTAGATTTGATCTACACTTGAGTGTTTTCACTGCTATACTCTTCCTTATACTTTTTGATTTTTTTCTTTATAATATTCTCACAAAAATTTGCCTTTAAAAATTTTGCTCTTATTTTATATATCTTCCACTTTCAAATCTACTCTTTTTCCATTCATTATACACTTATTTATAATCCACAAAAAGCCACAAATTAAGGTCATGACTCTTAAATTGAAAAGTTCCTTTCAAATGGTCATAACTCCTGCCAATAGGTTGGCCAAGGTTGATAATTCCATCGACATTTCCATCGATAATTTCATTCACTTCGGTCGACATTTCCATTCACTTCTGGCAGCAATTCCATTCATTTCCAGCAACAATTCTATTCACTTCCATCAACATTTCCATTCACTTCTGGCAATCAATTCCATTCACTTCTGGCAATAGTTCCATTTGACATCAATGACAATATTCCAACAATCTCCCCCTTTGTCATTGATGGCAACCACATACTAAAAATGCTCCCCCTTGCTGCATTGTCTCTTCTATCTGAATCCTTCTTTGTTTTAGCTCCCCCTTTTTGTGACATCCTCTTTTTGTACTTCTCCCCCTTTGACATCGATGTCAAAGGGTCTTTCCAAGAGCTAGTACTTAGATTCCCCTCAGCTAATGCTTCCCTTTAGTGGCAAGAAACAAAATAAATTACTCCCAACTTCTGTCATAGGTACTCAAATGTTTTCTTTGGAATTGGCTTAGTGAATATATTTTCAATCTATTTGGATGTGGAAACATATTCCAATTTTACTTATTGTTCTACCACCTATTCTCTCAAGAAATGATACTATCTATGGATATGCTTAGTTCTGGAATGCATAACAGGATTCTTTGAAATACTTATCACACTAGTATTATCAAAAAATATGGAGATTGGATGATTATACTCTACTTTGATATATTTCAAGGTTTGTTTCATCCATAGAACTTGTGTACAACATAACACTGCTGCTATGTACTCTACTTTTGCTATGGATAGAGATACATAATTCTGCTTCTTACTCAACCATGATACTAGGCTATCTCTAAGAAAGAATGCTCCTCCACTTGTACTTTTTCTATCATCTACACAACCTACCCAATCTGAATCCATGTACGCTACCAATGTGAAGTCTTTACCTCTTGGGTACCATAACCCATAATCCAAGGTTCTTTTTAAATATCTAAATATACACTTTACAGCTTGCACATGTGTTTCTTTTGGAGCTGCTTGAAATCATACAACCATACTTACTGCTTGTATGATATCTAGCCTAGATGCTATCACATATAGTAAACTCCTAATCATTGATCTATAAAGAGTTTGATTAGTATTCATAGATTCATCATCTTTGCTCAACTTTGTACCTATAGCCATAGGTGTGCTAACAGGGGCACACTCCTCCATATGGAATTTCTTCAACATCTCCTTCACATACTTGCTTTGGGATATGAATATTCCTTTTTTATATTAAGAGATTTGTAAACCAAGGAAAAATGACAACTCACCTAACATGGAAATCTCAAATTCCTTTTGCATATCTTCAACAAATATCTTAGACATTTCCTCATTGTCTCCTCCAAAGATTATATCATCTACATACACCACAATAATTAACTAGTGATCTCCTTCAATTTTGATGTAAATATTACTATCAACATATCCTCTCTTGAATCCTTGGTCTTGTAGGTATTTATCAAGCCTAGCATACCATGCTCTAAGAGCTTGTTTCAATCTGTATAAAGCCTTTTTCAACTTACACACATAATCCTTGTTTTCTGATAAGAGGAATCCTTCTGGCTGTTCTATGTAAACTTCCTCTTCTAGATTGCCATTTATAAATTTTGATTTAACATCCATTTGATAAACTTTGAAATTTTTGAATACTAAAAATGCAATAAATATTTGAATTGCTTCTAATCTAGCAATAGGAGCAAAAGTCTCTTCAAAATCTACACCTTCTACTTGAGCATACCCGTTACATACCAAACTTGCTTTGTTTCGAGTGACTTGGCCATTTTCATTCAATTTGTTTTGAAAAACCCACTTAGTGACAATTACATTCTGATCCATTGGCCTGGACACAAGTTCCCAAGTCTCATTCTTCTCAATTTGATCTAACTCTTCTTCCATTGCTTTTACCCAATGTTTATCATGACTAGCTTCAGAAAAATTCTTAGGCTCTACCTTGGATAACAAAGATAAATTTACATGCTCAGGTATACTTACGATTCTTCTTCTAGTTTGCACCCCAGCATCAATGTTGCCAATGATCTGACTTTCAACATGATTCTTCTAAACAAAGCGAGATGGTGCTTTGGTGTCATGCCTTTCAGATTCACTCAATTTTTCTACATTTTATTCCTCCCCTTCTTATACAAGATTGGGTATTTATAGAGGCTATTCTAAAGGTTCTTTTGCCTTTTGATTCATGATCTCATTTATTCTAACACTAGCACTTTCTATGATAGTTTGTAGCCTTTTGTTATAACATCTATAGGCTTTGATTTTAATGGAGTAACCAAGAAAAATTCCTTCATCAGCTCTTGAATCAAAATTTCCCAAGTTTTCTTCATTCCTATTGATAAAACATTTACTTCCAAACACTTTAAAATGTTTGAACGAAGCTGGTCTTCCTTTCCATAATTCATAAGGAGTTTTGTCATTATTAACTTTAATTTTCCTCTATTCAAGATATATACTACTGTATTAATTGCTTCTCTCCAGAATCTATCTGATAGCTTAGATTCATTCAACATAGTTCTAGCCATCTCTTGAATGGTTTGATTTTTCCTTTCCACCACTCCATTTTGTTGTGGAGTCCTTGCAGCTAAGTATTGTCTCTTAATTCCATGATCTTCACAAAACTCAATGAATTCATTTGAAATAAACTCAACTCCTTGATCTGACCTTAGACATTTTATTTTCAGCTCTTTTTCATTTTCTACTAATGCCTTGAAAGCTTTAAATTTTTCAAATGCTTCTAATTTTTCTTTTAGAAAGGCTACCCATGTCATTCTGGTATAATCATCAATGAGCAACACAAAGTAGCTCTCACCTTGCATGCTTTCAATTCTGGTAGGACCACAAAGATCCATATGAATCAACTCTAGTGGTTTGGTGGTTGAATATTCCTTCATTCTAAACCTTGTTCTAGTTTGCTTCCCGTGTTGGCATTGCTTGCATAGAGTGCTTGAAGGTTTCATTATCTTGGGCATATCTCACATAGCCTATTTATTGCTAATTTTCATAAGATTATCAAAATTTATGTGCCCTAACCTTCTATTCCATATCCAAATCTCTCCAACTTGACTCAGACAACATTTCTCTCCTCTCATTTCTCCAAGCATGTATAGGTTGTTTGTGGTTCTATGAGCATCTACAATTCATTCTCCTGTGTCTCTTTTTCTAATCTCACAACCTTAAAAAAATAACTTGAGTGTGTGTCCTTAATCACACATTTGGCTAACACTTAGAAGATTATGCTTTAACCCTTCCACATATAACATATTTTCTATTTTGGTTTTTCCATTATCGAGACTAAGTGTACATTTTCCTATTATTTTGGCTATGTTGTTGTATCTGAACTTCACCATGCCTTCATTGACATTTTTCAATGAGATGAATTTGCTTTTATTTCCAATCATGTGTCTCAAAAATCCAATATCAATGAACCATTGTTTTCCTTCATGTCTAGCATGGAACGTTGTTTGAACAATCATGGATTCTTCATGCTTTTTCTTCCAGGTCTTTGATGGTTCTCTTTTATTTATCACTAGAGCTTTGAACTTTTGATCTTGTCTTATAGATTCAAAAACACTTCTAAAATAGTGTGATATATGTCCATAGTTGTTGCACTTGTAACAAACTATAACTTCATCAAAGTTTGATAAGGGAGCAAATAAATTGTAGTTTATGTTCGAAGCTCCATAGGTTCCTTTGTTTCTGCTCCTGACTTCAATATCCTTAGCTCTCTTTCTACAATCTAATTTCTTATGACCAAAATGATTGCAATAATAACAATATCCATCAAAATAATTACCAAACCTAGTTTTATTTTCATATCTTGGATCAAATGGTCTTCTAAAGTTTTGTTCTCCTTTGCTTTCTTTGTTGATAGAGCTAGTTTTTATATCCTGGGCTTCTTCCTTCTTGGTCTCCTTTTTCACTGGTTCCTTAAGAGTTTCAACATAGCTCTTAGCTTTCTCTTTTGCCTTCTCATACCCAATGCCTAACTTTTTAGATGGTGATCTTTGACTCTCTAGAATATTATTTTAAACATGAGTTCTTTTCTTAGATTTCTATTCACTTGATATTTTAGAATTTGCCTTTTCTAGATCCCTTTTTAAAACATCTATTTTAGATTCATACCTTTCATAGTCTTCTCCTTTCTTCTTTAGCTGATCCATTAGATCTTCTTCAATTTTCTTTGCTTCTACGATTTGGATTTTTAGAACAACAATTACCTTGTTTGATTCCTCAAAGACTTGTGATGTCTTCACTTTGAAGTATCGATTCTCTTCATATTTTTAGAGTTGTAACTTTAGTTTTTGATTCTTCTTCTTAAATGTTTTTATTTCTTCCAACACGTAAATAAGTTCTTCAAGGTTCACTTCACCTTCTTCCATGTCTTTGTCTTCCTCCAAATTATCTTTATTGGTGGTGGCATTTTCTTCTATAGCCATGAACAAAATCTCTTCATTATCACTCTCAACATCACTTTCTTTGTTTTCTTCAGATGATCTACTATACCTCTTGGAGTATAGACTTTTATTTTCTTTCTCAAATCTTTGCTTGTCTTTGCTTGGATTGAATCCCTTTTTGTACTTTGATTTATTTCTCTCATCATCGCTATTTCCTTTATTTGGACATTTGGCTACAAAATGACCAATTTTACCACAATTAAAGCATTTAAATGGTAACTTTCCTTTATATTTGCCTGATCCTTTCTTTAGCTTCTGAATGAATAGAGCTTCATTTTCATCTTCTTCACTACTTGAATTTTCACTTGATTCTGGTTCTTTAATCTTCTCTTTCTTCAAGACCTTGAATGATGCTTCCTTCTTTGACTATCTCTCAGATTTAGTTCTCATTTCATAGGCCATAAGAATTCCATGGAGCTCATCCATTTTCATCATGTCTAAATCCTTCATTTATTCAATGACAGAGACCTTCACATCAAATCTCAATGGTAGGGATCTCAAAACTTTTTGAACGATCACAGATTCTTTAATTTTCTCTCTGAGTCCTCAAATGATATTAACAATCTCATCAACACGAAGAAGATACCCAGCAATGTTTTCATCATTCTTCATTTTTAAAATTTCAAACTACCTTCGGTGGGTTTGGAGTTTTGCTTTTCTAACCTTACTATCACCTACATAAATAGTGTTGAGTTTATCCCAAATCTCTTTTGAAGATTAAAAATGCATGACCTTAACAAACTCATTTTCTAAAAGCCCACATAAGATTGCATTCATAGCTTTCACATTGTTCTCACTGGCCTTTTTTCCTATGGCATCCATTGGTGCAATTTGTGGCATTGTGTATCCTATTACCACTGCTTGCCAAATATCAAAACCTAGAGTAATCAAGTAAGTCTTCATTCTTATGCTCCAAAATGCGTAATTCATTCCATCAAACAAAGGAGCCTTATTAGTAGAGAAACCATCTAACACTTGAGATCCTACCATATGTGCTTTCCAAGATGTACCTTCTAGCAGTTGTGCTAACACTGAAGGAACCAAATTTGATACCAATTGTTAAGCACAAGCTTATACTGAGAGGGGGGTGAATCAGTATAAGATATTTTTTCACTTTCAACTATTAATCTTAAATCAAAAACCTTAAATTAATTCATAATTAATATATTCAAAGCAATCAAAGAATACAATGCAAAACCACATAATGCAAATAGACACAAATTTACATGGAAACCCTTTCAGGAGAAAACCATAGAGAAATTATGTTATTATAAATATTCGTAGGCACCAACCTACTAGAGCACCAACCCCAAAAATAATTTTGTAGGCACCAGCTTACAGGAGCAACAACCCCTTTCATCGATCACCAACTCAATAAGAGAAACTAATCTCTTCAAAATGAAGGCACCAGCCTTCTCAGAAAAAAACACTCTTCTATCTCAAATTTGTTGTCAAAATAATGGATGATAGAACACTTACTTTATCTCCTTTAGATTTGATCTACACTTGAGTGTTTTCACTGATATACTCTTCCTTATACTTGTACTTTCTAATTTTTTATTTTTAATATTGTCACAAAAATTTGCCTTTAAAAATTCTACTTTTCTTTTATATATCTTCCACTTTCAAATCTACTATTTTACCATTTGTTATGCACTTATTTATAACCCATAGAAAGCCACAAATTAAGGTCATGACTCTTAAATTGAAAAGGTCCTTTCAAACGGTCACAACTCCTCCCAATAGGTCGGCCAAGGTTGACAATTCCATCGACATTTCCATTGACATTTTTGTCGACAATTCTGTTCACTTACATCAACATTTCCATTCACTTTCAATAACAATTCTGTTCATTTTTGGCAACAATTCCGTTCACTTCCATTGACATTTCCGTTCACTTTTGGTAATCAATTCGATTCACTTTTGGCAATAGTTCCATTTGACACCAATGAAAATATTCCAACAGGTTTTCCCATTCTATAGGTGACCTTAGAACCATAATAGACAAGTCCATGTTTTAATGCAAGGTGTAGACTGATCAATGTGGGAAGTCTACTAATGTTATAGATGAAAGTTGATTGTAGCTTTCTTGGGATAAGTTGTTTTGATTTTGACATAGGGTATTTTTTTGTTTGATTACGATAAGTTTGTGAATTTAATCAATGAAGGAAGCTTTAAATTATTTCTTTGACAAAGTTGACTCAGCCATCCTTTAAATGAGTGGTCTAATTTTTAGTTTGTTCATTTGGAAGCTATACTTCAAGGGAACAGTCTATCTTTTTAAGAAATTTTAAATTTTGGGTAGTTGTCCTTCAAGGGAGTAGTTTGCATGATAAATATGTTTGACCCAAGTGATATTTAGGTATCCCTAATTATTTTTATGCTAGGTTAGACATGGAGAAGTCTATATAGGCTTAGAGTTTTACCTTTATGAGGGCAAAACTTAGAGCACAAGAGGTTAATGATAGGTGAAAGGGGTGGTTTTGAAAGATAATGACCATGGGATTCCATCTGATTAGGGATGAAAAGTATCCATGAAAACCATGCCATGGGTAGAGTTGTGGTATCCATAGTTAGGATTAGGCTATGAATATGACAACTAATCACATGGTTCTATGTTGTAATCAGTTGGCCTTAAAGGGATGGGATGAAGGTGTGAGGGAGGTGAAAATATCATAAATCAAGGGATGAGCTTAAGTTAGACAAAATGTGAGTTTGATCCTTGTTTAAAAAATGAAAGGATGTAGATGTGAAGCATTAAAAGGATCAGGTTCTAGTTTACCTTAAGAAAAGACAAATGATAATATCATGATCCATACTTATGGGTTATGATGTAGGGTCTAAGAAAATTGAAAGAAAACTTAGCTCACTTTCTTTTCTCCATATTGGCTACATGTTTATTTTCCTTCAAGATAAGGTATTTAATGTTAAATTCTCATTCTTTCAAGTGCATGTTATAGGTATGCTTGATTCAGTCTTGATAGACATGAATGTGGTTAATCACTACTAAGCAATGATTATCAAGTAGTTCAAGTTATGCTAGACATTATTAATGATAATCACTCTCATAAATGATGACTTGAAAATATATGCAAAAATAGGGAATCTAGACTTTGAGAGGTAATATTGCCTCTACTCTGAAGACCAAAGAGAAAGGGTAGAACTCAAGAGGTTTGAATACTAGTATTATAAGCCCATAAAGTGAAAGGGTTATGCAAGTGCCAATCTTGACCAGAAGCATTCACCACTTGGGTTAACATATTATTGAGGGTTTTGTTATAGGATTTTACCTATCCATTTTATTATGGATGATAAGGTGAGGAAAAGCTTAACTTGATACCAAATACATCACAAAGACCTTAGACTTGCTTGTTTTTGAAATATTTGCCATTATCAGTGATGATATTATGGGGAACACTAAAATGATAGATGATATGATGATTGATTAATTTGACTATCTGGTTAGTTTTGGTTGAGATGAGAGGAATATCCTCCACCCACTTGGTAAAATACTTGGTGGTGGTGATGATGGAGTGGTGCTGATATGAAGAATGAGGATTGATTTCCCCAATGAGATCTAGTCCCCATTATGAGAAGGGACAAACGTTTTTAGATACTTGGAGGCCATGGGATGGTGTGTGATGTAAATTAGAATGATATTGACATTTAAAACACTTCTTTACATAATCAAAATAGTCTTGGTTGAGGGTGGGCCAATAGTATCCAAAGTGAAGAATACGTTTAGTGACTGCTAGACCACTAAAGTTTCCCCCACAAATTCCATCATGCATTTCATTGATATCATGGGAACATTAATGATTACATAGGAAATGGAGAAGGATGCCATCAAAACCACATTTGTAAAGGATTTCCCCTAGTGTGGTATAACAAGAGGTACTCTGAACAAAGGCTCTTTGAGCATTCTTAGAGAGGTTGGGAGGAATGATGCTGAGGTTGAGGTAGTTAAAGGTTTTCTCATACCAAATGTCTGATAGATATTCCTCCACACTAAAAATGGTTGGGAGGTTATATTGGATATAATTGGGTATGATAAAATTATGGATGGTAACAAAAAGTTGGGAATTAGATGGCTGAGATGGGATTTGGGAAGTAAGGGAAGCCACCATATTTATGAACTTGTTGGTATATCATGGAACATATTGGATAAGATAATGATCAAATGATTCTAAGGGTACATCTATTAACTATTTATACTTTTTAAAGACATCATTCTTACACTGGTAGGATCCATTGACCTAGTTTACCATAAGTTGGAAATTTCCAAAGACACTGATCATCTTAACCCCCAAGGCTATAATAGTTTGGAGACCTATTACTAGGGATTCACACTCAACCATATTATTGGTATACTCAAAATCAAGATTTAAAAAGAGAGGAAGAGGCTTACCATCAAGGGGAATGAGAATAACTCTAGTACCCCCACCATGATGGTATTTTGAGCCCTCAAAGAACATGGTCATTTGGTAGGTGATGTCCTCTTGAGAAATGGTCATGATGGACTCATCTAGAAACACAAGAAGTGTTTGGTTATTTGGTAAAGGATCTTTGGCCAATTTATCATCAATTAATTTCCCTTTAATCAACTTCTACTAGAGGAACTCAAGGTCAAACTCAACTAGGAGTATGAGCCACTTAGCCATATGCTGGTTTTGGTATGATTTAGAGTGCATGTACTTGAGTGGGTTGGTGTTAGTGATGATGAAGGTTTTGTGATTTAAGAGGTAATGATGAAGTTTGGTAGCCATAAATACTAAGGTGAGGAAAATTTTCTTGTTATGGGTGTACCATGTCTCATACTTTATAAGTGTTCAACTTATATATTAGACAACTTGTTTTTTGTTTTGTTCATCACAGTGAGTGAGCATTGCTCCTAAAAAATGGTCCATGGTAGAGATATAAAGGTAAAATGGTTGGTATTATTTATGAGGGGTAAGAATAGATGGAGAAATAAGGTACTCTTTTAATTAATCAAAGGCTTTTTGGTAGTCCTTAGTCCATTTAAAAGATGTATCTTTCTCGAGAAGATGGTGAAAAGGTTGAGATCTATCTGATAATTGAGAGATGAAGTGATGAATGGATTAGACCTTCCTTTGTACACTACAGAGTTGATTAAGGTGCATTGGAGGTGGAATGTCAAGGATCACTCTAAATTTGGTAGGGTCTAATTTTATTCCTCAAAGAGAGATTATAAATCCAAGAAACTTTCCAAATAGGACCCCAAAAAACACATTTCCTAGGGTTGAGTCAAACATGGAAATGGATTAGATGATCAAAGATAATTTTGAGAAATTTTAAATGATCCTTATGATATTTTTATTTCCCAAGGAGATCATCTACATAATCCATACAATTTTGTGGATGAGATCATGGAAGATGTAGGTAATCACACACTGGTAGGTTATTCCAATGTTCTTTAGACCAAATGGTATGACCTTGTAGCAAACAGTTCCCTAAAGGGTGATGAAAAAAGTCTTATGGTGATCCTCATGGGTAATTAAGATTTAATTATATTTTTAGAAACCATCCATGAGAGATAACATCTCATGGCTAGCTATAAGATCAAAAATTTATTTGATGCTAGGCAAAGGGAAGTCATCCTTTAGACAAGCAATGTTGAGGTCACAAAAGTTAATATAGAGGTGAAGTCCCCATATGGGTTTGGTAATGTAGATGATGTTGGAGAACCATTGGGGATAGTTAATAGGTTTAATGAAATTGATAGATAAGAGGCACTAAAGATTTTATTTTACTAGAATGGTAATGTAAGGGTGTGTCCTATGAAGCTTCTTCCTAACAAGCTTAACATCAAGATGGATGATGATTTTGTGGAGGTATATAGAAGGGTTTATTTTAGTTATATCCTAGTAGGACCAAGAAAATGTTATGCTTTGGTCATGAAGGAAGGAAGGGTAATATTTTTTCTATGAGGAATCTAAGGATTGACCAATCTTTACAATGTGAAGGTTATCCTAAGTACCTAATTTGACATCAATAATGGATTTATTTAAAATGGTTTGGTTTTCAAGAGGAAGGGATTTGTGGATAGAAGAATCCCCCATGCCAAGATAAGTGAGAATGGAATCATCATCATGATGTTAGATGGTGTGTATGGTAGGAGAATCATTTTCTACCATTTTAATATGGATCAGAGGAAAGGTTTTAGTTTGGCCATCCTTTTGATAGGTTAGGGGGCCCAAACTAATGGTATTGACTAAAAAAAGTAACAAGGAAGGATTTTGAAAATTTCAAACTTCAAAGGAGATGGGGTTGGTGAGGATGGGATGTCTTCCTCAATGGTGGTGATAGGTTTGGGTGAATTGGTGGGTTCTTCTGGTGGGATGAACCCAAGGCCAAATAACTAATGAATTTTCTATGTTTTGATCAAAAGTAACTCATGGTGTCCATTTTCATAATGGTCAAGGCCAAATACTTTATAGGCACACCTATGAAGCTATAATTTGGAAAATTCCAATTTTTCCAAATAAGAAAAATTAGAAGTAAATGTTTAGATAGAAGAGGTAGTGGAGGAAGTGGGAAGTGGATGCTCAAGTCCCCCATAGATGAAATTGGTTTGGTGGTTAGGAAGTCCAAAAGAAATGATGGTTTTGATAGTAGGGTCATAATCAATATCATGGTTAAGGTTACCATACTCTTGATGGGTAGGGAGAGTTTCCAAGGCAAAAAGATAATACTCTCCCAATGAGATATGTTGGAACATAGGTTCCAAGTGGTCCTCTATGGGGATCTAAGAAGAAGGGACATATGACTTAGTTGAAGCTTCACCAATGGTAGGGGTGGAGTTATTATTGGTTGGTGGTGAAGTAGTGTTGTTATTCATTGGTGGTGAGGTAGATGAGTGAGGAAGAAGATTGTCATTGGGTTGATGTCATGTTGAAATATGTGAAAGGACTAGGGTTAGCTTGTATGGTGATGACCTGACCCTCATATTCAAACTTGACACATCAATGCAAGGTGGATGGGGCATAACTCATGGATCAGATCCAAGGGTGTCTAAGTAAGATGTATTAAAATTCACCTTATATGATGTAGAAGAGATCTAAAAGTGTGTGAGGTCCTAAATAGATTTGGAGGATGACTATCCCTAAGGTTGTGACCATAGTACCAATAAAGGAACAGAGGACCATTGTGGTTTTTGACATGATATTCTTTGGCAGCTATAGTTGGTCATAATCATGAGAAGAGATAATGCCAATACTATCTTCCCCATAAATAATCACCCTTTTAATGTGGGTTTTATTGATGTATGCAATGATGAAGATAGCAGGATTGAGATCTTTAATATGAATATAACGTATTTATAAATCCTTAAATGTGATAAGGGTGGACAGTTGAAGAGTTTAGATAAAGGCTATAAGAGGTTGAGGGTCTTTGATTGGTCCTTCATATATTATAGGGACTCTATTAATTCTTAGTGGTGATGGGGTGAGGTATTGATTAGTTTGTATAAGCTCATCTTCACTAGTGTCTAGTGAAGCTATTTCAGAACTTCTCACTGGATAGATTCAGAAGGGTTAGAGGAAGAGGCACCTAAGATGGATATTTTAGTTTTTAGTGAAGGTGAAGTTGAATGTGAAGGTGTTTAAGTTCAATTTAAAGGTTTATGGGTGTAAGGATATGTCCATGGAATGGAAACTTTGGCATTCCCCTTATCCTTTTGTTGGGCCTAAGATTGAGTAACCATATAGATAGTGTGGATGAGGTGAAGTGTTGGGTTAGAAGGCTACTTTGATTCTTCTTTACTCTTGGGTGAGATTGGGGAGTGGATAAGTGTTGGGTAGGTTTGTTTGGTGTTTAAGTTGATAATGGGCTTAAGATAGGTTCATCTCATGTTAGATCATTATCATCTCATAAGCTATGGATAAGTTATTGGAGAGATTTGTAATTCTCTGTGTCATGTCTAGATGTCCTATGGTTTGAGAAAATTAAACTATCATCAAACCTAGATGGTTAAGGTTTTTAAGGGTTAAAGGGTATTATAGGTGGTAGGTTTAAGGAATAAGTTTGTAACAACCTTTGTAAAATGGTTGAATAATATTTGAGCAAAGGTGTTGAGGGTGATGGGATTTTAGTTTTTAAGGTGGGAGCCTTCTTAAAAGTAGGCTTCACCTTGGGTATTGTGGGTGATATAATGGTTTTGGTAGGAGGGTTTGATTAAGGTTTTTTGGTATTGGTTGGTTTTGAGGTGGAAGATTTAAAGGTGAAAGATTTGGAGGTGGATGATTGAGATGATGAAGGTTTGGAGATAGGGGGAAGGTGGAGGTAGATAGTTTGGTTAAAAATGATGGGGAGGTTGATGTTTTGGAAGGGGTAGGTTAAGGTATAATGAAAGGAGGAAGTTTAGTGTGGGTAATTGTGGGAGGTTTCACCTTCTTGGTAGAAGGATGAGCTCCTAGGATGGAAGAAGGATGAGGTCCCAAGATAGACGGTAAGAGAGGAGGTGGTATGGTTATAGTTCTAGTTGAGAGTTTGGGTGGATCCACCTTATTTGTTGGTTTGGTTAATGTTTTATTTGGTGGACTAGATGGGGTTAAGTCCAAATTAAAATATGGGTGGATGAGGTTAGGAGTAAGAAGTAATCCTAGGTTCTTGATAGGTTTGATTAGAGAGTTGTATGGTGATTTGATAATTTTGGATGGAGATGGTTTGGATGGTTCTTCCATGGTTTTGGAGGGAAAGTGTTTGATGAAGGGATTGAGGTGATGATAGGATTAATGGAGGACAAAAATGAGGTTAAAGGTTCAAGTTTTTTTTGATGGGGGAGCCCAAGATGGTGCCAAACATTGGATCAATACATATTGGGTTGAGAAGAGAATTAAAGGTTTTGGACCAATCTAGAGAAGGGTTTGTAAATTGGTTTGATCCTTTGGGTATTGGTTTCAAATATTAGGACCATAGGTTGAGGTGAGGGAGGGGTTTATTCACCTTTTTCCTTGATGAAAAGTTCTAAGATTTGGGAAAATGTTTCCTCCATTGAAGGAGTAGATAATGTGATCTCCTCTTGTAGAATAGTTTCCAAAGAGAGAGTGGGTGATTCTATGGTGGGGGAGGAAGGTGTGATGGAAATGGTTATCTATTTCAGTATTTATATTAAAGGAGAGGTGGGTAAGTTTATCAACTCATCAAGTGGAGGAGTGAAGGTGGTTTATTCCTTTGTTTGGGTATCCAAAGGAATTGAGGGTGGTTCCATCAATTTAATAAGTGGAGTGGAGGAAGATGTGGTTGATGCAATGGTTTCCTCAATGATAGGTTTATTGATAATAACATTAACTGTATTGACCTCATGAGCATGAGATGATTCCAATTTATTGTCATCATGTTTGGTAGAAGGGGCATGATTGGGAAAAGGTTGTGTAAAGATGTTGAGTGACTGATTTGGGGATACATTAGGATTATCTAATGAAAGTTTTCCTTTATTAATCAAGTTTTAGATGATGGTTTTGAAGGTTTTTCACCTACTAACATCATATCTAATGACATAGAGTAAATCACATATATAATTCTCATTGTACTAACCAAACACAAGATGAGAAGCATCAAATTGTAGAGGAGGTTGATAGGGGAAGTTATATGATTTTGGATTTTATAAAATTGTCCAAAACTAAAGCATATAATTCCCCTAGTGGAGTATATTTTTTTGGGGTAGCCTAGTTTTGATTTAGAGTTAGTTGATTAGATGTGTTAGAGGAATTGGTTTGGTTGGGGAGGTTGACAATCATAGGTGGGGATGTTTTAAGGATAACCATGTTCATGGATGATTTTGGTTTAATGTTAGGGTATTTATATTTGTTGGTGGCTTTAGATGGGGAAGGGTCAGTGGATTTGATGCTAGAGTTCTTGTTTCTTAGTTTCAACTTCCCCTCATCGATGTCTCTAGTTTCTAGTTTACATGCCATAGTGAAAGACTTATCAAAGGTTCTAAAAGTTTGAACCTATAGAGTAGGGGTAATATGTTTGGAACAATCTTGATAGAAAATTTTGTTCAACTTAGTTTGGGGAAAGGAGAAAGAGATCTAGTTGATAAGGGCTCTCCATCATGCTAAAAAATCAGCAATTGATTCATCATCAAATTTCTTGATGGAATAGAGGTTGGTAATGGGGACCTTCTTAGATATATTGATTAAGAATTGGTCTAAAAAGGTTTGGTAAAGTTGGGAAAAGGAAAAGATGGAGTGCTTGGTGAGATCACTATACCAATCCAATGTTGGTTTAGATAAAGACATAGGAAATGTATGAAGGAGAAGAGCATCATCATAGGCAATAAAATAACACAAATTCCAAAACACTCTTAATTGTTGTTGGGGGTCCTCCTTGCTTTGAAATTTAGAAAATTTGGTTAATTTCCATTGAGGAGGGTAAGGTGGGATAGGAATAGATGGGTGAATAGGTTCATTACAGATTTGGTCATAACGTAAGAGGTTGTGAGCCCTAAAGATAGATGACTCTAGGTTGGTCATTTTTTCCATCACCATTTTGACCAAATCTATTTGGGGTTGGGTAGTTCCATAACTGTGTGATAAGTTTTGTTGAGGCTGGGTGGATACGATATATGGATAACTGGTAGAAGGTTGAGAAGATGCCACATGTTGGTATTATTTTATTAAGGGTTGGGATGATGCAACATAAGGGTTAATGCACACAAAATTTTGGGTAGAAGATGGAACTATGTATCCTTATGGATTAAGAACATAGTGTGGGTAAGGTGTCAGGTATTGATTGATTTGATGTGGGTTGGTTTGGAAGTGTGGCTTGATTGGTAGATTGGGGAATTAACATGGATTGGGTTGGAGGTATAGCATGCTTAGTTGGTTGGGGGTGAGTAATAACTTTGGTACTGATAGGTAGAAAGGTGGAAGGTATAAAAAGCACCACATTTTGAAGTGGGGTAGATATTGGTAGGTTGGTAGTGAACAGGGAAATAGTGTCAATATGGGTATAAGATATCCCCATAGTAGATGGTGTAAGGGTAACTAAAGGTAAGGTTGCCCCTATATTAGAGGAGTTATTGGTTGGTCTAGGGGGTGTTTTGTTATTGGTTGGGTGGTTTAATTAAGTTAGGGTGAAGGAAATAAGTGGATTATTAGTGGAAGAATAGGCTTGAGTGGTCATGGGTTGGGTAGAGCTAGTGGAAATCATAATATGAGGAGGCATCCCATAAGGTGGATCACTAGGTGGAATCATAGTAGGGGTGTGGTGAGATAAAGTGTTGAGGTAATGTCAGAGGGCCATGAGGTTGTTATCAAGGAAAGTGAAAAAAATTGCATCACCTTGGGAAACTATTCAAGGCATGGTAGGGGGGTATAAGGATGGGGAGAACCTTAAACATCTAAGGTATACTCTATGGAGGAAGAAGAAGAGGAAGGTGGTTTGGTGGGTTTTGGTTTCTCAACTATTGTCTAGTAAAAACCATATGAGAAACAAAAAGGAATAAAGGAATCTCACAACTCAGACACAAAGCAAACAAAATAAAAAGATCTTAGAGCAATCATATATACACTAGATTGCATTTAAAACCCTAAGATATCTCTTATATCGCTTTTGGCTTATGCCTTAGTTGGAAAGTGTGAATAACTTTATTTTATAGAAAATGTACTAGAAAATAAGTCTATGGTTAATTTTATGTGTTCAAGGCTTTCAAAAGGATTTTTATTAGAAATCAATATGTGCTTTGGTATTGGGGCCTACCCCCTCACTTCACACACCTTTAACAATAAGGGTGTCAAGTTCTTAGCCAATATATACATATTTCTAGAGTTTAGATTCAACCAGAGAGCTAAGTTGTGGTTCTCTTCTTGGTAATGACCTCCAAGTAAGATAGCTAAAGGGTGAAGGTGATCAACTAGGAGATGAAACCCTAGTTAGGCCTTATGTCAATTTTTTGATGTTTATTTAATTTAAATGGTTTGGTATAGTGTGTGATAAATAAGTGAAGATACAATTGATTAATTTGATTTTAATTTAACTAAATAAGCTAAAAATACAAGTAATCAATGTATGTAAGGTTTTTTTTATACCCAAAATAATTTTTTATTTATTTATATGAGCAAGGAATAAGGAATAAAAGGGCACCTAGATATTACTAGGTCCCACTAAGCGTGATAGAATGTTTCTCTCAATTTTTGCTTGATTATATTTAAATATTAAGTAAGAAACTAATAATAAGGGTGCGGTAGAAGAACCTATTTATTTGCGCACTCATGATCCATATGAATGTGAAGATGTCCTCTTTATCTTGGTAAGAATGACTTATAGATAATAAATCACTCATGCAAAGGGGTTGTTAGATAGGTATCAAGGTGGATTGTCTAGCATGAGCTAGATTTGAGAAGCATGAGATTACTAAGAGCTTGTTAATCCACACTCTTAAAATAGTTAATTTGAAAAAAATGAAGATAAAGTACATGCATTAGATGATATAAAATACTAAAATGAAATTTAAGAAGAAATAAACACTTGATAAAGGAAAATAGACTAATTATAGAAAATAATAGGTCAATACTAATGCTAAACAGGTTAGGTTGGGTTTAGAAAATAGGTGAGGTCTCTATGAATAGGTAGAGGGTCAAAAAGTGGAATTTGGATAAGGGTAAGTATGTAAAAATAAATTACTATTATTTCTGACCACAATAATCATTGATGGTCAGGGTGACCATCAATGGTTAAGCTAACCATTGATAGTTGGGTAATCATCAATGGTTAAAGTTGACTGTCGAAGGTCATAGTGATTGCCAATGGTTGTTATGGGTTTTAGATGTGTTTAGAAAAGGGTCTAGTTTAGGTTGTATAAAGGGTACAAATAGTGTTGTAGGGATTTGGTTAAGATTTAGGGGTTAGGAGATAAGATGTAAAAAGGTCTGAGTTAGGGCAGTGAAGTCAAAAACCAAACAAGCAAAACCTAAAATACAAAATGTATCTAGTTGGTTGCTTGATGTCTGATCTTGGATCAATTTTGGTAGAGTAAAATTACTTTGCCTCAAGATCAATTTTGGTATAGGTTTGGGTCTCTATTGTAGTTGTTGAATTGATGAAATGAAGACCTACTGGTTGATAGCTTGATCACTTGTGTGATAGAATGCTTTATTATGGATCCCTATTTACCTCGTACTCCATTCCTTTTATAGGAAAATAAATATGGAGGTAGAAGGTTCCATAGGAGGTTAGGTTTTTGATTTTGATGCATCATGATGTGTTAGAAATGGGTAAGGTGAATATATTAAATTGTGTCATGTTAGCTTGTACACAACTGGTGTTGTGTTTGTTTAGATGGGGAAGGGACCTAATCATTGATGGTCAGGGTGACTATTGGTAGTCACTCTAATTGTCTATGGTTGAGTGTTGAAGGTTAAGTGAGGTAAAAGGGTGGGTTTGGCTAGTTTTTGAAACTAACCATGGCTAGGTTCAGTTAGGGGAAAAAGGGTCAAATTGGTACCAAGGGGGTCCTAAGGTGGCATATGGGTGTTTCAACATTTGGAATTGTAGTGTATAGAATTTTAATGTCTACACTATCATCTTATGAAAATTATAAAATGGGTTTCTAATTTGATTTTACAACCTATTCTATTTCAATTTGACAACCTATAAGTAAATCTATGCTATAGTGTTGGAAAGGTAATTAATTTTATGTCAAATAACATATGTAACATCACATGAGGTCTATCATGTGCATTTTTAGCTTATATACTAATAATTGGATATATATCCATGAATTAAACATTATTTAATGAATTTGTGTATGGTGACATGTTGGTACTTTTAGTGCATTGATCAATGTATTTTGTTTCCTATGCTCTAGAAATGCTTAATTTGACAAAAAAGTTAGTCTATGGGACACCTAATAGAACTATATGTTATATAGTATTTATGTGGCAAAAACTATTATTTACTTTATTCACATATGAAGTATGCATTGGTATGATTGCTTTGGAATCATCTTTATATTCACCTAGACCAACTGGTGTGAAATTTAACTCACATAAATAATTACTAATGTTCATTAGTATTTCATTAATATCATCATCATAAAAACTTTAGAATAAAAATTCATGTCCCTAATAGATATGCAATTTTAATCTTATAAATTTATTACTCAAGGTAATTGTTGTGCATGTTCCTCATGGTCCACATTTTGAGGTGAGCTATATGGTTTTGAGTTATACATAGATTGTAGATTGTGATCATTGTACTAGACTCAACAACCTCATATGTGTGCATTTTTTCTATAGGAATTATCTATGGTAGTGGATCTATAGTATATTGAGATTCCCCTAACTATGATAGAATTTTATTAGTAGGATTTATAATCCTATAATACCCTAATTTTTAATTATCAACTGGGCATGTATATAAATATCTGTCTTGTATAAATTTGACATACCTATGTAAACTAGAAGGTATAACTTACCTAGAATGTAACCATGGTATACCTAATAGTAAATTATAATGTAAGTGATTAGGCATTACTTGGAATTGATTGGTTAGAGTTTTGGTATCTACTATAATATCCAAAGTGATAGAACCCAAAGCTTGGTGAGGAACATAATCAAATACTTAGATATTATTATATGTATTTTGAAGACTAGCCAAATTAATATCCATTATTTGTAAGAATGTAATAATGAAAATACTCAACCCAAAACCATTATCTATTAAAATACTTTTTACTATTGTATTTTTGGCATAAAATTAGATGAATAATGATAAATTCTGATCAATAGTTGATTTTGAAGGCAAGTCCTCATTGAAAAAAGAGATAACATAGATGAAAACTAAGATATATTAGTCCCATGAGGCATAGGTGTTTGATTTAATGAATATACAAGATATCCTTGGAAATAGTAGCTTTTTTAAATATTCTAGCATAGAAATCTTAGCTAGTGTATTCCTTAACTACTTAATATGGGTTGATTGACTAGTTCCATTAGGATAGGTTAGGGATGAGGAGGAATTACCTAAATTATTTCCTCTTTCCTTTCCTAGTGAGGCACCCAACCTTGTATGGTGATAAAAACATAGACCACAAGGTATACTATAAACCTAATGCGAATAGTATTAGTGAGATACAAGCTAGATATTTGTGAAGTCTAGGGGCAAGAAAAATAAAAGGAACCATCTAATGCCTATGACCTTTAGTAGTAATAGGTGTAAACTCAAACTTATACATTATATAATAATCAATATATAACTACTCATTACTAAGCTCTTGACTAGTATAAGATGTGATCTTTTCCTTAACATTATGTATCCATGGGATTACAAACATCTAAAATATTTTACCAGTTATAGGCAAAGAACATGTAAATAATACCAAGAAATTTTGAACCAAGAAATAATAGACATATCCAATCGTGATGATCATGATGAATATGGAAATCATAAAATTAGGAATATGAAAACTTAAAGGAAGTGTTTAAAATAGAAGAAAAGTCCTAATGAAAATATAGGGTTTTAAAAATGTTCAACAATAAGTTCATTGTATTATCATCAAATTATGCACCCTAGGACACTATATTGAATCTCCTAAAAATTGATGCAACATTAAATCATCTCTCAAGTTATGGGAACTTGAAGGAGAGATGAATCTCTAGATTATAAGAGCTAGTTCCCTAGATTCTTCTTTGAATGTTTATCACCTAATCTAATGCTTGTTTATGAAAAGAGTTAGAAGCTTGCATCAAATGGAAACTACACTAAATAGGTGATCCACCAAGACATAGCCCATATACTATCATAATTTTATTAAGAAATAATGCTTTCCAAGACTAATTTTATGTATTGAAAGATCCTAACATAGTGTTTCAATGTGAAGGTAGCATACTTTGGACAATTAAAAAGATAACTAATCTAGCGTAGATTGCATACCATAGATACAATTTCATACTTGAAGAAGAACCTATTACATTCAACACACTTCACATGACTTGTTAAAATCAAAACTCTTGCTTAAATATGAAAGATAAAGGGAGTAAGGATGATACTATCACTTAGCTCCACTATCAATCACACACTTAAATAAAAATGTTCAAAACTTAGAATTAGACTTGTATTCAATGTTCAAAGACAAAGTGTAATGTCATATTAGTACGGCTTCACTATACCAACTGTGGTCTCTCTTTCAATAGCCAAAATGGCTTACATTTATAGAATTTGAAAGAAGAGAGAGAAGAGAGAAGTTGAAGAGGCACAAGGACAAGTGTCAAAGGTGGAAATATATTGAAATACATGTGGATGAGGTGTAAGAATAGTCATGAAACTTAATTACACTAGATCACATCCCATATTATCCTCCTCTCCAAGTCTAAGATACCAAATCTTCTCAATCTTTCTCTTTTACAAACTGCATTCATCATGGGCTTTTCTTGAGCATTCCAAATCAAGTGATGGACAAATGTATCATGTGTGATGAGGAGAGGGAGTTAAAAATAAACCTTCACATGAATTAGGAGTTTTCTTGATCATGACATTCTTTTACATAAACTCAATCATCACCTATCATCAAGATCATTCTCTAATAGGCCTTCCTTGACACTTGTCACTAGAATATTTTTGTCCTTCCTAACTGATTCATAATAGGGTTCTTGTGACACATTTTGGGACACCTCATATGCTTGGCTTCATCAGAAACATCTTTAAAAGTCTCCAACTTGAGATTCCACTATGTTCACTATGCATTTGAGATGCCACTTTAGACTGGCTGAAGTGAGAGGATTATCAAGGAAATTATGAGAATTTACATGACCTAAAAATGACATTATTATTTTTTTCAAGTCCCAATCTACCCTCCCAAGTGATTGGCATCCATTGATCATCTTTACGACCTACAAAAAATAAGAAAATGTCAAAATAACCTATTTATTACATCACTTGTGCATATTATATACAATATGATTCCATTTATTTTATCCTAATGGAGTTTAAAAATATATATATTCATCACTCATGGTCAAATTTATCCATTTAGATGCACTTTTAGCCTCATGTTTACCATTAGGTCCTAAAATAGGGTTTGAGAGGGTTTGGAAGTGATTAACCTTCTTAGCCTTTGTTCATGAATATGAAACATTATAATTTGATAAAAATTAAAATGAAGTATCCTCAATTACATTATAAAACTATCCTAAATTCATCCAAGTCCCATGCATTAGTTCATGAAAGTTATGAGCATTTGATCTTGACCATTAGAGCCATTTTGTGCACTTCTATGAGGGTTTGAGTCATTTTAAGCCAAGAATGGATTTTAATGGTTTTATTTGAGAAAAAATGGTCCATAAAATTTTATAATAATTAAAAATAAATTTACCAACCACTTTAATATCTCTTGAATAACTAAAAATGAGAACTTACCCCCATTTGGCATTTGGTTTAGACCTTGCCAATAGGTTTGCCTACCATTTGAGACTCCACCTGACCCTCTAATGGATTAATTTGACTCTTAAAAGATTAAAAAACTTAAATTTACCTTTTAAAACATTAATTATTCATGTAAAAATTCAAAAATGCATATGATCCTCAGTTTGGCTTATAGTCTTAAGGGTTTCCTTCATGCATGACTATAACCCTTATTGTGTAGGGTACCTTGTTTGCTTCCAAGTATTATATAAAGGTTTTTTAGATTTTTTTAGGTTAAATAAAGATTATAAAACCTTAATATGGTCCTTTATTTCCATTTGGTAATAACTTTCATTATTTTCTCAAAATTGCAATCTCCATGCAAGCTAAAACTACCTCTAATTTGAGACAAAATAGAGAGGGTTTTCACTATTAGTATTGGAAAATTGATGATTTTATAACCTTATTAAATAAATAGGGGTAATATTTACCAAATTTTATACTATAACTCCTATATTATACCATCCAACTCTCCAAATTCCCAAGATAGACTTATGAGGAAGGCAAACTATGAGGGTAGGTAGGGGATGGACTGTGCTTTGGAGAGAAATGATTTGGTTTGAGATATATTGTAATATTTAGGAATAATAAATTTATTAAATGACATATACAAACCATATATATCCTATTGTCCCCTTAAACCCTTCCTCATTCTCTTGAAAACCTTGTTAGGTCTATGATTACCCATAAGGAGATCCCTGTTTTAGGCTTGGTTGTAGATTACTTGAACTAGGTTCATGATTTGAAGACACCATAAAAAACTATTATTTATGTTAAAAATCCTATATGGGTGTTAATATTACCATTTTAACAAATTTATCTCCATATCTTACATTAGTTCATCCCCAATCTCAAGATTAGGTACTGCATGTTAAGGATTGAGACAGGGCCATAGGTGTGTTTAGAGTTCTCTTAGGTCATGTATTTGACAAGGATAAAATAAAATTTATGTATAGTACCATAAAAATATAATATTAACCTCAAAAATTTAATTATTTACCAATTTGAGGCAAAATCTTGGTAAGGCCTATTGTAGGTTAGTGTTCTTAGGCCTGTACAGACAGGGGAGGGTGCTTAGGAGGTCAAAACATCAAAATACACTTCCTCTCTTTCATATTTACCCATGAGTGCCATTTGTAAAATTTTTAATGATTAAAACTTGATATAATGGTTTAGTACTTTATATGTGAAGAGAAAAATCAAAATTTTCATCATTTCTTGTAGAGTTCATTGTCACAATTCAGTGATTTTTGGTCATTTTTAAGGGTCTCAATGTCCATCTAACACTTACCTCTTAGCCCTCAACATTGGCATAGTATTTGATTATAGATAGGGATACAAGGTAAAATAATAAATTATGTTGGAGGATCCTTCTATCATGACATATGTTATCTAAAAAAACCTCAAGGATTTCTATTTGGTCCATTTGGGGAGTGAGAACCCAATTTGATCTTATCATCCTTTGAAGTGAAAAACTTGCCTTGGAATAGAATTTTTAGCTTAATGGAATGAAATAAATGACTAATTGGATATTATATATATTAAAAATTAACTCCACCATGTCTTTTACTCTTTCACAACTCTATATAACTTCATAATGCTCCTGTAGAAGCTAACTGTAAGTGGCAAGGTAGTGAACCAGAGAATATATGGGCAATTTTGATTTGAAATGGTGGTTAATCAAACATATAAAGAGGTAATTAAATTAAATAATTATTAAATAATTAACCAAATAATATTAAACATATTCAAGATCCTTCTCCAAGTTTCAAAAAACATAGGTTATGCATCCATGACTGCCAACTTTGAGAAACATGCATACTTGGAAATTTTCCTTAAAGACATCAAGAGAGGATGTGATAGATGATTAAAACACAATTTTAAACGGCCTATTAACACATAAAAACACTTCATAAAATTCACATAGCTCCATGGATTTTTGAAAATAAAAAACTAATGCAATCTTATACCCCGCTTGGATGTAATTTCATAAAAAGCTGCCTAGAGTGTAATTGATTATTCATGAAAGAGGAAAAAAAAGATAATAATTATTTTTATGGATGTGAAGTACACTCAAATTACTATCCACCGATAGAATTATTCTTCCTGACTCAACTTGTATGATCTATAACAAGTAATTTAACTTCCCCTTCCTTAGCTTGCCAAGTGAAAATGAAAGTAAATGAACTAGAATTAAATTTTTTTATGAAATTTTTTAAATAAAAACATGTAAATGACCTATGGGGAGGTGAAGAGTCACACCACCACGTTTTTAGCTACAAGTGCACTTGAGAATTCAGTATAAGTACTACAATTGGGCCTATTTTCAAGGGAAACTATCATTTCATACATATATCTAACTTGTAACTGCCACATAACATGATATGACATGATTTTACCTTATCCACATTCTCATCCACCTTGGTGATAGATATTTTAATTGAAAATTTCATTTAATTAAGCTAAAAAGGTGGCCAAATAACCCTTTTAGCACATGAGACCTAATAAGTGGCCAATTTATGACTTGTAAACAAATTGAAACCTATAAAAGACCATTTTATTCCATTTAAAAAATAAATTGAGCCTTTGACTAAGTTCAACCATGGTTGACCAATGTTGACTTTTGTTGACTAGGTCAATACAAGGAGGATAGACTTTAACAGGGACTAAGGGAAGGGAAAGTGATATATGTGAAAAAATAAGAGACCCCATAAGACATATTAAACTTTCATAAAAAGTTTAAAATAGTAGGGTTTGACCCAAATTTGACTTGGGGTCAAATTTGGTCAACATTCTTTGTGATTCCCAGGGTTAGCATGCTAGCTATGCCTAAGATCAATTTCCTAATCCTTCCATTGGGCATGGAGTCACACATACACCTATTTAACACTCAAATTCCTTTAAAAAAACCAAACCAAATTAAAACACACACACACAAGACACACTCAAGGGAAACACACATATGTTCAATTAGAACACTTAGGGAACATAAGACAACTAAAAATAAACTAGTATGTACATTTATCTTGATCATACTCCTCTCCTGGATCAAAAGGGGAGTATCTTGAATTTACCTTCTCACTAGATGAATGAGGATGCCAAGAATGCTTCATTTTGGGTGTGATGCTAAATGAATCATGTTTTCTCTTTTTTCCTTGACTTGTTAGTCATTTGATGAAGTCATCTCAAACAAGTCTCCAAAGTAGATGAAGTCCTCTTGGTCTTTAAAACATACCTCAAATTTTTGTATTCTTATTTCCTCATGGAAAATTTGCATATCCATGCATGGTACAACTTGTTTCAAGTTCATGTCTTCTTGAAGGAACTCATCCTCCTTCTCAGTTGTCACACCTTCTTCAAACTCTTCAAGAAGCATTATATCATGAAAATTTGGAAGCATCTCTTGCTCAAATTCTTCTTTGATGATGGTGGAGGTAGATTCATAGGTGATTATAGGATCAACCTTCAAATCACCTTCAAGAGGCTCAAGATCATCATACATTGCTTCATTATTACCTATACTCTCTTGATGATAATAATCCTCAACACATACCTACTCTCTAACTTCTAGCTTGTCATGGCTTATGGTCAGCTATAAGACTTGTAGGCCCCTTTTTGCTTTCATATTCATTTGATATGTCTTCAAATGTCTACCATAAGACATCATATTTTGACTAGTTTACATCATGGAAAGGAACAATGAGAGAAAACACTTCCTCTTCTTCTTTTGGATTTAAGAGAAATCTTTCCAAGTCATCTTTTTCAACACAAGAAACATCATTCACATAAGGAATCAGCTATTTCTCATCATTTAGCCAATATAAAACCTCTATTTCTTCCTCAAAATACTCTCCACATAAGTTAACTTGTTCCATCATGATGTCCTCCCTCTTTTTTTATCTCTCTTAATTGGACTTCCAAGAAGGGGAATTTTGGGAAATGGACAAAGAACTTGGGACATCTTGAGACTACCAAGATGAAGTTGTTTCATGAACTCTCAATCTCTCCTCTAGATTACCAATTAGGATGCAAACCTCAAGCACCTCATAGGTAATATTTAACCAATTATCACTCTCTATGGGTATCCACTCCCTTTTTACTTGTTCTAAATAATCCCTTACAATATCAATACAAACACTAGGGATGTCTTGACTACAATCATATCTAGTGTCAAGATCTATCATGTAGTCTTGGTAGCTAATAAGAATCCTTTTAATACTTGAAATAGGATGACTTGGAGAGGAATTATGTGAACTAGGTGGAGTACAAGTTGGATAGGACTGATTATCAGTAACATAAGGATCATGATGGGTTTGTTCATCTTGAGGAGGAATAGGAAAAGTAGGACATACCTCTTCTACTTCATGTTCTTCATTTGTAAGTGGGGGTATAGGAGTATTTTATTAATATAAAAAATAGGATCCTAATTCAATATCCTCTATAGATGTATAGGGATCATGCTCATATGTTTCAATACCATACTCATCAAGGACAAGATTAGAAATACCTTCAAGAGGAGAGGATGCTTCACCACCCATGACACCTTCTTCTTCTTCACTAATCACACAATTTGAGATGAATTTATCTCCACATATGGTTCAATAGGAAACCTTTCCAAGGGATGTGTTATTATGGTCACCTTAGCTCCATATATTATCCTAAAAGCTAGAAAAGTCCAATCAGTAGAAAGGTATCCTCTTATTTTAGCCATGAAGTTTATTAACAAGAAAATGGAAAAATGAGCTAGAAGATCCACCACTATAATATCTTGCATAATGGGGAAACTTGGAAAATCATCTTGGAAGACTTTCAATCCTATAACTAAACCCACTATCTTGGTTAGGAGTTCCATCAAGCTATAACACACCTTTGTTATGTTGTTCATACTTTAATCCCAACTTACCTACAACCACCTTAGGCATAATGGTGGTACTAGCTCCACTATCCACAATGCAATTGTGAACCAATTTGTCTCCCATAATGAGGGTGAGGTATAAAGGTGGAGGATTTTTAGATTTAGTGGAAGGTTCTAGGACATAATTTTGTGTATTGGTAAGTGATACACTATTGTGTATTGGAGCTTGAGGGGATACACTGATGTTCATAAGTTACTATTGTAGGAGTTCCTTTTGACTAGACATATGCAAGACTTCTCAAAGAGACATGCTTGTCTTGGTATTCTTCAAAGAATAAATAATGTTTAAATGGGAGACATTAACCTTTTCTTATATTCTTGAAGGAAGTGAGGGAGCTTGAACTTGATGCATTATAGGATTGACAACCTTGCTCACATTTTGACTTTGATGGGGAGTGTGACTAGTAGGGGGTAGTACATTAAGAATCACACTTTGTGGCCTTGAAGAGGCATTACTTGAAGTCACATGTGCATTTGGAACATATCCCAAAGCTATCTTTTTAACTCTTGTGTTGGTTATAACTTATGCACTTTGATTTAAGACATAGTTATCTTCCTCTTGAAAGTTCATAAGACTAGTACCTTGGTTGATACCTTCTCCATGAGTATCCCTTTGCATGGGATTTTCTTATTTTGATGTGAGACAAGGAGTAGCTCCTTATTTTGACACTAAGTCTTGGCAACCTTATCCAACATCATACCCAAACTAACCTTGAGATTGTTCCCATTGATCTAAATGTTCCACTCCTTTAACCAAATTAATGTGGATTGAAACAAAAACCCTTGTGGATGGAATGGAATTAGGATTATATGCATTAGGCTATCTATTTAAATCTTGTTGACCTTGTTCTCTTCTTTGGTAATTGTATAGGCATGGAGGTCTATAATTTTATGAAGGATAATATTAGGGATTGGATGGAGCAATTGCATGTAATTGAGTTTGTTTGAGATAAGCTTGCAATGGCCAAATCATTTCATATTTATCTATATCATTATCTGCCTTCTTGGGAGTGGTTTTAGTCTTGACATTGGTATTGAGAACTTATGCTATGTTTGGAGCTTCAACTAAATTATGAGGTGGAAATGGCATGGATACTCTTGGGGGTATTTTCCCATCTTACATAAAATTATTCTCATATTTAATAGATATATCATATTCCTTAGGAAAATTAAATCCTCCCATTGATTGCAACATTACTGCCATGTCAGTGCCAATAGCCTTGAGATAAGTGGGGGAAAAAAATCTTGGAGGAGGTCTCATGATAGGTGGTAACCTATGCCATGTCCTTTGAAAAAATTCATTGAAATCTCCCATGGACTCATTAGGACCTCTCTTTATCAAATTTAGCTAGTGAATTAGTGAAGTATGGTCACTCTTATTCTCAAACCTATTCACCAATAACTCTCCAAAGTCATCCCAATTAGTAATTAAACCATCTTCCATAGTTATATACCAATCAAGTGCCTTACCCTTTACAGACATAACAAGTAGTCTAATGGATATATTGGCTTGAGTGATATTATGGAAATTGCAAATATTTGAAATGTCCCTAATATACTCAGATGGGGTAATATGGCCTTCTTCATTGAAGTTATGAAGACTTTTGGTAGCATTGGGAGGAATAAGATCATATGTAGGAAGGTTAATTATATTTTGGGTGTTGAAGGCTGTGAAAGGATGTTGCCTAGCCATCTTTTTTTCCTCTTATTGATCTCTTATGTCCTCAAATTCTTCTTCTTCTTCTTCAAAACATTCTTCTTCAAGATCTCTAAATGTTAATAATGGTTTAAGATGTTGTTCTTCAAGAGGATCTCTAGATAGAGGGACTTGATTGAAGGCTCTACTGGAAGAGGATCTAGTGAATACCATGAATTATAATGTGAAGAACTTGATCCACAACTATATATTTTGACCTTTTAGAGTCACCAAATGTAAGATGAAAAAAACTTCTACAACTTTGGGCTTGTCAAGACTAGCATTCATATTGACATGGAAATAATTAGGACCAACTATCCTACCACGCATGCCATAAATATTGTCATCAAATTATGAACCTTAAGACACTATATTCAAGCTCCTATAATATGATTTAACATTTAATAATATCTCAAGTTGTGGGAACTTGAAGGAGAGATGAATCTCTAGATTATAAGGGCTAGCTCCCTAGATTCTTCTTTGAATGTCTATCACTTAACCTAATGTTTGTTTATGAAAAGAGTTATAAGCTTGTATAAAATGTAAACTACACTAAAGAGGTGATCCACCAAGACATATCCCATAGGCTATCAGACTTTTACTAAGTAACAATGCTTTCCAAGACCAATTCTATGCATTGAAAGACCCTAATATAGTGTTTCAATGTGAAGGTAGCATACTTTGGACAATTAAAAAGATAACTAATCTAGGGGTAGAATTCACACCATAGATAAAATTGCATAATTAAAGAAGAACCTAGTATATTCAACACACTTCACATGACCTATTAAAATTAGAACTCTTACTTAAACATGAAAGATAAAGGGAGTAAGGATGATACTATCACTTAAGTCCACTATACATCACTCACACACTTATAAAAAATGTTCAAAGACAAAGTGTAATGTCATATTAGTAGGGCTTCACCATACCAACTATGGTCTCCCTTTCAATAGCCAAAATGGCTTACATTTATAGAATTTATAAGAAGAGAGAGAAGAGAGAATTTAAATAGGTACAAGGACAAGTGTAAAAGGTGGAAATCAGTTGAAATAGATGTGGATGAGTTGTAAGAAGAGTCATGAAATTGAATTTAACTTAGTCACATCCCAAATTAACCTCCTCTCCAAGTGTGGCATAGTAAATATTCTCAATTATTCTCTCTTACAAACTACCTTCATCATGGGATTTTATTGAGAATTCCAAAGAAAGTGATGGATAAATGTATCATGTGTGATGAGGAGAGGGAGTTACAAGGAAACCTTCACTTGAATTGGGAGTTTTCTTGATCATGAAATTCTCTTACACAAGCTCAATCATCACCTATCACCAAGATCACTCTCTAATAGGAATTCCTTGACACTTGGAACTATAATATTTGAATATTTTCTAAATAATTCATATCAAGGGTCTTGTGACACATTTTGGGACACCTCATATACTTGTCTTCATTAAAAACATCTTAAAATCCTCCAACTTGAGTTTTCACTATGCTCATTATGTCATTTTGGATGCCAATTTAGACTAGATAAAGTGAGAGTCTTATCAAGGACAATTTTGAGAATTTACATGAACTTAAAATGGCATTATCAGTTGGTTCAACTACTAATATACCCTCCCAAGTGTTTGGCATCCATTGATCATCTTCAGGACCTACAAAAAATAAGAAAATGTTAATAAATATTATTTATTTAATCACTTGTATAGATTTAATATAATATGATTCCATGTATTTGATAATAATATAGTTGGAAACAACTTATCTTAAGTAATAATGGTCAAATTCATCCATTTGGATACACTTTTAACCTCATCTTTAGCATTGAGTCCTAAAATAGGGTTTGAGAGGGTTTGGAAGTGATTAGCTTTCTTAGACTTTATTAGTGAAGATGGAACATTATAATTCCATAAAAATTACATTTAAGGATCCTCAAGTACCTTATCCAACTCTCCTAAATGCCTCTAGGTCCCATGAATTAGTTCGTTAATGTTATGAGCATTTGATCTTGACCATTAGAGCCATTTGGTGCACTTCTATGAGGGTTTGAGTCATTTTAAGCCAAGAATAGTTTATTTATGGATTTATTTACAAAAAATGGTCCATAAAATTTTATAATAATTCCAAAAAAATGTATTAACTCTATAATTTCGAAGCTAAAAATGAGAACTTACCTCCCATTTGGCATTTGGTTTAGACCTTGACAATAGGTTTGCCTGCCATTTGAGACTCCACCTGACCCTCCAATGTATTAATATACATATTTATGGATTAAAAAAATTAAATTTACCTCTAAAAACATGAATTATTCAATTTTAAATCATGTATAAATTCAAAAATTCACATGATCCTTAGTTTGGCTTTTAGGCTTAAGGGTTTCCTTCATGCATGACTATAACCCTTAGTGTGTAGGGTACCCTATTTGCAAGGATTATATAAAGGTTTTTTAGTTTTTTTAGGTAACCTAAATATTATCCAACCTTTATATTTTCATTTCTTTCCCTTTGGTCATCAATTTCATCATTTTCTCAAAATTTCCATCTCCATGCAAGCTAAAATTGCCCCTGCTCTGAGACAAAACAAAGAGGGGTTTCACTATTAGTATTAGAAAATTTATGATTTTATAAAATTATTAAACAAATTAGGGTAATATATACCAAATTTTATCTTATAATTCCTCCATTAGACCATCCAACTCTCTATATTCCCAAGGCAGACTTATGAGGAAGGCAAACTATGAGGGTGGGCAGGGGATGGACTATGCTTTAGAGAGAAATGGTTTGATTTGAGATAGTTTATAATATGTATGGATAATAAATGTCTTAAATGAACTATAAAAACCATATATATCCTATTTTACCTTTAAACCCTTCCTCATGCTCTTGGAAACCTAGTTAGGTCTATGACTACCCATAAGGAGATCCCTATTTTAGGCCTGACTATAGGTTACTTGAGCTAGGTTCATGATTTTAAGACAAAATAAAAAAATATTATTTATGTTAAAAATACCATATGGGTGGTAATTTTATCATTTTTCCAAATTTATCTCCATCTCTTACATTATTTCATCCCCATTCTCATGATTAGGATACTGCCTATTAAGGATTGAGACATGCACACAAGTGTGTTTGGAGTTTTATTAGGTCATGTATTTTAAAAGTATAAATTTAAATTTAGGTATATTACCATAATAATATAATATTCACCCCAAACCTTTACTTAGTTACCATTATTTTCCCAATGTGAGGCAAAATCTTGCTAAGGCCTATTGTAGATTAGTGTTCCCAAGCCTGTAGGGACAGGGGAGGGTTCTTAGGGGGTTAAAACATAAAAATACACTTACTCTCTATAATATTGGCCCATGAATCCAAATTTAACCATTTTTAATTATTACCCCTTAATATCATTATTTAGGACTTTTTATGTGAAGTATAAACTCATTTTTTTCATCAACTCCTTTAGAGTTGACTGTCACAATTCAATGATTTTTGGTCATTTTTAAGTGTCTCAATGAAAATATTACACTTACCTCTTAGACATAAAAATTGGAATAGTATTTTTATGTAGATAGGGACACAAGGTAAAATAATCAAGGATGTTGGAGGATCCTTATATCATGACATGTGTTATCTCAAAAAACCTTAAGGATCTCTGTTTGGTCCATTTGGGGACTGAGAACCCACTTTGATCTTATCATCCTTTGAAGTGAAAAAGTTGCCTTGGAATAGAATTTTTAGATTCATGGAATGAAATACATGAATAATTTGATATGATATATATTAAAACATTAAATCCATCATGTCTTTCACTCTTTCACAACTCTGTACAACTTCATAAAGCTCATGTAGAAGCTGATTGTAAGTGGCATGGTAGTAAACTAGAGAATAGATGGGAAATTTGGATTTAAAATGGTGGTTAATCCAACATATAAAAACTTAATTCAATTAAATTATTATTCAATCATGAACTCAATCATATTAAACATCTTCAAGATCCTCATCCATGCTACAAAAAACATAGGTTATGCACTCATGACTGCCAGCTTTGAGAAACAAGCATAATTGGAAATATTCATTAAATAAATAAAGAGAGGAAGTGTTATATGATTTAAACACAATTATAGAGGTAATATTACCACCTAAAAACACTTCATAAAACTCACATAGATTTATGGATTCTTAAAAATAAGAAACCGATGCAAACTTATACCCCTCTTGGAGGTAATTTCATAAAAATCTACCTAGAGTGTAATTGAGTGTTAATGAAGGAGGATTAACCAATATAAGACTTATTTTTATGGATGTGAAGTGAACTCAGAGTACTATCTACCTAAATAGTCATTCTTCATGACTCCACTTGTATGGTCCATAGTAAGTGCTTGAACTTGCCCTTCCTTAGCTTACCATGTGAAAATGAAACAAAATGAGCTGGAAATGAAATTTTTTATAAAATATTTTTAATCAAAAAATATAAATGACCTATGGGGAGGTGAAGAGTCACACCACCACGTTTTTTACTATAAGTGCACTTGAGAAGTCTGTACAAGTGCTACAAATGGGCATATTTTCAAGGGAAACTATCATTTCCTGCATACTTATGACTTGTAACTACCACCTAACATGATACAACATGATTTGACCTTATAAAAATTCTCATCCACCTTGATGACAAGTATTTAAATTGAAAAGTCCCTAAAAGTCCTTTAATTAAGTTAAAAAGGTTTCCAAATGACCCTTTTAGCACATCAGACCTAACAAGTGGCCAATTTATGACTTGTAAACATATTAAAACCTATCAAAGACCATTTTAGGACATTTAAAAAATAAATTGAGACTTTGAATAAGTTTGACCATGGTTGAGTTTTGTTGACTAGGTCAATACAAGGAGGATAGACTTCAACTGGGATTAGGGGAAGGGCAAGTGAGATATGTGGGACAATATGAGACCCTATTAGACATATGAAACTTTAATAAAAAGTTTAAAATAGTATGGGTTGACTCAAATTTGACTTGGGGTCAAATATGGTCAATAGGTTCACTAACATGTTTTATAAATTTTGGTAAAATAGATGAATAAATTACCTAAATAAGATAAACTACCACGTAAAATAAAAATAATACATATATGAAATAAATGAAACAAACTAATTCAGAATTTACTATATTTTAAAAGATGCTGAAATGATAAAGTACAAAATTAATACATCTTATCTATAAAATTGGAATGTAGGCACTATGATAGAGTTTATGAAAATTTTTGGGATGAGGTTTTCAAGAGACAAGTGTGTAGATAAAAAGTGGTAAAAGGGATAATAATCTTATGAAGCACCAATGGTCTACCCACCCCTTTTTTGGTGCACCCCTTAAGGTGTACACTTAGAGAGATTGAGACTCAAAGGGTTTCTACAAGATATACAATGTCAATAATCAATAAAAGTTTGAAATATTGTGTATACACATTCCACTCCCCTATTATACTACAAGTTATTCATTATGAAATATCATTTATTAATGATTGATATTAATATATGGCCCACTCACTCATAATCCATTCCCTATTTTGTTTTATCATGAACACCACATTCAAACCTCCTCATCATAGTAAATGGCAAATTCAACCATAAACATAACAACTGAAACCTAATTTCATTATCCCTATTTTTTTCATTCCCAAAAATTACATGATAATTTTTTTATTAAAAAATTTAAAAATTAGAAACCATTTAATATAATTTATTTGGGTGATTTTCACCCTATTTATTCCCCATAGGTCACCAAAAAGGGGCATAAATGTATGCAAGTTATACAAGATCCACAAAACACCCAACACTCTTATGAGTTAAAATGTGTAAATGGTTTACCTTGGCATAATTTATCATAGACTAATTCATATTGAGGTTTCATGGAAAAATAACAATAAATACATAAAATTAACATATTATGTTTTTGATTAATTAAGGTGGCAAACTAGGGGCTGAACCTTATACAGTCAAAAAGGATAGGAAGGTTGGCAAACAAAAGATGCCAGCACCGAACCAATGGCACAACTGAGAAACAAAGTTAGAAGCAAAAAAAAACATTGGGAAGACCAGAGTCAGAAAGGACAAAACTACATAACAATAGAATTAACAAGATCCTTAAGATTCTCATTGTTTGCATTGTCAGCATTCCCTAGATTACCCACCGCTTCCAACATAGTCATATTCAGCAGAATGTTATTTCGAAGGCCTTTGGAAAAGACCTTTTCTAGATTTTGAATGCAAACCTTCAAGGCCCCATTATTTATTTTCCAATCATTCTCATTCTCCAAACCCTCACCAGCTTCTTCTACATGCATCTTCTCCTTATTATCAGTAGTTCCCCTAGAATTAACACCCTGCTCTTCAGTGACCTTAAAAAACTGAGAAGCCTATTTCCACTAGTGTCCTCTAAAATTTCTTGAATTTATATCTCTTCATACCCCAATTACCACCTTGAGCTTTGAACAAGTAACAAGTCCTCAGTTTTTTTTGCACTGAATTCAGATGTGAAGGCTCATTTTACAAAATGGCCCACTGCAGTGATGTCTACTTTCATGCTTGAAAATAATTCCCCCTTGGTTTTCATGATGATAATCTCACACCTCCACCTCATGATATAAGGAACTAATCATGACAATCAAGGAAGTACTAAGGTTATCATTTTCCATGATCCACAATGGCCGTCTCCACGTGGACCACCTTCGAAAGCTATCTTCATCATCAATGTGCATCATTCATACTCTGTCATCTCCTTTTGAATGATCTCTCTAATGTATGGGGGTATATGAGTCCCTTGTCACCATACCCTCCATCCTGAGAATTGCTAACCAAGGTTGGCATAAGCATCAATGACCCTGTTACCTTCTCTGTAGGTGTGGGTAATCTCAACTTTAGAAAATTTTTGTAAAAGAAACTAGATGTCTGTAATGATATCTTTTAGATGGATACCAATGTTAGATGATTTATTAAAGACATCTATGACCAACTTATAATCTCCCTAAATATTCAAATATTTTATTCCTAGGGATATAACTAACTTTAATCTCAAAAGTAAGGCCATAGCTTTAGCATAGTTATTGCTCTGACAACCCATGCCACTAGCATAGACAGTAGACATCCCTCCTTTTTCATTTCTTATTATTCCTCCTCCACTTGCTTTACCACTCAACTTGGATTCCCCATCAAAATTGAGTTTCATCCAATTGGGTTTAGGTGGTATCCATTTAGTATGAAGTCGTTGAAGAATTTTGGAATTATCATGCCCAGGGATAAGGTTTAAAACCTTCCATTTGGCCATAATTTGACTTTCAAATTCAGATAGGGGTTTCTCTGTAGCACTATAATGAGCTATTGTAACACTTTCCAAGATGGTCCTAGCAAAGGAGTTAAACACCTAAGCAACATTTCTAGCAGTGTCCCTAAAAATTTTGTGATTTCGCTCTTTCCATAAAGTCTAGCTCAAGCATGGCAGGGCTTGCTTCCATAATTCCTTAATCCAGGGATGTGTGAAGGTTGATTTCCAATTGAGAATTACTTCTTTAAGGTTAGAATTGAAAACCCATTCAATGCCAAAGTTGTTAAGTATTATGCCCCATAATCCTGGGTAAACTCACAGTGTATGAATAGGTGTGAAACTGATTCCTCTTTAGAACCACACAAAAAACATCTGTTGACCAAAGTAAACCCCCTCTTTTGAAGGTTGTCCTGAGTAAGGATTTTGTTATGGGCAACAACCCACCAAAATAATTTAATATTTGGAATGAGTTTATGATTCCAAACCTTTTTCCATACCTCCTTATTTTGAGCTTCAGGTATAAGCAGATGATAGGCAAATTTGATAGAGAATGATCCATTCTTATCTGGCCACCAGTATTGTTCATCCTCTCGAGGGAAGAGCAAGATTTTAATCTCCTGAACACATTGCTAGATCTCCCAAATTCTTGGGATAAGCTCAGGCCTGTGTACACAACAATCTAAAAGGTTTTTCCAACTCCTTATCCCATTGTTATTTTCCATATAATCACTAAAACTATCACCAAAGAACTAAGTAGTCAAGTCTATAATTTCTCCATAGTTTCCTTGGGAGATGAGAGGCTTGTCCCTTAACCAATTATCCTCCCAGAATTTAATCTACCAACCATTTCCAAGCTTCCACCTAATTCTCTATTTGAGAAGACTTCTACTTTTTAGCATTTTATTCCATATCACAGACCCCTGGGGTAATCCCACCTATTGAAGAAAGTTGGAATCATTAATGCTATGGATGTATTTGGCATACATTATTTCCCCCCATTCACTGTTGTTATGAATCAAATTCCAACAAACTTTTGAGAGAGGGATTTATTTATTTTCCTGATGGATCTTATATTAAGTCCACCATGAGATTTTGGGAGACACACTTTTTCCCATCTAACTAAAGACATTCTCTGTTTATCTTCCACTCCCATCCATAAAAATTTCCTTTGGATCTGTTTTATATTTTTAGTAAAATACGTAGGAATTTTAAAAAGAGACATGAAGTAAGTAGGAATACCTTGCAAGGATGCCCAAAGAAGTTGCAGCTTACCTACACTACTGAGTAGTTTCCCCTTCCACCCAAGGAGTTTCCTCTATGTACGTTCCATAATACCATTCCAAAAACCTAAAGATACCTCTTTGACCAAGAGTGGGAGACCTAGGTAGGTAGCTGGTAGGTCAGCCTTAACACAATCTAAGATATCAATGATTATATGTCTAAGTTCATTGGGAGTGTTAAAGAAGTACACATTATTTTTTTGGAAATTTATTCTTTGTCCCGAGTCTCTGGCATAATCATTAAGTATATTCTTTCATCTTCTAGCTTCGATCACCGATGAGATGCCAAATAAGATGGTATCATCCACAAACTACTGTATAACCATCCAAATATTATGTTAATCAAAAGCATCAATACAAGTATCAAACTCATAACTAATGAAAACATGCTTTACTAATAAAAAAGATAGATAATACAAAGTAAACACCCAACATTTTTATAATATTAATATCATTTGTTTCATCTAAGCAATCAAGAGTGTAGTGTGTGTGTGTATGTGTTTGTTTGGTTCCATTCTCTCTTTCCCAAATTCTCATATTTTCATCCTCCTCCCCTATGATACTCTCCTCTATTCCATTATTTGAGGGTAGGATAGTCCTATAACCAATTTAGTCAAATAAAAAGGTAGTTAGTCTAATATTTGTAATAAAATAATTAATTACTCACTATATATATGTATATATATATATATATACATATATATACATATATACATATATATACATATATATATATACATATATATATACATATATATATATACATATATATATACATATATATATACATATATATATACATATATATATACATATATATATATATATATATATATATATATATATGTATGTATGTATGTATATGAACAACTAAAATTCAAATCAATTCTATAAATGAAATCATAGTCAAACATGATTCTAATACATAATACATCCATAAACATATGAAAATATACTCCAACATAACTAAACATGAAAAAAACCATATAAATATTAATTATACAACATAAATATCATGATATATTATAGAAATCAAAAATTACTAATCATTATTTCTACTTCCCTTAGTAATAATAATGTAGTTTATAAAGAGTTGGACAAGATGTGACATCCTACCCCTTAAAATAGGTCATTGTCCTAATGAATTTTATTTCAAACAATAGTTTTAGAAATAAATAATAATACTAAACACACAATTATTAAAATATATGAGGAATAATTTATCATAATCCTCCCATGTAGCAATTTCTTCATAATATTGATCCCAATGGACCTTGCATTATGATACTTCCATGTTACATAAGCTAATATTATTAGTATCAATTATTTTTATTGGTTCCAAATTGACCACCCGTGAATTTATAAATTTTAATGCATTCCATTCTAAAACATGTGAAGGATTAACTATATATTTCTTAAGATAAGATACATGAAAATTATTGTGAATTAGAGCTAAACCTAGTGGGAAATCAAGTCTATATGCAAAAAAAAATTCACTTTTATAACCTCAAAGGGTAATACATATACTAATAAAATTTTTATTGATTCCCAAACTTAATAATACTCTTTTAGGTTTTGACACAAAAAAAATAATCTTCAACCAAGAATTGCCTTGCTGTTATGTTTAGATCAACATAAATTTTCTACCTATTTTTGGATTTATCCAATCTTTTCCTTACTAACTTTAATTTTTATTCCATTTCAAAAAATATATCAGGTTCAAATACCATTCTATCTTCTATCTTATTCCATGTGATTGGTGTTCTACACCTCCTACCATATAATGTCGTACAAGGAGCCATTTGTAATGTTGATTAGAATGAGTTGTTATTAGTAAACTCAAATAATGATAGGTATTAATTCCATTTTTATTGGTAATCCATGAAATAAATCCTAAAAATATCCTCCAAAATCTGATTTACTCTTTCTTTTTATCCATTTTTGGATGGTAAGTTGTATTAAATTTCAACTATGTACCCAATATTGTATTAAGAGATTACTATAACTTTGAGGTCATTATAGTTTCCCTATCTGAAATGCTATTTTCTAGAAACCCATGTAACCTATATACCTCCTTTATAAAACTTTTGGTAAGAATTATTACATCATATTTTATATTACCTAGAATGAAGTGTTTTGATTTTGTGATTTTATCCATAACTACCAATATCATGTTTTGATGATTTCTAGACATAACAAATCTCTTGACAAAGTCTATGTTAATAAATTTCCAATTCTATTATGGTATGGAATGTGGATACAACAACCCAATAAAATTAACTTATTTGACCTTAACTCATTGACATTCAAAGCATCAAGACACAAAGTTAACCACATACTTTTTGGTTCCCTTCCATAAATACAATGGTCTTAGTTATTCAAAGAGCATATTCACTCTAGGGTGTCCTAATTATGTAGAATTGTGCAATTAATTTAGAAAAATACTTCTCAAAATTTCCCTATTAGGCACATTAATTATACCATTATATCTTAAAATCCCATCATTATCAAATTTAAATCTTTTTTATCTATGATCATGTGGATTCTCATCTAATTCTTTATTTACCTGATCTATGAGTTCATCTCTTGGTGGGAATTTTACTACCTGATCTTGGAAAGTACTCCTTATAATGGCTAATGTTTTAATGTAACTTCTATGACTAAGGTCATATGCAAATATATTTTCTATTCCCTTAATTTATCTAATGTAAAGATCATAGTCTCATAAAAATTCTAACCATAACCTTTGATAAGCATTAAGGTTAGGTTGGTTAAATATATACTTGAGTCTAAAATTATAAGCTTTAAGCTCAAAAGTATTTTCTAATAAATAATTCCTTTAAACATTTAAATCATGTACTATGGAAACCAATTATAGGTCATTTGGAGCATAATTTTCCTCATAAGGCTTCAACTTCCTTGATTGATAGGATACAACTAAACCATCTAGCATAATAACTCCTAAACCATCTTTTGAATCATCATTTATAACTACAAAATGACCATTTATATCCATAATTTTCAATAGTAGTGTTATAGATTAAATTATCACCCTTGAGAGGGTGTTTCAATTCCTCTCACTTAATATATATATATATATATATATATATATATATATATATATATATATATATATATATGGGAACAATAATAGGTTTTAGGTGACCTACTATGGGGATTGAACCTCTAGATTTGGGCTAGCTACCTTGATGCTTCACATAAAACTATTATTGAACTATTTAATTGTTAAGAAAATGGAAAAGAGTGTTTTTTAAAAATCCTAAATGAGGTAATGCACTAATAATTACTCCTCTACTTGATTTAATATATACTATTTGAGGCAAGGAAGCCATATCTCTCACATAACCTACAACCTTGACATGACTATCACATGAGTGTTTCATTAAGAGGTTCAAAAGTACATTATAAAACTTAGGAGGGTAACATTTGACCTTGTGAAGGTAAAAATGATGTAATCACACTTCTAAATCATGAATATAAAAAATTATAACACTAATAATGAATGGTATTAGTAATAGTAGTCTTTTCCATACAATGGTGATAAAATATGGACAACAAGCTAGGAAAGTAAAACATTCACTAGACAAGATCAACATAGTTACATAGTTCACACATGAAATAACATAAAAGCATGGAAAATCAATCTTCTTTATTTCTTTAAGAGTTTTTCAAGTACAAGTTTGGTCATGATTTCACCATAACCAATAGAGGCTCCTTAAAAATGCCATTCAAGACTTGTCATATAGCAAGATGAAAGAGAGAGAGAAGGTGGGTGAGTTAGGAGTTCATCATGAAATTATGATCATCAAAATAGTTACAATAAATAATGAAATTGACACCAAGTCTACCATAAGTATGTTTTCATCTTACCTTTTGAAATTCTTAACCAAGTGTTGATGTGATTACTTATGAGGAGTGGTATAAGAGGTTACTTTGGTAGACCTGAGCTTCTTGAATCAAACTTCTTTCCTAGGGAGTTACACCTTGGCATATTTAATATTAATTACAAGTTCCTTAATTGAAAATTCTCACAATTAAATGTTCCCTACACCATCTTTAATAGCTTATAATTATTTTTATTCTTTGTGGGATGATTATTTCTCTATTTATGATCAAGGCATAACTTCCAATTGAAGGTCTAGTTTTGTGTCATAGGAGACCTCTATTATATCTTTTGGATTCAATGAAGTTTTTATTTCAAGTAATGAAGATTTTATAATTAAATGAAATCCATCTTTTGTTTATGCTTTATCTAGTCAATGGAGTAGAGAGAGATATTATTTTCCATGGAGATTCCAAGAAGAATTGAGGGCTAAGTTTGATCTTTATATTTAATTTATGAATCCAATCTCTATTTCTATTATGTTTATATGATTTTCAAGGTATTATGATATAATTATAGTTCTCTAGACCTTGAGGTATGTTTGCACTTGATCTTCTTGAAGCCATATAGGTCACCCTTTTTCATTAGGCCTATTTGGCCACTTATAGCCTATACCAAGACTATTAAACCATATTCAACGAATAAAATATGGTAAAAACATATTTATATTGGATCAATTAAACTCTATAACTATTTAGGAGAACTCATGTAACTCAAGATCCTAAAAATGAACTCAATAAAGAGATTTTTAGGCCAATTTCCATACATATCCATCTCACACGTGCCAAACTTCTACATGGTTAGATGCCTAGGAGAGGTATGAATTTCATCCAAGTGATTTTGGAGATAAAATAGTTTTTTTGTGGCACTTATAAGGTCCATATTATCCATCGGATCTCTTTTAGGTGTTTAAGAAGGGTTTAGGAGCACTTGGAGTCTTATGGATTATTCATAGAGTTAAGGGACATAACCCAAGAAAAAATTATAATAATACTCAATATAAAACCCCATCCTCCTTCCATGATAGGCTCAAGATCCATTAATATCTTCATACACGTTCACATGTACCAAAGTTACTCTTCTTGAGGAATGCAAGCCTAATTGTGTGTTCAAGAGGGATCATTTGAAAAGGAAAAAAGATGAGAGTAATTTATTTTAGGATAGATATAAATAAATTGGGTTATTACCACATAATTTGATATGTTAAAGTGATCTCTTAGAATTATTTACCATTCAAACCACTGGAATATTCTTTAAACCCTATGTAAGGGTTTGTACACAATCTTATTCAATTGACCCTAACATGCCTTTTCTCACACTTACCTTATTTATAAATGTTTAAAATATTTATGGAATATTAGTAAACCTATAAATCATCCTATTTAACCTAAAATTTATCAAAACACTCAAAAACATACATGTTTTCCTCATACTTCATACATAGGCATGTGTATACTCATTTATATATACAAGGCCTAATTAGCCTTTTAAGGATCTTCACTACCTCAATAATTTTTAAATTGAGTGATAAATTTTTGAGATTTTAGTACTAAAATTAATATACCTCTTTCACTTTCCTTCACTGCATGATCTCAATCAATGGTCAACACATTTCCTTTATTCACCCAAAACTTGCCTATAGGTGCTCATTAGGTCTACCTTGATTGTCTTAAGAGTGTTATATTATTATTGTAAATTTAGTGATTTTAATGATATAAACCTGGGTATAATACTTATATCAACTCTTTAAAAACATCTATAAACTTTTTTCCATCATACACATCTTTAACTCCTCAATTTCTTGTGATAGGCTTGTGTGTGTTGATTAGGACTGCTTGAATGTGGGTTTCACTAGAATGGTCCTTTTAAGAATAGTTTAGTATCTTTATGATGAAAATAAGGATTAAAATTTTAATATTATCATCATTTCCATTTTTAAACTTTAAAATTTCCATTCAATAATGCATAACTAATCTTTTCCTCAATTAGGCCTATGACAGGCCTATAAATGCACATTAAACCTTTTAGGTGTTAGGCTTTGAGGTCTGAGTTATTTTTTGCTTGTGATCAATTCATTTTTATTATATTTTTTCAATTTTTACCCTATAATAAATTTTTATATATGATTAATGATTTGGATACATGCCTTTAGTCATGCAAATAGATTTTCCCAACTCATTTAGTCCTCATCTCAATGCACACAGTCCACTAGTATATTGCTTGAAGTGGACGTGAATGATAGTTTGGATAGGAGAGAATCATGAGGGTTTTGAGGAATATTTGGGAATGTGACACAAATTTTTAGGACTACCTTAGTTATCCATATTCTCAAGGCACTTTCTCACTAATCTTCATCTTTAGGAAGGTTTAGGAATGTGACACACATTAGTCTTCATCTTGTCTTGAGTAACATTCTTTTGTTCTTAATTTCAATGACTAGTTATATCACTAGCATGATTTTGACCACTTATAATGTTTTATATATTACATGAGCTCTTTTAAAATCTCATAAATGACTTCACCTTACTATATGTCTTCTCTAACTCATATTTCAAAGATTCATTTTTAGAAACATACCTTAAACATTCATCTTCTTTAGATTTTAGGCTTATAAATAAGATTTATAATTGTAAACTAAGATGTTTTATCATATATTCATACTCCTTAGTGTATTAATTAAGTATTTCCTCATATACACTAAATTTCTTTTCATAGTCCTTGAGTTTATATTTCATCTTCTTCTCAATCTTTAGATCTTCTAGAGCATTCATCAATACAGTCTCATAGTCCACCTCATCTTCATCATCATCTAAATCACTCAAAATAGACAACTTATGATGTAAATTCCTTCCTAAACCATAAATAGAGAAGGACCCTCATATTCGTGATCATATTATGAGTCACTGTCTTCACTCCCATCTGATGAGATGCAATCTTCTTTGGTGTAGAGACTCTTCTTATTTTTAAAGGACTTATTTTTGTTAAACTTTATGAATCATTTCTTATTTTATGTATTCTTGTCTTCATATTATCCTTTACCATGATCTTCATCACCATTATTCTCATTCTTATGAGGCCACTTACTATCAAAATGTCCTGTCTTTCCATAATTGAAACATTTGAAGGGTAGTTTACTCGTATACTTCCCTGAGCCTATGTTCAGTCTCCTAGTAAACAAAGCAATTAGTTCATCCTTATCAATGCTAGATATTTTATCTTATATATATTTATTACCTTGGAACTTCTTCTTAGGATTAATCTATATCTTGAATTCAACTTCCTTCTTTGGAGGTATATCATCATTTACTCTCATCTAATATGAAATAAGGGTGACATGTAATTGATCCATATTCAAATGAGTAAGATCATGACTCTCTTCTCTAGTAGTTAATTTTAGATCAAACTTGAGAGAAAGAGACCTTAATAACTTTTGGACTATAGTATCCTCTTTAATATTCTCTCCAAGACCTATGACGATGTTCACTATCTCATCAACTCTCTATAGAAAGGATGCCATATAATCTTCTTCCTTCATCTTGAGACTTTCAAATTACCTTCTATAAGTCTATAAATTATCAAGCTTGACCTTTGAATCTACTTCAAAAATGATCTACATTTTTTCCCATATATCTTTAGTAGATTTTAAATGGATTACTTTGGTGTATTTAGTCTTTGAAAGACCACAAGTGATGGCATTCATTGCCTTAAAATTATTCTCAAATAGTTTCTTGTCTAAAACAATAGATAAAGGAGTATTAGAAGTAACATAACCATATAAAACATATTTCCATACATCAAACCCTAGGGAAATAATGTATGTCCTCATCCTTGCACTCCAAAAATCATAACTAGATCCATTGAACATTAGTGCTTGCTTAGTAGAGAAACCTCCTTGAAAGGACCTACTCTGATACCAATTATTATAGTTAAAATAAATAAGAGGGGGAGGGGTTAAATTAGTGAGCCTAAAAAATATAATTTTAATTTCAATCCTTTCATGTTCTTAATCAATAATCATAAGCATTCATGAAGCATACACAACATTCATAGCAATGAGCAAGAGAAACAATGCAAGATCAATCACATAACACATGACATAAATGGAAAACCTTCTTGAGGAAGAAAATACACTAAAACCTATAATTAGACTACTATCCTATAATAATAAGATCCAAATTAGACCATCTACAACTGATAAAGGAACTATAATCCCTTTTTAGTGAGACTACAATCCCACAAAGTGATATAACACATGTTTAGCTGAGATATAACAAAAACCATAATTTTATTAAGTTTAAATTTTTAAGGATGATAAAACCACCTTAGATGCTCAGCTAACATAATAACACCTATGAACACATCCACATATGAATTGATGTCTTCAACACTAGATGATGGTCCTCTGCTTATCACTCTTCACCTTCGATCACCCTCAATCTGTAAGAGCACTATTTTTCCAATAGAATTATGACCTATAGGTCATACACATAGTCCTTAATCTATTATAATCCTTAAATTATCCTTAGGTAACTCTACCCCTCCTTCAATCCATAATTCACACACATAATCCTCTCTAAAATCTCTCCCAAGTCTCTCTTACTAAGTATAGAAACCATCATCTTTGTTTCTACTATTTGTAAAGAATACTTGATAATCAACACCTTAGTAAGCCATTAGGAATTAATTATCCCTTAAATCATCTATAACATGAATATAAGTCTCAAAAAAATCTTCATAGATCATCCATATCATCTATGGGTCACCCTTAAGCAACTAAACCTTTTAATAAGGCCTTTATAGTTCTTATAGATCTCATGTATACACATCCACTCCTTTAGCACTTCAATGAAAAAAATAATAACATATAACCACTATAAAAATCATGGAACCATCACATATGATATACAGGTCCCCCTTAATTTCCAACAACCAACATAAAACCCTTCTATTTAAGCACAATTCACTCAAATAACATTTTGTGCATATAGTCAACATGAACAAATACGTAGTCAACTTTGAAACCTTTGTTCAAATTACATATGATTTTTAAAACCTTTAAAATGCACATAAAGCATCATAATAGAGTCTACAACACTTACCAAAATATAATTCATCATAAAACATCAAAACAACATCTACATAAGCTCAATTACTCTTCTCAAGTCACTTTCAGAACAAACACAAACACATAGTCAACTTAAAACCTTAATATCTTTGACTGTACACATTTACGAATCTCAAAATTAGGTTCATTAGATTATCCATGGAGTTATCTTCATCTTTATATTTTATATCATGGCAAAATTATATTTATATCAAAATATATGGCCTAAAAACTAGACACTATTTTTTCCCTTTTTAAATTTGAATATTTAAATGACAAGGATCACAATTAAACTTCAACTACTTTGCTCACATCTTGTGTCCTTACTACTTGGATAAATTACAAATCATTGATCTTATTTTAACTTTAATGAATAATATCTAATTCTCAAATTTTAAATCTTCTATAGTTGACCTCATCTCATATAATATGGAAACTTTGACTTAACGCACACCGTTGATCTTTTCGGATCAACCAGGTCTTTAAATATCAATGCTCATCATTTGATAAATATATATGAACACCTAATAATTATTATATACTTATAATTTAAATTTTAGTAGTATTTAAATAACATGAAATTATTTCCATCTCACTACTTCCTAACATGTTGGAGCAAATGCACTCCATCGATCTTGTTGAGACTTGCTCAAACTTTACCTCTTGCATATTTGACTATGGGAGCCTTGTTTATCTACTTGAGTAGCCATTTTTTAACCTTAATAAATTATTCTTCACTTAGATACATGATATCAAATTTGGACCAAATTATCTCTTTACATATTCATCCATATAATAATATGCTCCTAAAACCCACACATGTGCAAGATATGCCATCATCAACATACTCACTCAAAAGTTTCTTCCATAGAGCCAACTATGCCTAGAATTTCCTAGAAGGCCAAATTTTCTCATGCATATCTTTTGATTCACTTAATCATATGATCTAAAATTTAGTGAAATCAAACTAGGAAAATTGAGCAAACCCATATGATCACCTTCTCCTGAAATATTCACACATGTGAGATATGCCACCATCAAACTACATACTTAGCTCTATTCAGACATAGAAAACACTATCAAAATACATGGGATACCAAATTTACACATGCATATATTTTGTCTCACTACATCACATGACCTTAAAATTATCAAATAGGAACTAAGCACAAATTTCAACAAACCCATATGATCACCTTCTATTGAAATGTCCACATGTGCAAGATATGCTACCATCAAAATGTTTACCTGGCTCTTTCTTGTCTCATGCAAATTTTTCTAAGTATGGGAAAACACTGTTAAAATGCCTAGGAGCCCAATCTTGCACTTGCATATCTTTTAATGTGATTAGGTGCATGATCTAAGATTTAACACATAAAACTATGCATAATACTAAATAAACCAATATAACCATTTCCTCCTGATTCATCCACACATGGTAATGGTGATGTAATCAAACTACCTACTCAGATTTTATACCATTGGACCTAAAGTATCTAGATGAAAATAATGGATAGCTAGATGAATTACACTTATGCACATAAGCACTCAAAGCATAAAAAACATCTTAGGGACCTCTTTCACATTCTCAAATCACCATACTCATCCCTGAACATCTCTAACCATGCCAAAACTGAAGATCAACCAATCATACTTCAAGCATACTAGGATAATCACATTTCACACTTTGTCATTGTCACATAGACTATCAAGGCACTTAAAGCACTCACCAAGACACCTCCATGAAATAACCATGACATCATTGAAAACTCTCCAACAATCTTGGCTATAAACTCCCAAGATAGACATAAGAAAAAATATGGAGGTAGGTCTATTACAAAAAATATGAGGAAATGAAAAGTAAGTACAATCATACAAGGTTAAATTCAAACCCTTGATTATACCTAAGGTGTTGGTATCTAACCCATATAGTATTAGGATTCCCTTGGTGATTGGTTATTTTTTAGGCCTAATTAATTAACTACTAGTTTAGGCATTATTGAAGTACTAGAACCACTCTCAATCATGAATTTGTGAGCTATGGATTAACCCAAAATAAGATAAAGTTATAATAGAGGAGGATTACCATTCATACTTGGTTGTATATCATTATATGTATAAGTGTTAGTGAAAACTACACCCTCTTTTCTTGCTAGTCTTACTAATAGGCTAAGTTTAGACAATTCTTCCTAGAGTAGAGCCTTTTGAATAGGAATGAAAAATATATCCCACACTAGGATACTCACATGAAACTTTTTCATATTATCTATAATTTTTATAGAAGAATTATTAAGCCTTGACTATCCTCTAAGAGCTATAATGTTATCTTGAGCTTGTGTTTGTGAGAGTTAAGGTGTTGTAATAGTCTTGACATTTTGATTTCTTTGTGTTTTTTAGAATTTAGGGGTTGTATTAGACTCATTCATCCCTTGAAGAAATTGATAACATGAAGAAGATCCTTTACACACCCCTTGGGTTTATTCCATTGCTCTCTTCTTAGACCTAGTATTAGTTGCTATTACTTGTCTCTCCTAGCTAATTAATTACACACCAACCTACCTCTTATTAAAGGTACAATTACTAAGGGGGGGGTGAATCAATGATCCCAAATAATACAAATTCAATTTAAATCCTTTCAATTTCTTCATCAATTACTACAAGCATTCATGAAGTATACACAACATTCATAGCACTCAACAAGAGAGACAATGCAAGATCAATCACATAACATGTGGGAAACCATCTTGGGGGAGAAAACCCACTGGAACCTAAAATTGGAATACTATACTATAATAAAAAGAACCAATTTGGACCAGTTTTTAATGATCAAGGAACTACAATTCCTAATTAGTGAGACTACAATCCCATGAGGTTCTACAACACTTGTCTAGCGGAACTACAATAATAACTAGAATTTTAGCAAGTTTTACCTTGAAAGGATGTTAAAACCTGATTATATGTTAATCTACCATAATAAAATATATGAAAACATCCACTTATGAACTGATGTCTTCAACATATGATGATGGACCTCTGATTATCACTCTTCACCTTTGCTCATCTTCAAATAATAAGAACACTATTCTACCAATAGAATTATGACCTATAGGTCATATAAATAGTCCTCACTATGTTATTTTATTTAAATCATGCACATGAAACTCTACCCATCCTTAACTTCATAATTCACACACACACACAAGTCTCTCTCAAATCTCTCCCAAGTCTCTCACTCATGTCTAGAAATCACCATCTTTGATTTCACTATTTATAGAGCATTCATTATGATCACCATCTTGGTTATCCATTAAGCATGAATTAACCCTTAATGAAATTATAACATCAATACATAGCTCAATATAATCTTCATATGTTGGCCATATCATCCATGGGTCACCCTTAATTAACTACACCTTTTAATAAGGCCCTTATAGCTCTTATAGGTCTCATGGAGACTTATTCACCCATTTAGAACATCATCAAACAAAACAAGAGCATAGGACCAATTTAATATGCATATTTCCACTCCACATGACCCCTTTATCATCTTAAAATGCTTATAGACATCATTTCACTATTTTATGCAAGTTTAATCAACATTATGTGTACACAGTCACCATGAGCAAATACACATTCAACATGTACACCTTTGTTCATGCTTCATACAATTTTTCAAACCTTCATAATGCACACAAATCATCCTCATATATCCAATTCATCAATATATATCAAAAAAATATCAAAACAAGCTCAAACAATCTTCTCAGGTTACTTGTAGAATACACACAAACACATAGTCAACTTTGAACCTTCATAACTTTGATTGTACACACTTTCAAATCTTCAAATATATATTTATAGAAGTAACTTGGATCCCTATACAAGTTTAATTTTGACACTATCCTATAATAACAAGAACCAATTTAGACTAGATATAACTAATCGAGGAACTATAATCCCTATTTAGTGAGACTACAATCCCACAAGGTGCTACAACACCTATTTAGCTAAGCTATAACAACAAAAAATTTATAATGTTTCACCTAGAAAGGAGGATAAAACCCCCTTATATTTTGAGATACCACAACAAAATCTATGAACACATCTGCATATGAACTAATGTATTCGACACCTGATGATGTACTTTTGATTATCACTCTTTACCTTCGCTCATACTCACATAGAAAGAACACTATTATGATAATAGAATTATGACCTATAGGTCATAAAAATAATCATAAATATATTATTCTCTTCAATAAATACATAGGTAACTATACCCCTCTTTTGTTCCATAATTCACACACACAAGCATCTCTCAAATCTCTCCCAAGTCTCTCACTCAAGTCTAGAAATCACCATCTTTGATTTCACTATTTATAGAGAATTCATTATCATCACCATCTTGGTCATCCATTAAGCATGAATTAACTTGTAATTAAACTATATCATCAATACATAGCTCAATACAATCTTCATATGTTGGCCACAGCATCTATGGGTCACCCTTAAGAAACCACACCTATTAATAAGGCCCTTATAGCTCTTATAGGTCTCATGGAGACTTATTCACCCATTTAGAACATCATAAAACAAAATAAGAACATAGGACCACTTAAAAATGCATATCTCCACTCCACATGACCCCTTTATCATCTTCAGATTCTTATATACATCATTTCACTCTTCTATGCAAGTTTAATCAGCATTATGTGTACATAGTCACCATGAAAAAATACACATTTAACATGTACACATTTTTTAATTCTGATTATAATTGGTAAAACCTTCATAATTCACATATATAATACTAATTGATTTTAAACCACTCCCCAATAGCCAATTCATCAAGATATATCAAAACAATATCAAAACAAGCTCAAAGAATCTTCTCAAGTTACGTGTAGAATACACATGAACACATAATCAAATTTAAACCTTCATAAATTTTATTGTACACAATTTCAAATATTAAAATATATATTTCCAAATGTGTCTTGGAATCCTCTCCAAGTTTTCTTTTTACACCATGAGTAAATTCTATATAAATTGAAAGATATGGCCAAAATATAGAGCATTGGTTTTTCCTTTAAAATTTTAAAAATTAAAAAACAAATTATCATAGTTAAAACTTGAACACTGTGCTCACATCTCATGTCCTCACTGATCATATTAAACATGCACTATAAATCTTATTATATGAAGCTCAACCTTTAACACATAGTCTACCAATGCCAAATGTTAAACCTTGAACATGTTGACATCATATCAAGTAATCTGGAAACTTTGACCTCATGCACTCCATCAATCTACTATACATAGCTTGGTATTTAACAATGATAAACAACTATCATTTTGACCTCTTGAATTTAATACTCATTTTTTATCTTTATCTATATGATCACCTACTCATTGTTGATCTTTGGAAGAAGCTCGATCTTTATCTCTACCTAGGATTAAACATTGAATACTTGGAACCATGTAATTACTTCCTAAATTCTTGGATAAACGTGCTCCATTGATGTTTCTCAGACTTTAAATTTTTAAAATTTGACTATGGGAACCATTATAATCTATTTGAGTAGCCAACTTTGAACCTTAATAACTTCTTCTATGCTTAGATGCGTGATCTAAAATTTGGACCATATGATCACCTTTTAAAGAGGAATTCAACCATATATCAAAATTATCTCAAAAAATTCATATAATTGAGATATATTTCCATTAAAATTACTTCTTAAAATATTCTATCATAGAGCCAACTATGCTTAGAACTTGCTTATGAGGCCAACTTTGCTCTTGCATAACTTTCATTGTGCTTAGTTGCATGATTTAAAATTTAGCACATAAGATCCTATTACATAGGTAATTCCATAAATATTAAAATATCCTACTGAAACCTTCACACATGTGATATATTATGTCAACAAACTACTTACTTGATTTTATTTGAACATAGAAAACACTGTCAAAATGCCTAGGAGCCCAAATTTACACATGCATGTCTCTTATCATGCTATATCACATGACCTAAAATTTAGCACATAATAACTAGGTGAAAAATAAAATAGACCCATATGATCAAATTATCTTGACACTTTCATGTGTGCAAGATATGACATAATCAAAATGCCCACTCAGTTTTTCTAGCCACATGCAAATTTGGCTAAGTATGGGAAAACACTATCAAACTACCTAGGAGCCCAACTTTGCACTTGCATATCTTTGAATACACTTTATTTCATGACTTGAGACTTAGAATATATAAACTAAGGACTAATTTTATCACAAAAATAGGACCAACCCCCTATGACTCATCCACATGTGGAAATTGTGATGTCATCAAATTGCCTACTCATATTTTCTACCATTAGAACAAAATGCATAGATGAACACAATAAAGAACCAAATTAATCCTACTCATGCACATAAGATATAAAATAATATAACACTTCTTATTGACCTCTTTCATAGGATTAATACTTCAGATGCATCCCTAATCACTTCTAAATAGTAAAACTTTGAAGATTAACCAAACTAACTTCAAGCACACTAGGACAATCACATTACACACTTTACCATTATCACTTAGGCTATCAAACCACTTCATCCACTCACCAAAACACCTCCATGACATCAAAATGACAAATTTACAACATATCTTACCAATTTACTAGAGTGACATCTGATTGTAACTTCCATTAGTTTTTCCTTAAGTAGACACCTCATCTTGAGTTATAAAAGGTATTATTCCATATTGATCCATAAAAGCTTGATTGAATGCCTCATTTTCATAGGTAGTATGATCATGATTTTGATACTCTCTATATGATTTCAATTTTTTTTTTTGAATAGGTACTAACCTTGAAGAAGAGGCAACATTTATATTTAAACTATTGTATGGTTTGGCAGGAGTAATATACTTTTAACCTTGGGAACTAGCCTAAAAAGGAGGCTTATTGGGATGTTAGAACTATTGGGGATGATAAATACCTTGATAAGACTTATAATTCTTAGGTTTATGTATCTTTAAAGACATTATCTCATTCCTTTGGGATTTGACTAGTTTCTTCAAATCTTATACTCCATTTAATTGGCTAGGAATAACTTGTTCATGATTGGTATATGTGGGAATATGAGTAAGAGGTGGAGTAGGAGGCTGAATAATGGCATGGGATGACTTAGAGAGATATTTATAACTTGGATAATATTATTTTAATCTTTTATTATAAGGTCATAAGCATCATGGAGAGTCTCTCCTCCCATGGATTGAATCATAACAACTATGTCACTATTCATGGACTTTAGATAGTAAAGGAATGCATAGTTTGGATTAGACCTCAAAAGAGATAAAATTATATCCCATGTATTTTAGAACCTATAATTGAAATACTTCATGAATTCTTGGAGGGCTCTCTTTATGGAGGTTACTTACTTAGCTAGGGACAAATGATCACTCTTATCCTCAAACCTCTTAATCAACTTATCTCCTAATTCATCTTATGAATCACTAAAACTAGGGGATAAGGTTATATATCAATATAATTATTTTTAATTAAATGATATTTATAATAAATAAATGGTTATGTTCTCTTGGGTGACATTATGGATATTTCAAAAGTTATCCGTATCTCTTATATGGTTAATGGGTGTAATAGTGTTCTCTCTAATTAAATATGGGACAATCTTGAGGGATGTCCCTGGGATATCATCATATTGTTCCAAATTTAAAGTTTATATTCCATTTAAGTCCATAAATGGAAGATTTATATCCATTCTATGAGCTTTAGGAAAACCTAAATTATATGAAAAATGAAGTCTTCTTTTAGGAGACATGGTGTAAAGAAGGGTATGAGGGAACCTCTTTCTTTTGACTAAAAATAAAGGTAACTAAACAAAATCAAATGAAATTACTTTAGACTTTGATATTTTAGTCACATTTGGCATGAAAAATTGGCTTACTAGTTATCAACCAAGAGATTTGAACTTGTTGGAGTCACTAGATGTTGCATGAAGGATGTTATTACAGCTACAAATTTTCTAAGACTAGAATAAATCTTGGATAACCTTGTTCAAATTTTATCCCATTGAGCATGATATAAATATTATATCTTAAATTAATACCCTTGAGAGGGTTATTAAAGTCTTCTCACTTAGGCTATATAATGGGAGCAATCCTAGGTTATGGGTGACCTACTAAGAGGATTGAACCTCTAGATTTGGGCTAGATCCTTTGATTCTTCACCCAAACTATTATTGAACTATTTAATTGATAATAAAAAGGAAAAGAGTGTAGTGATAAATACTAAATGAGGTGATTCACTAATAAAATTATTCCTCTACTTGATTGAATATACAAGGAAGTCATATCTTGCACATAACCTATAATGTTGGCATGACTATCGCATGAGTGTTTCATTGAGAGGTTCAAGAGTACATTACAAACCATAAGAGGGTAAAATTTGACCTTGTGAAGGTAAAAATTATTTAATTAAACCTCTAAATAGTTCATATATAAAATTAAAATACTAACAATGACCTATAATAGTAGTCTTTTGCACACAATGATGAGTAAATATGGACAACAAACTAAGAAAGTAAAACATTCACTAGACAAGATCAACACAATTGCATATTTGACACATGAAACAACATATAAACATGGAAAATAAATATTAATTATTTTTTCAAGAGGTTTTAAAGTAAAATTTTGGTTAGGGTTCCACCATAACCAGTAGAGGCTCCTTCAAAATTCCATTTAAGACTCATCTTATGGTAAGAAGAAAGACAAAGGTGGGCATAGTAGGAGTTCATCATGACATTATCATCATCAAAAAATTTATAAGGAAGAAATAAATTTACAAAAAGTCGACACCTCTACCAGAGGTGTGTTTTCATATTGCTTCTTGAACTTCTTGACTAAGTGTTGATGTGATTCCTTATGATGAGTGGTGTAGGAGGTCACTTTGGCAGACCTTTTCTTCTTGAATCTAGCTTATTTACTAAGGAGTTACACCTTATCATATTTAAGATTAGTTTTAGGTTCCTTAATTGACACTTACACCATTAAAGGTTCCCTACACCAGCTTTGACCTCTTAAAATGCTTCTTCTTTGTGGGATGACTCTTTCTCTCTTTGTGATCTGGGCATAACTTCCAAAGGAAGGTTTGGTTTTATGCCATAGGAGACCTATATAAGAAATTTTGGATTAAATGAAGCTTATATTTCAAGTAATGAGTCTTTTATAGTTCATGAAAGCCATCTTATATCTAGTTTATGATTTATCTAGTCAATGGAGTGTAGAGAGAGAGAGAGAGAGAGAGAGAGAGAGAGAGAGAGAGAGAGAGAGAGAGAGAGGGAGAGAGAGAGAGAGAGAGAGAGAGAGAGAGAGAGAGAGAGAGAGAGAGAGAGAGGAGAGAGAGAGAGAGAGAGAGAGAGAGAGAGAGAGAGAGAGAGAGAGAGAGAGAGAGAGAGAGAGAGAGAGAGAGAGATTCTTTGCCATGGAGATTCCAAGTATCTTTGAGGGATAAGATTGATCTCTATCTTTAATTCATGACTCTAAGCTATATTTTGATGTTTTTTATATGTTTTTTTAAAGGTATTTTGATATACTTCTAGTTCTATATATCTTAATGTAGGTCTACACTTGATCTTCTTGAAGACATATAAGTCACCACTCTTCACTCAGGCTTGTTTGGCCAATTGTAGTCTATACCAAGACTATGGAAACTTATTAAATAAATTTAAAATGGTAAAAACATATTTATATTTTCTCAAGTAACCTCTACTACTATTTAGGATAGCTCATCTAACTCAAAACATTGAAAACCATCTCAACAAAGATCTTTTTAGGTTAGTTTCCATACATATCTAGTTCACACATGCAAAAAATTATACTCAGTCAGATGTTTAAGAGAGGTAAGAAGGTAATCCAAGTGATTTTGTAGACAAAAAAATATGTTTGAGGCACTTAAAAGGTCCATATTCTCCATCAGGTCTCTTTTAGGGGTTTAAGTAGGGTTTAGGAGCACTTCAAGTCTTAAGGATGATTCATATAGTTAAGGGACCTAACCTAAGAAAAATATCCAATAATAATAAATATGAAATACCCTAATTTTTCAATTATAGGCTTATGAACCCATGCATATATTACTATAAGTTCACATGTACCAAAGTTACCCTTCTTGAGCAATGCAAACCTAACTGTGTGTTTGAGAGGGATCATTTGACAAGGAAAAGAGATAATAGGGATTTTTTTGGGATAGAGTCACATAAATGAGGTATATAAAACATCATGTGATATGTTCAAGTGATATCAAAAAAGGATTGACCCTTCAAACCACTAGAATCTACCTTAAACCCTATGTAAGGGTTTGTACATAATCTTATTCAATTAACCCTAATAGGACTTTTATCACACTTTTCTTCTTTATCAATGGTTACAAGCTTCATGGAGTTGTTATAAAACATATAACTCATCTTATTTCACTTTAAAATTAACTAAAACACTCAAAAACATGTAGGTTTTCCTCATACATCATATATTGTCTTGTGTATGCTCATTTAGATCTTATAGGCCTAATTAGCCTTTCTAGGCTCTTCATTTACTTAAATAACTTTAAAATTAAATCATAACCTTTTAATATTTTATTAATAAAATTAATATACTTATTTCACTCTCCCTCACCTCATGATCTCAAGCAATGGTCAACACATTGCCTTCATTCACCTAAAACCTACATGTAGGTGCTCATTAGGTCTGCCTTGATTATTTATGAGTGTTATCTTCTTATTAGCACTTCAATTTTTTTAATGATATAAAAATGGGTATAATACTTATCTTGACTCCTTACATACATCTAAAAACTTTTTTCTCATCATACACATCCTTTACTCCCTAATTTATTGTGATAGGCTTGTGTGTGTTGATTAGGACTACTTGAATGTAGGTTTCACTAGAATGAGCCTTTTAAGAATAATTTAGTCTCTTTATGATGCCAATAAATTTTAAAATTTTACTCTTCTCATCATTTCCATTTATAACCTCTTATATTTCCATTCAATAATTTGAAACTAATCTTTTCTTCAATTAGGCCTCTGATAGGCCTGTAGATGCACATTAGACCTTTTGGGCATTAAGATTTAAGGTCTAACTTATTTTTTTCTTGTGATATATTACTTTTAGTCCAATTTTTCCATTTTGAACCTATAAATTTTTTTTCTCTATGACTCATGATTTTCCTACATGCCTTTAGTCATGCAAATATATTTACACAACTCACTTGGTCTTCATCTCAATTCATAGTACACTAATATAGTGATTGAATTGTATGTGAGTGATCATTTAGATAGGAGATATGCATGATGGTTTTTAGGACTCTTTCGTAAATTTTCACACCTTTTGAGGACTGACTTAGCTATATATATTATCAAGGTACTTTATCACTATGAAAATAATGATAAACCTTAAAATCTAGCCCTGTAACCTCTTGAGATGAACCTTATGATAGAATATATATGAAATTTTATACCTTTTCCCACTAAAAATATTATTTATGGATCTTTATGATGACAAGGAGATATTAATGTGGCTATACAACTTATTTAAACTCTTCATATGGACTTGGGTCTTTATGGAGACATAAGACTCTCTAAACTCAAACCTATAATCTCACCATTTTTGAAATATGGTACTCATTTATGACCTACATATCCATGAATGTGATTAGATATGGATTTATAGAATTGGTGATAAATTTTGGGTAATTTCACAACTTATTCCATTAGTAATGAGCTTGTAAATTCACTAAAAATGCCCAAAAGTGAGCCTATAGGGTTTAACTAGGGTTTTAAACATGTTAAAATTATTATCATTTGTTTATAAAGCATATATTTTTGAACTCACAACTAATTCATGGAAATTTGAGGTCATTAGGTTCCCCGTATTTGGACAATATCTTGGGTTTTGACTCTCTCTTTCTTGTATGGGCTGAGCATCTGAAGATGTCTATTGTGAGCTTAGTAAGATCTTGATGGAGTATTTGATTCATGTTTTGGATTGAAATAAATTTTCAAAGCTTTTACAAACATGATTGAGTCTTATTAAATCAATTCCAATGTTCATTGGTCCTTTTATATTCTTGAAACAAATTTTCTCTCTCCTTAGCCAATAACTTTCATTTACAATTGTTTGCAAGAGTAATGATTGCAAGTTTTGATTCAAACTATCACTTATGGCTTATTTTCTCCATTTTTCACATTATAAAAAATATCATAGGTCTTTATATGTACATATTTACATACCATTACCTTTTAAAACCTTCAAATTTGCTCATAACTAGAAAGTATCATCTCAATATTGGAATGTACACTAAGACTAAAGTAGGGAAATACCTTAAACTTGTCAAAAATACCTTAATATTTACAAATTGATTAAAAAATGATATTATTGACTTACTAACTTTTTTATTTGTCAGATTTAGACCATCATTGTCTTAGAAGGGTCATCACCTTATATCCTTAGGCATAGTTATCCACCAACTTGATTTCATACTTAACCTTGAATTTATAAAACCTATTTAAAAAAATGATAAACACATAATGAACATGAATAAATATCAATACATGACAAGAAAAAATTACTTGACTTAGCTACCAACTATACCATCCTAAATGACAATGTAAGTTGCTAAGGAAGATACCCTACCTATCATCTTAGATCATTAATGCCTAACACATGAAATTTATAATGGATATCAATAAATTTAAGGTAAAATACATAATTTTTTTTAATGATTCCCATTTATGGTGGCCAAATTTTGGCTAACAACTTGTACACACTTAGACAATTACCCATAGAGTTTATGCTTCTGTAACTACTACAAGAACAGATGTGAATGCTCGATATTTTCTTTTCTTTTTTTGAATAAATGAGGATATCATCAAAGAAGACTAACATAATTTGACCAAGGTAATATCTAAACACACTATTCATGAGATTAATGAATACTATAGGTGCGTTGGTTAGCATGAAAGGAAGTACTGTATGTAATGCTTGTATTGAATATTGAAAGTTGTTTTTGGAATATATTCCCCTTTAATTATAAATTAATGTTACTCAACACAAATAAAAATCTTTAAAAAGATTGTTTCACCATGAACATGAATCTAATAAAAAATATCATCAATGTGGAATAAAGGACACTTATTTTTTTATCATTTCCTTATTTAACATTTAGTAGACTACACATAGGGAAAGGGTTTTATCATTATTTTTAAAAAAGACTACAGGTGCATCCCATGGTGAAACACTTTTCCAAATCTTCCCTTTGGCCAATATCTCCTTAATTTAGGATTTTAACTTGACAAATTCAGTCATATTCATCATAGTGAGCCTTGGATTGAGGTTCTTATCTTGGAATGATATCAATAGTGAGTTTAAATTTTCTCTTGAGAGGTATACCCAATAATTCCTCTAAAAAATATGCTAAAATTATTTTATAAAAGTATAGTCTTCTATCGAAGGTTCCTTGATTTCTCCCATTTCATCCATTTTTATTAGGAACACTTGATAGGATTTTTGTTGAGTATTTTTCAATTGAATGGGTGAAATTTTCCTTAGTTTCAACTATATATTTTCTCCTTGAATTTGGGTTTGATTTCCAAAATCATATAAACACTCAATTTTCTTAATCAAGCAATGAACTTTGGCTTTATGTTTAGAGAGACAATTCACTCTTAGGATCACATCATATGACCATAGTGGTGATGCATAAAGATAAATAATCATAGTGATTTATATCAATTTTACCTCAACTTCTACAAGACATCTGTCTAACCTAACCTTATATTCATTCCCATATTGAATTGACCAAGAATTTTATATAAAACTAGCTTTCTTAGATAATTTTCTTAACATTCTAGGAGAGATAAAACACTCAGTGGGTCCTATACCAATAAAAACATAAATAAGATGCCCAAGTAATTTATACTTTAATGGGAGATGCTTGAAATTATACTTGATTATTATAAAATTCTACAAGAATTCACTATTTGAAGGTTCCATGATATGATGTAGAGGTGGATGAATTGTTTTTTCCACCATCTATATTTTACCAAGGCTAATCTTTACAATAATTTTCTCCTCCAAGTTTAAATCATCCATTAGATGGTCCCTTCCTTTTATATTTATTATCTCCCTTGAATCCTTCTCTAAAACCACTTGTAGGTTTCTTATTCCTTGATGCATTATTGAACCTTGCATTTTGGCTATTGAATCGACTCTTGGAATTCTCATTTCATTTCCAATCTTTTTCTTGAAGGTTGTCTTTGAGATTAAAATTTATTTTTATATTTTTCTCTAACCTTAACAAGTTGTTTAAACTCTTACTCTTTCTTAATTACTTTCTCAAAGGCCTAGTCCATGAACATCCACTTCACACCCAATTTGGGGTTTTAATCCCATGATGAACTTCTTGATCCAAAAATGTTCATCTTTCTAATAATATAAAATATACTTTAGTAAATTTATGAATTTCTCTTAGTATTCATTTACTAAAAAATCCCCTTGTTTTATATTTTATAAATATTTTAAATTCTTATCAAAATACAACTAGGGTATCCATCGTGCTCTAAAAAGAGTTATAAACTACTCCCAAGTAGTGGTGGTGGAGTCAAGGCTCATCTCATGATTCTTATTGGATCACCAAGTTATTTATTCAACAAGAATTTTTTGATATCCCCAAATGGCCTTGGTTATCTCAGAACAATTCTAAATATTGAAAAAAAATCTATTTCTATAAGTTAGGATTTTGCTTCATTGCCCAAAACCATACCATCAAATTTAGGTGTATTCACTTTATTCATATCTCAAACAAGATATACAGCTACTTAAAATATTTATACTTTATATCTTTCATCATTTAATTAACCATGAGGCTATTCCTAACTAGTTATTTTTTCCTCTAGAATCTATTGTTCATTTTCCTCCTCTAGTCCATGAACTTCTCATTCTAGGGTTGCTATTTAGTCTCTAGTTTCATTCATGACAACGAGTATCCAATCAAGTTTTTTATTTTTTTTAGCTACTATATGATTAGGATAAGATTGAGGTTTCACATTTTAAGTCCCCTCTATGCTTGATTTACCTCATTCATTCCACTTACTATAATAGGATAATTAAATTAATGTTAGTGGACTCATTAAGTCCAAGTGTTAAACCTTCACTATGATACCACAATGTTTTAACCCCATTGGGATACATAAAATTTTCTCATTTTTTTTATAAATCCAAATATTACTCTAAAATCATCTTTGATTATTAGTATATTCCACTATTTGATTAATAGATGCATCTAAAGTAATATATGTAGAAATATAATTAACACACTAGTTAAAATATGATCTAATTAGTTTTCAAATAGTCTCAAATAGAATATTAGATGTGTATTTATCATGAAATGAATAGTATAAAGAGACAAGTACATCAATACATTATAATAATACTCAATTATAGCTTTAGATAAGCATATATTCACTGTTGTTACAATATTCAAAATTATTTTCAAGTCTCATAGCCACTGATGCATTGAATAGTCATCAATCATAGTGTACTACATATTAAATTTTACACTAAATCAAATATCCAAGATAAAATTTACAATAGTATAATTAAGATTCATAAATAACTCAATGATCCATACAAATAGCCATGAGTGTGAATCCAAAATATTTGAAGAACTAAATAAAGGGAGAACATCATTATGGTGCTTTTACTCCAACCATATACCATCAATCCCCTGCACACCTCCCCATTGAGAATCACCATTCCATTCATAGAGTGGTAGATAAAATTAATATGGATATCGATAATTCAGTTGGAACCCATGTGTGTAAAATCAATAATACATGCATCTATAACATAGACCACGAAAAATAATCCTCTATATAATATGACATCATGCATACATATTTAAACTAGAAAGTGCAGAAGAATGACAATGTCTTGGCTATAAAATTATATTGGCCAAAGTTTTCATTATATAAATTAGATCTATTATGGACATGATTCAATATCACTTACACATACTCTCTGCTATTGAATCATAATCTATCATAGGATACCATAGGGTAGATATATGCATCACTTGACAACATCCTCCTATATCTATCACATGTTATTAAATGAAGCATGCATAGTGGTTTCTCATAAATAATTTCAAGTCATAATTTATACATATTACAAAATAATATAAAATCCAAATGTACTATTACATGCTCTATACAATACAAGGTAAAATAGATATTCTTTCTCAATAAATGACATTATTTCCAATAACTCAACCAACAATGTCATATATATAGTTTTTAGGTTTTTTTCAATGAATTACATTAAAAAAAATATTCTTATATGACTGTGCGATAAAAATCAAGGTAATAAATACACTATTTCAATTCCTCAACTTCATCTCTTTTTAACACAAACTATATAAGATCTGATGGTATATAATTATTTTATTAATATAATTAGATAGAGCTCAAGATGGCTTATCAACACAAAATCAAATCTCCTTATAGTTTTATTCAAGCCCCTATGCCTCTTATATAATTCTTAACATTATTTCACTTTTAATGCCTATTTAATCAATTACATAAACCATATATGTCTCATATCATATATGTTATAAATGTAAACCCAATACATATCACATGCATATTCACCCATACTACTCTACAAATTTTGAAAGAATCTTTACCAAAATATATAAATATCTCAAGATACATTTTTAAGGTATATAAACTTATCACTAATTATTTTTTTCAATTTTATTTGAAATGAAAGGAAATACTGATAAACAAGTCAACCATTTCCAGAAATAATGACCCATATAATTATACTAATACTTACAATTATACTCCTACAACTATTCATGCCTTTCTAAATGGAATATCTCTATGTTCAGCATAGGTCACAAATATGTTGAAGCTAATAATGTATTTATAAATAATATGGTGAATAAATTTTTATTTATCTCTCTCTAAATATGTATATGTATATCTATATGTGTGTGTGTGTGTGTGTGTGTGTGTGTGTGTGTGTGTGTGTGTGTGTGTGTGTGTGTGTGTGTAGATAGATAGATATATATACATACACATATATAATACATATACATATACATATACATTCATATGTATGTATATGTGTATGTGTATGTGTGTGTGTGTGTTCCCAACATCCTAAAAAAAGTGTATCATTGCTTATATAAATCTTATTATCTATGTTACTTTATAGATTTATATTGTGTTAATTCCATTCTATACCTCGTGTAATAGATATCACAAGTTTCAAGTCAGACACCATTGAAATGTACTCAGAGCTTATTATAGCTCATAAACATCACACACATGCTATACAAACATTTTACCAAGAAAGGTATGTGATTTAGGTTTATATACAAAGCATACTATTATAGCTAGCAAATTGAAATAAAGTCCCCACATTTTGTAACATTTTTTTTAATAATAAAAACAAGAACATACCCATTAAATATACATTTTGATTTCTTAATTGAAGATAGAAATTACTTAGGATTCCTTACATCTTAGGTGAGGTATGAAAATAGGATTTCCTTAAAGATTAATAAATTCATGATGATAATAATAATAACCCCCAAGACATTATTCATTTTCTAATTCAAGAATAGTTGACAAATTATGCAAGGATGCATTATAAAAATAGAGATTCAATAGGCATCCACCCATTCAAATTATTTAACAAGGCTCGATATCACATTTATAGGCCTATGGATGGAAATAAGTTTCATATCCAAGTATATAAATATGAAACCCTAAATTTATTTGTATTAATATACCATTATATACATTCAAATGTGATTCATTTATTACACCCATATCAAAGAAACATTAAATATTTTTTTCCTTATTAGAAACTAGGTCTATAAGAAAAACCCATTATTACAAACTCAAGGCTTAACCAACATGGATCTCAAATGGATACTACTTGAATGTATTTAATGGTATATTATGTTCCTTCTAGATAAAACTCCATTATCCCTCTGTTTTGTACCCCATTATCCTCATTTTCTTCCTCTTATTATTTTTCCAAACCACATCCATGTTTTGCTTGGAAATTCCACTCTCGTATTATAATATGAGTTAATCATTATGAAATACCCTTCATTAATTCATGTTTTTCATATTTGGATGTCTCACTCATAGTCTAATACCTATTTTTTAGCATGGTCACCACATGTAAACCTCCACATCATAGAAAATGGTGAATTCAACCATAAACATAGAAAATGAAACCTAATTTCACTAAGCCTTAATTTATTTTACTTCCCAAAAATTACATGATGATTTTTTATTAAAACCTTTAAAATTTCCAAAAAGGGGATTAAAAGTATAAAAATTACATAAAATCAACAAAACACCAAGCACTCTTATGAGTTAAAATGTGTAAATGGTTTACCTCAACGTAATTCAACATAGAATAATTCATATTGAGGTATCAAGAAAAAAAATAGTTGATACATAAACTTAATGTATTATGTTAATCAAAACCATAAAGAGATGTAATGAACTTAGAACCAATGTAAACATTCTTTACTAACTATAAGGATAGATAATGCAAAGAAAACACCCAACATTTTTTCAAAATGTTATTATCATTTGTTTCATCTAAGAAACCAAGAGTGTAGTGTGTGTGAGTATGTGTGTGTGTGTGGGTTCAATTCCATTCTCTCTATCCCCAATGCTAGTATCTACATCTTCCTTCCCCTGAGATACTCTCCCTGTATTATACTCTATGATTGTGGGAAAATCCTAAAACCACCTCAGTCAAACAAAAAGGTAGTTAATGCGAGCTTTGAAATAAAATAATCAAGTACTCATTATATATATATATATATATATATATATATATATATATATATATCAATAAACTATTGAAGTACAAATCAAATATACAAATGAAATCATAGTCAAACATGATTATAATACATAGAAACATAGTACACATATAAACACATGAAAATTTACTCCAAAATAAATGACCATGAAATTAGATAGTATAGTTTTCAATTATATAACATTAATATTTTGATATACTATAGAAATAAAAAACTACTAAACATTAGTTTGACTTCCATTACTAAAACTAATGTAGTTTTTAAAGATTTGGACATGATGTGATAGATTAGGGGGACTATGTCTTTGTTGTATGTGAAAATTTAAATCTATCATATTTATTATTTAAGCAAATTTTATTAAGTCATGTCCCTTCAATTGTGTGGAATTTGAACATACCTCTTGTATGAGATCTCCTTGGACCACTTTTCCTATTTATTTACTTTTTAGTGCTATTGTGTCTGTGCTTGATTACTTTTTAAACTTGTATTATTACTTTATATGTTGTCATGATCTATACCATGATTATTAGGACTTGATGTGACTATATAATACATACCTCATTGCTATATATACCTAGACAAGTTACTATTATATACGACATGCTCCATACAAATATCACACAATTATCTTATCCTTTTGAGGTAATGCAACTATTATATTATACTACCCCTCACCTCAAAGGGGGGAATATTAGTTTGGAAATGTCATAGAGGTTTGGATTTCACATTTTTATATTTTAGTGGGGGCATGTAAAAAGAATGACCTCCACACTTATTCAGTACTCAACATATCCAGATTAAAATGGGTGCATGTTAGGAAACATGTTGTCCACATTTACTATATTTCTCAAATTCTCCATATTTAGTGGGGTAGTGTCATATAAACATGTCCTCCACACTTACACTAATCCATGTGCAACCACTGTATAGTCAAATACACTCCTCATATTTTATTCTGCATAAAGCTTATACATCTCACATAATAAATCACACACACTACTTTAAGTGAAGTTTTCTCATAACCTCATGAAAAATAACCACACCTATTCATAAAATTTCTTATAGTGGTCACCTCAAATCATATCCTATGAACCTCACTACACATCTCATAACTCATAATCATGTGTGAATCATGGGTGTTTATTCACAAACTCATTGTGTCCTCTAGACCCCACCTTAGCATAACCACATGTCATCATACCATGATTTCATGATTCAAAATATGGCCCAACTATCCATTAGACACAAATAAAGGATCATAATATTGGTAATCATTAAATATAACATGTAGGTTAATTTTTCATACCATTTCCAACTACCACATTTGACTGGAGATCAACACAGCTATCAACATACTCCATGGTAGTTGTATAATAGTTAATATTGATCTTATATTATACATGTTAAATATGTAACATATGCATATGTAAACTAACAATAACAATATATCCATATAAATTCTATTTACATAGTTATAATATAATTATATTTCTCTGTGCATCTACTATCTATACATTGATTATAGACATTGTACTATATTTTACATATTATTTCATTTATGAATAGATGTTACATTTACAAGTAATATATCTACTCCATTAAATGTGTGTTTGATTATTATATCTATATACTCTTTGTCTATTCACTCTAACAACTAAGTTTTGTCCCCCACTCACTCAGTTGTGTTCCCTAAGTTGTGGATCATTGGTATCTAAAGATAGATGGGAAAACTAAAGTGGTAAATTGTACACTTATTCATCTTCTCTAAATGTATAACCATGCACATGATTTCATTTTGGATGAAAATATCTTATACATTCAACATGCCTAAAATAGAACACTTCATAACTCTATGGCTCATAGTCTATTCCATACATGTCTTGGGTTTCAACATTTAACACCTATAAACATTTCCTACCATGTACTAGATAAAACTAAGTCATGGACATAGGAATAGGAATTAGATAAATCCAATAAGTTTCTATGACACATCTACTATATTTATCAATAGGTTCAATATATTATCTCTTGCACACAAGAAAAGTACAAGGAGAGACATGATGCACATCACACACCTCATGTGTTTTGATTTAGGGATAAAGTTTTGTTTCACATTCAAAATTAATGAGTTAAATTTACACACTAGAATATTAATCCTATGCATTATGGTCCATACACTATTATGTATGTAGCTAGTGATAACACCTTTGTTATTTATCTACCTCTATACTTGGGCATGCATCAAGTCTTCAATGTGAAACTTATCAATCTTAAACCCAATGACTTATTAATCCAATATTGACACAACATCCTTATTATTTATATCTCATTCACTTGCACACCATAAATAAAGACTAGATCATTGAAGTGACAAACTTGCATACTTGCTATGGAACACAACAACTTTTCCAAGTGGTCAAATTTGGATAATACATTGATCAAGCTAAGTAGTATGTTTTTCAACAACTTTGAGTGCAGTTTCCTAAAATACACACAAATGTAATATAGACCATTAATCTTCAATAAATGGAAAATTATCCATGTGCAACTACTAAAAGTCTATTACACTCCTCATTTTTTATTATACGTAGAGCTTGCACCTTTCATGCAATCATGCAAAATCCTTTACCTAATTTTTTCACATAACCTAATGCACAAATATTATTACTTGAAAAATTTCATATAGTAGTCACCTTTGATCATGGCCTACACACTTAACTATGAACCTCATAATTTATAGTCCTATGTGACTCATTGGTGTTTACTCATAGACTCACTTGATCCTTATGGACCCACATCAACACAACTAAGTGTTGTCCTTCCCCAACCAAATGATTTAAAATATGTCCCAACTATAAATTAGCCACCAATTAAAGATCATAGGAATAGGAATCATTGAAGACAACCTATACATTAACTATTCATACCATTTCCCACTACCATGTATGATAGGATATTGACATCCATATCAACATAATCCTTGGTAGATATACATTATTTAATATTGATCGTGTATTTTTCATCTTAAATATGTAACATAAACATCTAGAGATTAATAAAAACATAGCTAGATCAATTCCATTTATATAGTCATAACATAGTTATCTTGATATGGTCATCTACTATGTATACATGCACTATATAAATTGCACTTTATTTTCTCTATTGTTTCATTTATTAATATAAGTTACATTTAATGTAATTAAGACTTACACTACATTTAATGTGTGTTTGATTGTTCCATATGAATACTCTTCATGCATTCACTCTACATAACCAAAATCTTTTATCCCCTATATACTTAGTCCTAATCCTCATGGTGTAGATCATGTACTAATTAGATCCATGATATTTAATATTTATATAATTTATATACACACTTTTTGTATCAATATATACATTGGTATTATTATTATATCTATATTTCAACTTGAGATATATATGAGGTGCATATTGTCACATAAAGGGAACCTCAAATTGTAAAATAAATTAATTTTCTAGATTTCAAATACTATTATGAACTAGTATTATACCCAAGATGTATTTTTATGGATTTTTATCAAGCCAAATTATTACATTAGTTGGTTCATCTTTGGAATATTGAGTTTATTAAATTTCTCAATCTTACCAAACTTATAAGTTAGATTTAATTAAATTATCTAACTTTACCAAAATTATAGGTTGGATTTGATTAAATCATCCAACCTCACCAGATATATATTGTGAGTTGATAAAATCTCTCAAATTCACCATATTATGCACATATTTGGGTTATATTATTGATATGAAATAATCTCAACGTTCGTGTTGCAACTCACCCTTACACTAAGGTTGGGGGCATGAGCCCTAAAATATCTCTTTATAAATGAACTTTAAGGTTCATATTTTTAATAATATCAAATTAAATTATTCATAATGATGTATCCTTAAAATTAAACTGGATAAAATGAAATATGGTGGCATTGATACACATGTGTACTCCTAACATTACACTTCTTACTTGTTATCAATCAAAAGTTCACTCTACTGAGAATGTGTGCATGTTTTCACTTCCTTTGATACGATGGAAACTCTCAAAGTTGTAGAAGCTTATATTAGAGAGAATATAAAAATTAAGGGTTGGTTACCTTTGATAAACTGACCTAATTATCTCTAAACTCTACAATTCTATGCTTTCTTGACTAGGAAAAGAGTAAAAGGAACAATGCTAAAGCTGAAAATGGAAATGAAAACTAAAAATTTGGGTGATGCACTAAATTTAAGCATAATTATTCCTATACTTGAAAAATTTTGAAGATAAATAACCCATAAAAATTAAATTTATATTTATACAATGAATCTTGCATCATAATTTCACATAGAATTCTAGACAAACACTCAGACTAGCTTGGAATGAATGAACAATGGTTGAATTCACTTATAGATTAGGTAGAAATCAGAATTAGACACTTTATATGACCTAAAATAATTCTAATTTTATTCATAAAGGTGATATATCAATACATAAACATAGGAAAAACAATCATTCGATAATTTACATCAATAAATATTAAGAACACACTTCATGATCAACTTGAAAATGGAGGAAAAATCAATTCTTTATTGCTTCAAAGGTGAGGTAGTACAAATTTTGGTAGAGTTTAAGTAAGCCAAAATCATAATCTGATCCTATTAATTAAAACATAAATGTAAATATAGAAAATAAGAAGAGAGAGAATACAATAAGTGTGAGATGAGTCTACATGCAAGTCAACTTTAGTCCTCTTCAATTGAACTCCCACTCAATCATCAACTTTAACCTCCAACTTTAATTCAAACTCCACCTCCAAATAAATATGTAGTAAATATGGAGTTCAAACTTGTCCTACATGGAATATGGTTCCATATGACAGATAAGGAGAGTTGATAAGTCAAAAGGCTCCCCATGAAATCTTGACTCTTGAGTTAGCTTGCTTTAATCATGCAATCATCTTGATCTTTTTTAGTTAAATCTTCTTGGTATTTTGTTAACTCTCTTGTTATTTCATGTATCTTAAATTTTGACTTAAATTACCTTCAATTTAATCTAGAGTTTAATGGACTTATCTTGACTTCAAACCCAGAGTTCAAAATGAGCTATCTTGTATGCAACTTGCATTCATGTTTGATCTCATGTATTTTCTAAAAATAGCCCAAAGGGGGGTGTAGTAAAAGTGGGATGTGTTGACCAAATTTCAACCCCAAGTAAAAATATCTCAACCCATATAAATTTAAACTTTCATAGGGTCATCATATGGATTTGTCATGGTATACAATGGTCCTAAATAGTCCCATATGGTCATTTTTTACCTTCCTTAGACTTGTCCATGTTATGGTCTTATGAATACTTGTCTAGTTAAAGAGTAAAATCATGAGTTATTTTTTTAAAAACTTGGTTAAATATTTAATATAGTTAAAAGTCATTAAAAAAGGTTATTTTAATGTCATTAATGTCATCCTATCATATTTTAACCTTTTTTGACTCTCAAATGCAAAAATGCTAATTTGGCCACCTTTTGGTCCATATAAAGGAATGGGACATGACACTTAAAGAAGATAATGTTTAAATAAGATTATAAGAGACATTAGTGTTATAGGTAGGTCATATAATGTTTAGTTATAGTCATGTACTGACAAACTTGCAGTTTTAACCTCCCAAATAGGAAAAATGGCACTTTCAAGCACTTTTGGGCACTTGTATGGCCTTAGAGAATCAATTGTCAATTATAATTGGTTTTTAAGTGTCTCTTAGGAGCCATAAAATCATTAATATGATTTTAACCAAGTTTATATGATACTTCAAAAACCTTTTCTCCTCCATTGTTACCTCAATAAGCTTAGAAAGGTGAAATTGAAGTGGATGGTATGACCAAGAAAGAGAGTTAGGAGATGATATTTTGGTCATTATTAGGGGTACTTATTATCTTAAAATTATTTTATTTTTTTCCTAATTATGTCCTATTATTTATGAAAAATCATTAAGATTGATAGAAGGTCACTATGGCCTATGCATCTGAGAGGGGTTTATTCTTGCACTTATTTCTCCAGATCAAAAATCAATGGAGAGGAATAATTTTCAAGGTGGGTTTTAGATGTATTTATTATCATTTTAATGTTTTTTTAATCATTTTAATCATCTCCATGAAGTAATTTAACTTGGAGGAATAATATCTAGGTATAAAAGTTATTTTAGATTATTTTTTCTACAAGTTCCTATTTCCTCATGATGATGATCATTTTTAGAGGTGTATAATGTTTAATTGTCTATGGAGAACCCATAAAATTATATGAATTCATGTCCTAATTTTTTAAAATGTGTCTACTATTAATATATTCAAATTTTATTCTTTGGGAGACATTATTAGTGTTTGAACAAGTCCACTGAAGTTTGATTATTGATTCAGGATCAATTACCAGTAATATACCATGGTGTAAGGTTGTGAGATGATTTTGTACTCATGGAAGTGTAGAAAATTGATGATAGGAGCCCCTATGTACACTTTTCAATGATATTTCATAGTTATCTCATCCATATGAAGGTTTTTAAGGATTGTAAGAGTGTATGGAAGATTCTCATTGTTTATATAAGGAACTAATATGCTTCTCCATGCAGTATATAATCTTGGTTTCCTCATTACCACCATAAAATTAAATGAGATAATTATTTTTATAAGCCAAAACATAAAATATGTTTATATGTGATAACTATATGTAGTCCATACATGAATCTAGGGTAAGTTGAGGGTGACTATGATGCTTGTTTTAAGCTCTATGACACATGAAGGAGTGATGAATAGTGGTTGATAGAGTTTATAGAGTTAAGAAGTTTAGGTATTCATGAGATGTATCTTTGTATCCTAAGAACTTAAAGAGAAACCTATATTCCCTAATCATGTAGGTCTTAATTTGGCACCAAAATAACTTCAACTCAAAATTAGAACAAGTTAAAACACACATGACATAAGACATTAACCCTTGAATAGATACTGAGTCACTAGTAGTCAAGATAGCTAATGGAATGAGTTAATAGTCCAAGACAACACCTATAATAGATTGTATGGATTATGTACTTGAATAAAAAGTGACAAGCTGGTTTGAAAGTGTCTTAAGAAACCTATAAACCCTTCATACATAATGGAAATCAAGCTCATTTGTCTATAACTTTCAACATAATGGCAAGTGGAAATGATAGAGGTTCTAATCTCAAAACATAGTCAATACTCATCTCATATATGCACATACATCCTATGTTGAAGTTAGTCTTTAATAATAGTAATATTGATGGAAGATTGGAACAACCAAGGCATTGAAGAAGTTCTAAGTTATCAAACATCACACAAAAAATAAAGTATTTGAAAGGGTTGGAGATAGGTTTAGAGACCTAAGAGGCCTAATTAAAGATAATAGTCCCTAAGCCTATAGGTCTTAATTTGTCACCAAAATAACTTTAAATTATAATGATAACAAGTTAAATCACACATGACACAAGACATTAACCCTTAAATAAATACTAAGTCACTAGTAGTCAAGATGGCTAATGGAATGAGTTGATAGTCCAAGAGAGCACCTACAATAGATTGTATGGATTGTGTACTTGAAGAAAAAGTGATAAGTTGGTTTCAAAGTGTCTTAATAAACCTATAGACCCTTCATACATAATGGAAATCAAGATCATTTGTCTATAACTTTTAACATAATGGCAAGTGGAAAGGATGGAGGTTCTACGGTCAAAACATAGTCAATAGTCCTCTCATAATGTAACTACATCCTATGTTGAAGTTAGTCTTGGAAAAAAGTAAGATTGATGGAGGATTGGAAACTCCAAGGCATTGAAGAAGTGATCAAGTTATCAAACGTCACACAATAAAACAATGTATTTGAAAGGGTTGGAGATAGGTTTAAAGACCTAAGAGGCCTAATTAAAGATAATAGTCCCTAAGCCTATAGGTCTTAATTTTTCACCAAAATAAATTCAAATTAGAATTAGAACAAGTTAAATCACACATGACACAAGACATTAACCCTTCAATAGATACTAAGTCACTAGTAGTCAAGATGGCTAATGGAATGAGTTTATAGTCCAAGAGAGCACCTACAATAGATTGTATGGATTATGTACTTGAAGAAAAAGTGATAAGTTGGTTTCAAAGTGTCTTAATAAACCTATAGACCCTTCATACATAATGGAAATCAAGATCATTTGTCTATAAATTTTAACATAATGGTAAGTGGAAAGGATGGAGGTTCTACGCTCAAAACATAGTCAATAGTCCTCTCATAATGTACCTACATCCTATGTTGAAGTTAGTCCTAAAAAAAAGTAAGATTGATGGAGGATTGGAAACTCCAAGGCATTGAAGTGATCAAGTTATCAAACATCACACAATAAAACAAAGTATTTGAAAGGGTTGGAGATAGGTTTAGAGACCTAAGATGTATAATTAAATATAATACACACTTAGAGATCTCAAATTATCTCCTATAAATAGTTAGTCGAGGAATTTGAATTTATATATTGATGTGGGTAGGTTTTAAGGTCTCAAGATAGTGAGAGGAACTCAAGGCATCAACCTTAGTATGACTGAGTTTGAGAATGTTAGTAGTAGGGTCTTTAATCTTTAAGTTTGCAAACCATTCCTAATTGAATAAACCTAAGACTCAAGACTCTCAAAATATTGATATTGTGGCATGTGAATGATTTAGAGGTTATAAATACATCAACATTATCAAGATATGGAGAGCAAAGGGGTTATAAATGACTGACCCATCAAAGAGAACAAATAGGGGTTATGATTTAAGATCACATTCCTATCCCTAAGAACACCTATAGGAAATATGAGGAGAAGTAGAGTCAAGCATATATGAGAAATTTTTGAAAATCAATTAATAACTTCAAATAATCCATTAAAAAGTTCAGTGATGTAGATGAGAGATCTTGGAAACCCCCAAACATAGTCAGTAGCCTAAAGGTCACCTACATGCCTTTATAAAAAGATAACTCAGTTTCTAGTAAGATCCAAGGATATTTAAGGTTTTTTATAACCTAGTTGAATACTATATTCAGGTATATATACCATTTTAAATTTATTAATGAATAAAGTGAAAACCTAAGACACAAGGTATGCAGTCATGAGAACCTCTCAAAACACCTACATGCTAAGACAACATAGACTGACTGTAGGCTTAAAAGAATTGTAGATTAAGTGTTTGAGAGGTATTAAAAGGTGATTTAAACCTAATTTAGACTATAATAAATATTAAATAATATTTAAAAGGTTAATATGTAGTAAATTAGGTCTCAAAACTCAAATGATAGTAAAGAGATTCATGGACACCTACATGATATATAAACATAAGCAGACCTTGAGCTTGAGTCAATGCAAGGAGAATTTATAAGATAGTTTAAAACTTAATAAGAGAATTTATCTATGTTAATTAATAATTTAGGGATATAAGAGGTAATGGATAGGTCTCAAATCCTCACACATATTCTAAGAGCTAACTCCCATGTAGTTACTAGCAGGATATACCCAACCCTAAGGGAAATTGATATTTGAGGGATTTATAGGCCTATTCATGATCTAAAAATGGGTACACAGGGTCATAATGAATTTTAAAATGCATATATATTATCCTTTAGGTCATAAAAACATTCTAATTACTCATTGTTTTGTCTTAGACCTTGCCCACTCCTTCAGTAAGGGGTAGTCAAGAGACTTGGGCATCCACTTGGTCTCAAAGAGAAAAGTAAGCATTCTAGACCTAATCCAGGAAGCCTAAAGGCATGAATAACTATATCATAGGTTTACATACACTTCTCAAGTGGAAAAACACGTAGGTTTTCATTCAAAATCCCTTGAGGGATAGTGAGAGCAATGTAGGTCTTAAACCCCAAATAGCCTAGTTAGAGAACCAGTTCCATATAGAGGGGTAATGGGCATTTAAAAATAATTTAAAATAATGGAGAGGTATTTTATAGATGTGTATGTGCCTCTAAAATTATTGGGAATAAATTTCAAGACCCATAACTCAAAGTATATCCCTCTAATCCTAAAAATTCTAAATCAAACCCATTCAAAGAGCAACTTTAGATGTTCATATCATTGCTCACACTTTACATGGGAGTCTAAGCCTTTTGAAGTAGTTAAAGGGGTCTATATATAGATTAAATTTTGGATTTATCCTATATTAATATTCTTAGTAGATAAAACCCAAAACACAAACAACATCAAATAGAGAGGATAAAAGAGATAATCAAATTGCCATAATGAGAGTTCTCACCATCATTTTACCTCTTGTATCTCCCCTCCGAGATTGCCAAATGGATTATGTTGAGGTAATGGATTACTTTATTGGATAATGAGGTTTTATGGATGCAAAAAGGATATTGTGGCTAAAAGTTATCAAGTTTCCAAGTTTCTTTTCATAGAGATATTGGCTTGGTTATATAGGAAATAGAGGGAAGGATCAATAGCTCAAATTTAATTATAAGCCCTTGAGATCAATGGATAGGATATTTACAAGGAATTTTTAATTCCTTATAAATATCTAGAATAGAGAATTATAGAGGAAAGGAGGCTAAATTGGAGGAAATTTCTAGAATTTTCCAATTATATAAATCTCTATTAGGTTTTAGGGGTGTAGGAATAACTAGTTAGTAGGGTGGTAGATGGGTAGGTAAATAAATTATATTTTTAAATTGGAAAGTAGATTAATGGGTAGGTTAATAAGTAAGTAGGTTTGGTTAGTAGACTAATAACGATGATTAATTAGTTAGAGGGGTAGAATAAGGTTTGTGGGATGTAGGAAATAGGGAATAGGAATTTAGTTAATTAGCTAAGAAATAATTTATAATTATTTTAATAAAATTGATTGAATTATCAGGGTGAGCAGATTTAGGGCATACATTTTCCCCCTCTTTAAAATGGCATTGAAAGTGGATACGATAGAAGGAGTAATGATCATTCAAATAAAAACCATAATCATGTGTGGAAGTAATGTTAGATGGTATTAGTAGGTATGATGCCCACTCGAGGGAACATATGGGGATAACCAACCTAGATGGTCACTTGAATAGAAGTCATATGGGTGGGATGAGACTAGGATGATAAAATGGGGTTCATATTACCAAAGTAATTATGTAGATACAATTGAGATGCCCTAAGGTTAGAGATAAGGGGATAAAGTATCTCAATTATGAGAGATGGGTTCTATACAAGTGACTAATGTATAGAAAGGAGTTATGATTGATAAGATAAAATTACCAAGATGGATATATTATCTAAGAAGTAAAAATATGAGATGGGTATAAGTAAGTGATAAGTTTTATAACAAGGACACATGTCAAGGAGGGATTGAACAATGATAATGGAGACTAGATAAGTTGATTAATGATAAGGAGCCACTCTAGGTGAGATTCATAGATGAAAATGATGTATGATGATTGAGAGATTAATATAGGAATGTGATGAGGATAAGGGGTTAATAGTGGTTGAGCTATCCCTAAGCAAAAAATCACAACCAAGTGCTACCTACATAGTCTTAAGAGACCTTAGGCTAATGTAGTTCTAATTTTGGATTAGGTTGGACAATGGGGAAATGGAAAATCCATGCCTTGGATGACTTAGGATGGTTAAGGAATGATTAATGGGGGTAATGGAGGAATTTTATGGGATTTGGATGTGATAGGGTAAGATAAAAGTGGTGTTATGGATTAAGGGCATAAAAGAGGGGAGAGGGGGTAAAAGAGGATCAAATAGGACAAAAAGTGAAAGTAAAGTCATTTTAACTTTTATCTTTGGTGAAAATTGACTCTAAGACAAAAAACATGGACTGGATCCCATGAGCTTCTCACTATGGTGAAAGAGTCTGGGAGTTTCAGAGACCCAAGGATGATGGACCACTGGTGAGTTATGAATCCCTATCTTGTGTTTTTTTCAAATTTGATTGAATTTTTGCATTTATCACATGGTATTTAGGTAAAAGGCATTTTGGGTTCAATATCATGATTGAGGGTAGTGCCCTTACTCATATTATTACACACATAACTGAAGATATTACATCACAAGTCTCAACTTGCATTTTTGTAATATTATAGTTTAGTGATTGGTAGTTTTGCAAAATCATGGGATTAGAGTCATAGTTATGTGAAACTAAAAGAATCAATGGTAAGGTCATGGGTTAGGGTATATTTTATGATTTTTGATTTTATCATGGGTGGGGAAATGGTTTAGGGGTGGGGGATAGGATAAGGTGCTTAGGTGGGGGTTAGGTTAGGGTTTTAGATGAAGGTAGTTAGATAGGATAAGTAGAGTTAACTTAAGTAAGTTAGGTGAAGGTGGATGGTGGATAATTAGATTAGGATGGATTAGGGTTAGGAATGATAAGAGGTGGTGTGGATTTGATTAGGGATGAAGTAAATTAGGATTAGTTAAGGAATATTAGTATGGATTTAGCATTATGATGGAATGGAGTTAGTGATAGGTTGTGTGATTGGTGAAAGAGGATTTACGTGTGATGGCATCTCAGTTATAGTGGCCTGAGGTTATTCATGAGATGCACTAATTGACTACTACTAATTGTGGGGTGTTAGAGTTGGTGGGGTTACATTATATAGCTATGATTCCATTGGTGCACATTTATTGTGCATTGATTACTACATTGGTGAAGTGATGGCACTCAGATATAAGTACCTTCCACTTAATTATTAGAGAGATGATAGTGATATTAGAGGACATCTATTAGATTCTATGATTATTGATGATAGGGGATAGGATCTACTAGAGATCATGCACACTTAGTGAGATGTATAAATATTATCAAGAAGATTACATGTTAGGGTGTAAGACAGACATGTGGATATTAATAGATGCCTCTCAGAGGGTACTATTGATTGGTTGACCATGGTAGTGATGTCTCTTTTTATTGGCATATTCTTATCAGACAAGAGTGATTGGTGGTTTTACTTAGGACTTAGAGATGTGGTAACTGATATGGTATATGATTTAGGATTTTTGCATGGGGGCTAGTGGTATTGGCCCATATATATGATGAGTTACATTTGGGGGTGTATAGGGGAGTAACAAGTATGGGTCTATCCATATTATTGTATATTTAGAGCTAGGAGCATATTATGATATAGTGGCCTCTAGGGGCTCCAATGGTAAGGGAGCCTCATCATCTTATGATTTTTGGATGGTAAATTTTATTGGGTGTGTAGAGATGCCATGCCAGGGAGATGAGATTCTATAAACATGCATATTATAGTCTACAACTAGAGCATATTATGTGGATACCTTATAAGGGATTCAATTTAATTGGGATGATGAGCTAGAGGTGACATAATATATGATTATTGAGTGCTATCTAACATGATGCATGGAATTTATTATAAAAAGGTACATACCTGATCATGTGAAGAGATAGTTCAAGTTCTCACAAGATGTACTAGGTGAGGAGAATATTTTTTCCAGGAGTGATCATGAGAGGCCATAGTGGGGTAGGCTAGTAGATAGAGATCTTGTATGTGTAGATTATGATAGCCTTGCCCTAATACCATGGGATTTATAGACTCTATTACCAGATCTAGGGGTAATAGTAGTGTATATAACATGGTGGTCTTAGAGGGCCCTAGTGAGCTTACTTAGATGTAAATTTGTGTTATAAAGGGGAGTGGTTATGAGACTGTTATAAGTACAAGCAAGGCTATAGATATGGAGGAGAGGATAGATACTAGTGTAGGATTATCATGATAGATATGGATATCTAGATGATATGGATGTAAATGGGGGGGATGGGATCAAGAAATAGGGATAGTGAAGGTAGTGGGAGTGAGACCCATCTTGGGGTTAGTAGTGCATAGGTTGGAGTGGATGACACATAGGTTTGGTGTAGTGAGAGTGGGGATGGTGTAAAACCATCTCAATAGCCTTTTACTAAGATGAGATATCATTATTATCATGTATTTAGATAAAGGTATAGGCAAGACTCACTGAGATAGATAAGATTACTAGAGAGAAATCAATTGTAGGTTCAGCTATAGGTTCAGACAACACAAAGGGATGGGCAGTTTGCCTAGGCATATGTATAGGTCACTAGTTTATAGGGATAGATCACTTTGTTTTAAGCTCATATAGTCATGATTCAAAGCAAGATACATAGCTTGGATATATATATTATAGGTTATTAGGCATATATTACCCAGATACAAGCTCAAATTAGGGTTTTAATAGGAGTAGTAGAGGTGGTCAAGAGGGCCAAAGAGGAGGTAGATATGGCTATGATCATAGGGGATGGATGGGGTCATGTGGAAAATTATGAGGCTAACATAGGAGACATATAATTATAGATATTTGTATGAGGTAACAGTGCCATTAGGATAGCATGTAGTTTATTTTAGAGTCAACTCATTATAGTTAGTTCATCATCACCCTAGATGAGGCATACATAGACATGTATTTTTTTATTTTGTTGCACATTTATGCCCATGAGGCCCATATATATATATATATATATATATATATATATATATGATGAGATTTTTGATATTATGCAATGTGCTATGTATTTTGTGATAGGCATTGAT
>JARHVA010003896.1:1397500-1417500 GCA_037957365.1 Torreya grandis
GATGGAAATGGCTATGCCCCCAAGAGTTGGGATCCATATATGGAGGTAAAGTGGATCCTATTAATTATAAAAATGCTTTAAATTCATTATGTTTATTGGGTCATCAAGCTCTTTACCATCTAGTGTAGATAACTTATAGGCTCTAGATCTAAACTTAGAAACTATTATATATGGCCCAAGCCAATTAGCTTCAAATTTTCCCTTCTTTCCCTTGTTTACATTGGTAATTTTTTGATTCTCTTTTAGGACTATATCACCAAACTCAAAATCTTAGGACTAGATCTTCTTACGATATTGGCATTTTAGTCTATTCTAATATATTGGTAGGTGATTGAGGGTCCTTTGATGATTTTCATCTAGAAGCTCCAAATATTGTAACCTTTCTTGTAAAAAATTGTGATCAATGATAATGCCTCACAATGAGATTCTCAAGGAAGGGAGCTCTACTTCTATAGGAAAGATAACCTATATCCCATATACTAAAGCATAAATAGTGGCCCCAGTAGGTGTATGAACACTTGTTATATAAGACCAAATTATAGGATGTAATTGTAAGTTTTAGTTCCTTCCTGTATCATTAACTATTTTATTGATAATTTTGATAAGAGTCTTTGTTTTAACTTTAGCCTATCCATTCGCCTAGGGATAATAGGGGTAGAAAAATGCTACTTGATGTGATACCACTTGGATAGAACATTGACTTGTTTATTTTTGAAGGACGTGTCATTATCTAATAGGATGTTAGAAGGAATGCCAAAATGGAAAATGATATGATTTAGGATGAATTTATAAATCTAAATACCTATAATATAGGTAAGAAACATTTCTTCTACCCATTTGGTCAAATAATTTGTAGTAGTAATAATGAATTTGTGTCCATCAAAATACGTAAGATTGATCTTGACAATCAAATCAAGTCCCCATATAGAGAATTTATAGGTACTCATAATAGGCTCCAATTCTTGTGTGAGTGCATGGATAATATTACCATGTTTTTGGGAAGCTACACATTTCCTCACATACTAGTAGGGATCCTATTCCATGGTAGGCAATATTATCAACTATGGAGTAATTTCTTGGATAGGGCCATCCCACTAGCATGGCCACCAAAAATACCATCATGACCATCCTTAATTTTGAGAGAAGCCTCTTTTGAGGTCAAGCATCTTAATAAAGTATCATCATATCCTCTTTGATAGAGCATGATGTCAAAGATAGTGTAATAGGAGGTAGAGTAGATGAAGGCCTTATGTTGATGGTGATTTATGTTAAGTAGAAGGATGTTGTCATAGAGGTAATTATAAATGTCATGATGCCAGGGGAGACTAGGATCAAGAATAACACAAATCTGTAGAGGAGCCATAGTTTGATGGGACAGTAAGATCAAATGTTCTACCAAAAAATTCTATTCAAGGATGTCTTTAGGGAGATAAATTAAGGACCCAATGGTGGCCATAGAATAAACTTCCTTATTACTCCCCCTTGACACTTGTTCAAATGTAATAGACTCAAAATATAGCTTCATCTACTCTACCAATTGCTTGTAGGGGAGTAATTTTTCATTTTTAGTTTGAAACTCTTTATTAACTTGCTTGCTTATTAGCTATGAATCACATAACACTTGTAGATGTTAGATGTTCCATTGGATGGATAATTGAATGATAGATATTAAATCCTCATATTCAAAAATATTATTAGTACACAAGAAAGCAAGGCAGAAGGCTCTTGGAGTAAGGTCACCTTGTGGGGTGACTAGAAAGATGCCCAATCCCAATCTTTGTGGTAAAAGATCCATCAAAATATAGCTTCCATCCATTATATTCTAAAATATTCATTATCGATTCATCTGAGAAATTATGGTAAGAGGTTCACTTTCTACAAGAGGTGATTTTGTGAGTTGATATGCTATCACTTATCCTTTAATGGCCTTTTGATGAACACATTCAACAACATAATCCACTTGGCCATTCATATTGTGAGGGATGATTTGGATAGAAAATATGTAAGAGGATCCACCTTAACAATGAGATGGATTTGACTATTAATCATATAATTTTAGAGTTTTTATGAAGAAAAGATAATGGCTAAGTTGGCCTTTTAAATTGGAGTATAATTAAACTCATATGAGATCAAAGTACAACTAAGATAATAAATTTATTCCTACTTTCCTTCATCATTATGTTGTGTAAGTAGGGCACCTATTTCACAAGGAGTTATAAAGATATAGAGGATTAAGGGCCTTTCCATAATAGGTGGTGATAACATAGGTGTATTTGCCAAACATTGCTTGATAATATTGAAGGCTTATTGACACTTAGAGTTCTAACTAAAATGGGTCCCCTTATTCAAGATGTGAGTGAAGGGGTGGAATTTATCTATGAACTGAGAGATGAACCATTGAATACCTTGTAAATTACCTTGAAGACTCCTCAACTACTTCAAATTATGAGGAGGAGGCATTTTTGTAATGGCTTTGACATTAGCTAGGTTTACTTATATGACTTTCCAAGATAAAATAAACCCTAATAACATGCATGAGGTGACACCAAATACACATTTCTTGGGATTTAATCTAAACTTATAATCACATATCCACTCAAATATTCTCCTTAAAATATAATGAGTGTCTAATCTGAGTCTGGTCTTCCCTAAAATATCATCCACATAGTCTTCAACTATATCATGCATCATATCATGAAAAATAACTATCATTTCCCATTGGTAAGTAGTGTCTATATTCTTAAGATCAAAGGGCATGAAGTGATAGTATAAGGTCCCCCATGGGGTGATGAAGGATATTTTATGTTGATCTTTGGGCATAATTTTGATTTGATTATATCTTGAAAATCCATCCATGAGGGATAACATTTCATACCCAGCTATTGAATCTATGATCATATCAATATTTGGAAGAGGGAAGTAATATTTGGGACATGCCTTGTTAATGTCTCAAAAGTCTATAAAAATCCAAATCCCACATTCTAGCTTAAACACAAGAATAATATTAGATATCTAATCAGAATAATTAATGGGTCAAATAAATCCTACTTCCAAATTTTTTTGTAGTTCCTCCTTAAGTAGTAGGGCCACTTTATGATGCATCTAATATAATTTTTGATTTATTGGTTTAACATTAGGATGAAACAATAAATTAAAACTAATGAGGGGTCAATACTTGGCATGTTAGAATAGAACCATACAGATACACCTATAAATTCCTTGAGTAGATCGGCAATAATTTGATGCTCCTTAGGCATAAGTGTTGCCCCTAGTTTGACTATTTTAGGATTTTCTTTATTTTTGATGTTGACTTAAATCACCTCCTCAATGAGAGAGGGTGAACGATATTGGAGATAAAGAGGCAACAATTGATTTGGGATATTTGAAGCAAATGTTTTTGGGAGCTATGTGTCAATTTTGGTGTATTTTTCTGATTTAGTTGAAACTTATGGAAATTATTCTAGATTTTGGGGTGGTTATTCTTCCTTGGAATTCCTCTTCTTCAATTTAGTTAAAGGGAATTTATTTTTCCCAAAAATAAGATGAATGATAGATATTAATAGAAAATCCTTTCTTATGATCATCTGAAGGCATGAAATCTCATGCTTCCAAAAATTCTAAGATGTCCTCATCATTTTGAAACATATCAAAGGATGTCTCCTGATGTTGATCCTAGTCAATTAATGAGGAGTAGAAGAGGGATATGTTGATGGTGGAAATAGTGGAATCATGGAAAAGGTTTGTGGTAATAATCTTGTTATAACTACTATAAATAGAAACCATCTCAATTTATTTATTAGAAAGAGACTCCTTAGGGAATGAAGTAGTATCCATAATGATATTATTTAAGTCATAATCAATAATTTCATACCCTAGGCCAATATGTTGTGGATGTTATTGAACTATGATGGGTTCAGTCCTACTTTGATCATATCACCCTAGTCTCTTTCCTTGATAATGCATATTTTGTAACATTTTATAGATGTGGAGGTATCTCTGATTGTAATATGTGAGAGACTCATCTTCTAGAATGAGCCATGATTCAAAATATTCATTAATATATTCCTCTGATAATAGTCCTACACTAGAAAAGGTCATTGGTCCAAATTTATAGTTGATAGGATTGGTCTTTTGCATAGTTGGGGACCCATAACTTCATGAGGAAAAAGGTAAATCACATACATAAAAGGTTTTATATTCATATTCCTTTCACCTTGTGGATGTGATTTTTAAATGAGTGACTTTAGGTAATGGATTAAAAGTAGGTACAATGTCATTGCAAAATATATATTTAATATTTATTGGGTTTAGAGTGGATTTGTTAATGTTAGGACAATAGCAAGAAGATGAGGATTGATCCATTTAAAAACTGCAAAAATGTTCAATTTCCATGGGAATGGTGACTTCCATACTTGAGTGTGGAAATTTTATACATTGATGAAGTGTGGATGAGACTACTTGCATCTCATTAATCCATGGGTGACCCAATAGTATATTATAGGTTAGATCCACATCCATGATGTGAAGCAAGGTTTGATGTGCCATGGGTTAAACAATAATGGGAAGGTAGATGGTGCCTATAGATGGACATTCATTATCATCATATGTTTTTATCATGATTATAATAGGCCCTAAAGAATCTTTATAATAGCACAATTTCTTTAAGAAATCTATATTACATAATTTTAATGTAGATCCTCCATCTATGAGTACCTTGTGAATGTGATGGTTAGAAATGGAGACTTTTATGAATAATGGATAATTATGATGGGGGACAATGGGAGGCATGCCTTGAGCACTAAAGGTGATTTGCTGAGATAGAGATAAATGACCCACTAACACATAGAATTGATTGGTGTCAATATTTTTGAGGGCCTTTAGGTCATTTAAGACCTAATTGAGTATCTCCTAATGCATAGCGGATGTTTCAAGAAGATTAATTAAAGATATTTGAGTGGGTGTCTTCTTAAGTTACTAAATTATGTCATAGGATTTATCAGAAGACAATGAGATTTTCTTAGAGATATTTCCCTTTTGAGATGTAGAGGTAGATGGGTCCTTTGGGGGTGCCCTAGGAACTATGATTTTTTTACATCTAGTAGTAAACATGCAGTCAATTATGGCCTAATTAAGCTTTAATATGGTGGATGATGGTGGAGTGGGTTCTTAGGGACTACAAATTTTGATGGTGTTGATGTAATGATATGGAATAGCATGATAGTTGGTGCAATTGGAAGAGGAGGCCTGAACCTAGTCTCTTGGTGGTTTTCTATGTCTTTGACCATGCTTGGGTAGAGGGTATTGATAAATACCTAGCTGTTAATTTTTAGATTGATTTGGGGTAATTTTCCCTTTTATTTCAATATCACCTTTTTTAATGAGGACATGAATATAGTGCTTTAATTTCATACACCTCTCTATGTCATGACCTTTAAATCTACGATATTTATAGAATTCATCATTTTGGCACCAATCAAGCTGAGGTTGACTATCATAGAAAGGTTGAATCTTAGGAAGAGTAATCATGTTAGCAATAATAAATTACTCAAGGACCATCTCAATTGGTACTACAAGGATAGTAAGAGGTCTTTTTTTGGTTCGAGGCTTTGGTTTACCCTGTGGAAATTGAATATAGGAGACATTATTTTGATCGATGGGATTTCTCTTTTTCACAGTTTGAACATGTTATTTGTAATTTGTAAACCCATCTCCCACAACATTCTTATTCTTATTAAATATTTTTGACTTGTTTAAAAAAGAATTATCTTGATTTGGATTATGCTCATTTTGGGAATATAATTTAATTATTCCCTTTTTAATAAGTGTTATTTCAATTTGTATCCCCTTTTTGATAATTTCATCAAATTTTTTGGCACATTGGTATTTTAAATGATATTTTAGCTCAATATTATGATTTTCAAGAAATATTTTGGCTAGCTCCTTCTCTAGTACTATGAACCAAAGGTAGCTTGCTAAGCTTCTCCATCATTAAAAGAAAGATGTTAGGCTTCCCCCAATTCTTTGTTTAGTGTTTTATAGGTCTATAATGGAGACATCATGTTTGATTCCAAATGAGAAATGTATTACAAATTATTTATTTAATTATCCAAAACTAGATATAGACCTTTTTGGAAAATGCATGAACCATTCTAGGGTTTCTTGGTGAGACTTTTTGGAAAAGTCTTAGTAAATAGGCATCGTCGTATGAAACTTCATGAAAAGGCACATAAAATTCTTATACATGATCATGAGGATCACCTTTCCCTCCATAATTTTCAAACTTAGGCATCTCAAAATGAAGTGGGAAAGGTATTTGTAGAATGCTCATATCCAAGGGAGAAGAGAAAAATTATTCATATTTATGTTTCATTACTTGTGTGTATGGATCAATTTGTTGGAGAGTCTCTTTCATCATTTTTCATTCTTGTGCAAATAAGGGATCTCCAAGAGGGTTGTTGGTGTGATGATGCTTAGTATGGGGTCTATTGGATTTGAGTATATTTTGATGGGGGATGATGGTTATTGATTTTATATATGGATTTGAGAGGATAGGATATTTAGTTGTTTTTGATCTAGTTTATTTAATATTTTAAGATGGTTTACCTCTTATTAGTGTCAACTTAGTTATTTTAGAGAGGTACAAGTTGTTGTTCTTCTTCAATTTATTGGTCCACATCTTCTTTTTCTTTGGGTACTTGATTAGTATGGGTATGTTGATGAGGTTTATTATGCTAGGTGGAGGGATAGACTAAATGTTGTAAGAGATTACAGTCAAAGTTTAGGGGTAGTGTGCCCCCCATTTCATTGACTCAAAATAGAACCTAGTTATGGTTTTTTGTAGATGTACTGGTCGAGTAGGGCTTTAAAATCATCACTATGGAGGAGGTTGAGTCAGTCATTATCACCTCTAAGAGTGTGTATATCACTATGTGTGTCATCATGATCTTGATTGTGATCAACTAAATTCCCCAATAAATCATTTTCTTGGTTGGAAGCTTGTCCCATTCTAAGATATTAGGCACAATTTTGGATCAACATATTAAATGAGGAGGGTGAAAAATGATGGGGTATGATGAGTGATGAATGGGTTTTGGATACTAATTTGGTATATAAATAAAATATAAGAGTGGTCAAAGAAGGTTATTTGTAAAGGTGGTGTTTTATATTTTAAAGGAATGTGAAGATTAAGATGACTAAGGATTACCAAAAGACAAAACCCTACAAGAGATGAATATATTAAAAAGATTAGGAAATGATGTGATCAAGTACCTTTAAAACTAAAAAAAAAGTGATTAGATGGGTGTTAGGTATGAAGAGGAAATGATGAGGGAGGTGATGGGTGTTAGAATAAATTCTTTGACAAAGTTATGTATGTTGATAATGCCTAGTCAAAAATGATGATAATGAAGGTATGGAGCGATGGGTGACCACTAAGATTTAATTATAAGACTAAATATAGTATCTAAAGATGATGAATATGAGATAAATGCTAGCTATTATCTATGATAGTGAAATGGAGGATATAAGAAGATATGAGGTGGATGTTTTTGAGCATGGTCATTGATGTTTGGTTATCATTGATGTCAAAGAGATCATGTGGTACTAGTGCATTAATGACAAAGTAATAAAAAGGGATAAGATTGATGATTTGGTGAGTGTTTTACTTATTGAGGAAATTTAAGGATGATATTGATGGTATGGACATGTTTTATAGACCCTATGAAATGTTATCAGTGCTTAAAATTCTTATGAAAGTGAAAAAAATCCATCAAAATAGTCATATGAATGGCTAATCTCAAGTAGTCATCTTGATAGATAAGGTTAAGTAAGCAATTTGATGATGTAGTATTTAAAATTTTTGAAGGTTCCAAGATCATATTGATATATGGATGGATTCCCCTTGAAAAGGTGATCATGTGGTTTGAATTTTAGGTCATGAGGTTGAGCATAACAAAAGTTATTAAGGTGAAAAGTTTGCTTCTCAAGTAGAGTTCACTAAGTTACCATACTTAACCAAAATTTCATTATCAAAGATCTAAAGTGAACATTTAATCAAATGATAGATATAACAATGAGTGTTTAATATGACTAGATAAGGATCTAATAGAGCACATGATCTTATCAGTAGTGATATAATGGTGTGTATTTAGTCAATATGTCAAAGAGTATAAGATTACACATAATGGTGACAAGTGTCAAAATTTTGAAAGATTTTATATAATATCAATGGAACATGGGTGCTTGTGCAAATGAATATTGATGGTGTAGATCAATTCAACTAGTCAATATACTCAGAAGGCATGCAAAGCTACCAAGTGGCACAATCATGGAAGAGCAGATATATGATCAATGGTGAGAGATGAAAGATTAAATTTAGAAGAATTATAAAGAGATAAATGAAGCATATTTTTAAAAATTTATAAGGGGACATGATATTATGACAAAGTGTTTGATGTTTAACATTTACACAGTGATTGTTGGTATTTAAATTTAACAAAGGAAAAACTAGTGCTCAGTATTTTGCTTATATATTTTGATCTAGGATAAATTTTAAGGTGATTTAAAAATAAAAGTTTAACAATAATTCAAATAAAATACACATATGTGAGTTATAAGTTTTGAGTGTCTATAAATTAAAATATATTAATCTGTAAAGTTCACTATGTGTTTGACCATGTTCTGCAAGTGATTCAAGAAGGACAATTGATTTATTATTGATAGTATTTTGTTATTTCAAGATGAGATAAATATTTAAGATTTTTATAGAATCCATGAGGATAGTATAAGTGGATTTTGGATGTTTTAATAATCCATATTAAGTGTGAATAATTGTTTATAAGTTGACTATGTTTGTTGAATGCACTAGCAATTTGAGTGATCATATTATAGAGGTAAGTTGAAGGTGTTATGACTAGAATTAAAGAAGAAAATGAGCATGGAGATGTTCCATAAGTATCTAAGGATTAATATAAAGCATTTTTTTGTCATATTTTACCCTTGATTAGATATGGAAAGTCAAAATAATATAATTTTATTTTGATTGTATTGGCTAGTCTGAGTGGTCATTCTAAGAGAGTTGACTTGAATGCTTAGATCCTATGTTGATGCGTCTAAATCACATGGAAGTTCTTAAGAGGTATAAAAATATTCACCCATGTGATATAATAATATGGCTATGTGAAATATTTGAGTGTTTTATTCATAAGTTTAAGACTATGTTTTTTGTGTATGAAGACTTGAAGAGAAAAGGGACCTAATTGGTAGGTTCAAGTATTGAGTTGGTGTTCCATGTGGCATGGACCTATGAGAGAGTGATCAAGGTTATATTTGAGATAGGTTTGATGTGTTTAAATCATTGGTAAAGGATGAATGTGGTCCATGTAGTCTCACATGTAACGTGTGAGTATGAAGGTCTAATTGTTTTAGATTTCACCAAAGCCTAATTGTGGTTTGGGGCTAATGAGGTAATGACTAACCTATGAAGAGAGTGGTTATCACATGTAATTTTTGTATGTACCTATGTTAAATATGGTTCAAATATGCAAAGAATCTAGGCTGACCAAGATGGGTTAAATGAAGATAGTGGTATAAGTACAAGTTCTTTTTGGACTAATTATGCTAGTTGTGTATGTGTGTATTCAAGCAAAGGAGAGAAAATTTAAAATAGAAGGTATAGGTCATTAAGGACCAACCAAAGAGTGTAGAGGATAAGTAATTACTATCTAATCAAGTTGATATAGGAGGACACATAGGTCATTGGACCTAATGATCCTAGAAGAGGTAGTTTGAGTGAGTTAGCCCTAGAGGTAGCTTGAGCAAGGTTGGAGGTGAAGAGTGTAGAAAAAGGTGATCATCATAAATTGAAGATTAAAAACAAGTGTTAAAGGTGATCTTTTCAAGTAGATGAATGGGTGCTTAGTTTCCTAGGGGGTTGGTTCCTCCTTGCAAGGTAATTCTTGTTAAAGGTCTAGTTGTTGTGGGTGTTCAACTAGATAGGGGTAGTAGTTCCTTGTGGGATTGGTGTCTCACTAAACTAAGGGATGGGTGTTCCTTAATCAATTGGTTATGGTATAAATTTTGGATATTATTTTATAATACTATAGTCCATCTTATAGGGTTTAGTGGGTTTTATCCTCCAAGAGGGTTTCCCACATATATGATGTGTTCATATGATGTATGCTCTTATGTATGATTTGGATGTAATAAATTTCATGTATATGCTTCTTGATCAAGTTGATGTATCCTAAATGTTTAAGAGTTAGGAATTGAATTAGATTATCTTGCATCACTGATTCACCCCTAGTGATCTTACCTCTAATAATTGGTATCAGAGCAGGACTTCTATGTAATTTTAACCACTTGAAGGTGATCCAAGATAAAAATATGGATAATCAATTGAGGAAATAAAATATTGAGGTGATATAAATTGTCAAAGGTTTTAAAGAATATATTATTCATATTGAGACTGGGAAGAGGAATTCAAATTCCAAGGATGATGAACATGAGATGAGGCTTGAGGAGCTTAATGAACAGATCATGAAACATTGTTAAATGATAAGTCATCTTCAAACCAAGTTTGAGAGATAAAGTGAAATAGTCAAAGAGATAAGATGACCATGACCATGTAGGATCTTGAGGATCAATTAAGAATTATAAAGACTAATTTGAGTTCAAAAGAAGAAAAACTTATATATTATTTTATTATTTTTGGGAAACTAAGGTTTAGTTCCTAAGAAATAAAGGGGATGGATTAAGGGTTAAAATATAATAAATTATATTAAAATAAATATTTATACCAATTTGACCAAATTAATTACATGGGGAAAAGAAATGACTTATCTAGGCAAAACAGTCATTTATAGGTTTTGGAATAGTCAAGAATAGTCAAGAACATTCATGAATAAATGTTTGTTTCTAGGTTTGTAAATTAATTTTACTTTGGAGAGGAGTGTCAAGTTTGGACAGGAGCACCAGTAACTATTGTTCAAATAAGAGCACCAAAAACTATTATCTAGATAGAAGCATCCATCATTATTGTTCAATTTTGGCACTATTGTCCAAATCAATATTTTATTCTAGATTTTGATGTTGTCTAATTTTAGGTTCTTATAGGTGTACTTATTTCTCTATGATAGATTGTATGTGTCACTATATAAATTATTCTCTTCTCAAAACCCTAGGTCTACCTATACACATGAAATATCAAACACATCAAAAGCAAAAGGGGGAAAATTTGGGTTAGGGGAAGTATGATCACATGATACAAAACCCCTATTATCCTGATTAATATCTAAATTAACCCTCAAGAAAGGCTCTCAAATAAAATGTAGTTATCCCTTAGGGAATGTGCATGGTAGATGTAAGAACGAACTTTTTCCTAGGCCCTTACTTGATCAAGCATGAAAATCTATATGTGATGCAAAATTTTGAGCTATACTATTGACTAATTTTTAACTACTTAGTGTGCCAAAATAGTAAGTGCTAGATATAAAATTCCTTGTGAAGTCATTTATATATGAGATTATTTATTTTGAATTTGGTAGCTTTATTCATGTTAGCTGACATCAAAAAGGTAAACAAAACTTAAGGGAGAGACTAAGAAGGGTTTGAGACCTGTAAAGCAAATAAAAATGATCATTGGGGCTCAAAATGCAAATGGATAGAAGTGCCAAAAATGGGACACTTTCATGTCCAACACTATAGTCCAATTATGGAATCCTATCCTATAGGAACATGACCTGAAAGGATAGGATTAGGGTGGGGAATACTATCTAGTTGAGGTGGAATCACTGGTTAGAAGGTTCTAGATGACTGGTAATGAGTAAAAAAGTGACAAAAGTATAAAACAAGACCAAGACAAGTAAAATAAAGACATGGCTAATGTAAACAAGGCTTGAAATCTCTAATCAAAGTCTCATGTGAAGAGGACTATGAAAAGACATGATATGTGTGATTAATTGATCAATTTAGGGTGTATATATTTTCCCCCTTTTTATTCTAGTGATGCAATGAAATGAAATACTAGAGTAAATGAAAGAAGAAAAAATGTGTACTTCAACTTACCTATATGGATTTGAATGTGATGTAAGGGTCCAACTCACTTCATGGCCAAGGAATTGGATGGAGAGCTGAATAGTGTCTGAAGAGAAAGAATCCATGGAGTGGATACCCCTTGTACTGAATCTGAATGCAAAATCTATGTATCATGGAAAAGGAGGGCAATGCTTACCCCTGTGCTGAGTCTAATTGAAGATGAGGAATGCTCAGAGACCCAAAACCAATGTCTATCCTCTATCTCAATAAAATAATATAATCTAAGTGTATGTATAACATATGTATGTTGTGAAGAGTAAAATTTGTCATACCCCCACTCTAAATGTTTGAATTAGAATTGCTATGTTATCAGAGGCCTAAAACCAATGTATATCCTCTATCCCACACAAACTCATATAGTCTATATCTGAGTAATATAATGGACTAACCACTATAAATGATCATGTGGTCAAACATAGTGACAACCGAAGTATAATTAGGTGTAATCTAAAAATCTAGTTAATATACAAGAAGAGAATGACATGTCTTATCTTTCTATTTGTATAATTTTGAGTGATGATTAACATGAACATATGTGCCATTCCCCAAAATTTGGTATGTCAGTGATGTATCTATACAATCTAGTAATCTATATAACCAGATGTGATATGACATATCTTTCTATGCCTCATGTGAAAAATTGGAGACCAAAACTCCAAGCTCTACACTATGACTATAGTCTACTATCTGATTTTGTAACTATGTCATGTTGTATGAAGTTGTATGTGTGAGATGTGTATCATGTATATTCCCCCAAATCTAGTATATGATTCTATATTTGTATCTAAATCAGTATGAAACTATCTAATTTGAACCACTATATCTAAATAGTCTATATACTTATAAATTGAAATCATTTTGAATCCATATAATCTAAACCATTGTATCTAAATAGTTTATGTATATATAAACTAAATTTATATCCCTCTAAATGTCCTGAGTAATGCTAAGTGACCCACATAATTCGAATCACTATATATCTTGATTGATCTGAGTTGAATATGATAATCTGAATGTTGGATGTGTAAGAACCATGGAGTATCCACTTATGATAGTGGATGGGTATGTTGGGTAAGTGTATAAATAGGAATAGTATGAATGATGGCCCCCCTTTTGAGGAGAGGGATGAAATTTATGATAGAGGATGTCAAGCCAAAAATGATGACTAGTGGCATGGTTATAAAAACAAGGTTGGTATGTTATGAATAGATTGAAAGTTTAGATTATGTTTTTGAGAGTGGAACACATTTTTGATTGGTGATGACAAAAGTGTATGTATAGGTATAAAAATATATATAAATTTTCATGAAATAGTAGGTAGATAATGTAGTAAGAGACTAAATCTTGAGTGATGTCAAAGGTATCATTGTCATGATTTTGTGGAAGCAAATAGTTTAAAAAATGGAGTTACAGGGTTCAAGTTATGGGCAAAATGGTATTTTGTTTTTAATGAAAAAGTTGGTTAATATAGGAAATTGGATTGATTATTGATTCATTTGTGAATTGAATAGGTGGAGCTTTTGATCTCTAGAGTGAGAAAAATGCTAAGGAGATGAGCACCTACCATGACCCAGTTTGAGTAGTTGGTAGCCCATGTTCAGGATAGTGGTGATGTGACCCTATTAAGAAACTAAAACACTTGGTATTTGTCATATTTTTGGCCTATTTTGGTGTTTTTGAGATCTTAAAAGTAGCCTAATATTTTTTTCTATTTTTAGTGCTCTTATCCTGTAGTCTAATGCTCTTATTTAGGGTTCAATGTTATTGTCTAGGGTTTGGCACTCCTATCAAACATTATTGTCCTTACTGTAGTGTTGTTTTATAATAAGAAAAGTTTTCTATGATGTTTATTTGATTTTTAATTTTATTTTTTCTTGGAATTATAATTGGTACTATTGATTGATAGATATGTTATTTTTTGTGATGTAAGGTGAGGTGTGGATGAGAGAGTTTTGTAGGGGTTAGGTGATGGAGACATTAAGGCTATTATCACTATCTGCTAATGAGAGGGCTATTATGGATAGGGTAGGGTTGGGTCATGTGTGTGACCTAGGCAAAATTTAGTGGGACTGATATCTGATGACCACCTTATGTGAGAGGTGGATTACAGATACATGTACTTTATGGCTTCCTACAAGGGAGATGACTATGACTCTAGAAGATGTGTATCATATATTTAATTTACTAGTTATTGGGTGGTGAGTGATAGTACAAGATGATATGGGTGATAATAATATTTATTGTGCATCTTTATACTTTGTTAGTGTTGTTAGTAATTTGACCTATCAAGGCCAAATTACTACTCTTATCATATAAAACTTTCTTAAAATAACTCATAGCCTTTTAAAGTTGGTAAAACCAAGGAATTTTGACCTTAAAATAAATAATTTTGGATAAAAATGTAAAAAATATATTGTAAATGAGTCATTATAATTTCAAAAGAGAATTTTCAAGTTCAAATATGTAAACAATCTTGCACATGGATCAATTTTGGGAGAAAATTGAATATTCTAGGAGCTACAAGTGCTTTCAAGACCTTAATTTTTTTACACAAGGTCATTATGAGTTGGAAAACCTTTTAAAAATGTTTTATGGCCATTTGATAAGAGGATATATGCAATATTTTGTAATAGTTATTAACATGTCTGTTAGAGATCACCATTGGAGTAAACATCATTATAGAGTGCCATAGAGGTTTTTAAGTCTACTTAAAAGTTTAAAAATAATGGTATGATGTTTTTACATTATAATCATACTTTTAAAGAGTTTCAAAACTCTAAATTTTAAGTAAACCATGCTCATACAGGCTTTTGCAAGTAAATAGGCGTAAAGGCCAAAAAGGGTTTTTTGAATTTTCAAGAAAAATGTGCTTTGAGTGTTTTGATAGCATGGTATAGACCCCATGATTATGTTTATTACATTGAGAATAATGTGAAGAGTTATTTTCATTTTTGTGAAATTTTTATTTTTTCAGTTCTAGACACCCTTCCTAGCCTCCTATTCAGATTTTAAAGCCTTTATTTAATTTTGTAAAAAGATTTGTATTATTTTAAATCAAAGAAGGCTAATCCTTATATTTTCCATGTGAATTTGGATTTAATTAAGGTTTTATACTTATATATTGGTTTTTTAAGCCATTTTAGAGGAATTCCTTAAAGCAAAACAAAAATTGTAATTGACACCATTTATCAAATAAAGAAGATTTTTTGCATATGTTTTTTGGATCAGAATAGAGTGAAATTAGATTGTGTACCAACATATAAGTGGCATATAATTTCAATTTTTGTAGGTCTTTTCCACACCTACTATGAAAATCACATCTTCTATAGGTCATTTGGAGAGCTAGGATTTGAATTTGATTTACTAACTTCTTTTAGGCCTTTTTTTAAAACACTGATGTTTAAGGTTGAATGCAGAGTTTTTATTTCAAATTCATATGTGTGTCTTACTCAATTTATGAAATATTTTAGAGAATATCAATAATTTAGGTGCATCACCCCATTTAGATAGGATTTCTTATTTTATCTTCTTTCTTCCCTTTTCACCCCAAAAATCATAGTAGATCAGATTTAATTGATAAATCTTAAGGGAACCAACCCTCTCTAGAGGTTCTTCTTAGTAAAGAGTCACCCACACTTAGAAGATCCAATTGTATTATATAGAGAGAGGTTGTGCTTTACACATCATAAAATAGGGTTTAATACAGAGTGATAATAGTTTTTGGCACGTCTGGTCGGACCGATTAATATGTTATTCTCTACAAAAGATAAAGATGAAGCAAGTGTAACAGATCAAAAACTTTCATATGACTCCATCAAAATGTTAAAAACATTTGATAAACATGATTTAAATGGTAATAATACTATATATTTCATTTCCTTTTAGTTGACCATGATTAATAAGCCTTTTGGGATGACTTGGAGAGTTTTTGTGCAAAATTTGATGGTTCATCTCCACCCCAAGTGGATATTAATGAATGTCTTGTAAAGAGTATTGTTGCAGTTGTTCATTAGGAAGAAATTAAATTTATATTACATCCATATTTTAATACATATCAAGTATCTAAATAATTTGACAAATTACCACTTCAAATGAAGTAAAATGAAGACATCAATCCAGGTATACTAGCTGAATTGTCAATACAATCATTGAATGAGAATGTGTCAAATCATGATCAACCTATGAATGAGGTAGAGATAGCACTTTTGATGCAACAAAGAAGAATATAGGAGGAGGATGATTAGATATTATATCCATATATTCAATTTATACACATAAGAATGGAAGTTGGAGGACTAAATGCATCATCCAGAATATATGAACATATAAGTGACCCCATTTACAGAAGACAGCTATCAAAAGGAAGCAAATACGTTTCAAAGTTCCATAGTGTATCAAATAGCTTTCTATTTGATCCAGGAGGATCATCAAGGTGGAGGTTATTTTTTAAATAATATACTCCTTGTGTTTCATTCCTCTAAGTTAATATATACACATGATTTTAATTTTTTTCCCTTTCTGATTGTTGTTGTCCATTCCTCTAAGTGCACACGTGCATATGTTTGTTGTTGTTTCTATTTGTTGTCTTGTTTGTGTCTTTTCCCACAAATATATTCCAATATTTAGTGTATATAAAAGTCTATCTTTGTTATATTTTTTGAGTTCTATGACCAGTAGGATGGTCAACCCTTGAAAGTTGCCAAAATTGTTAGTAATTTTACCTATCAGGGCTAAATTACTACTCCTATCATGCAAAACTTTCTTAAAACTGGTCATCACCTTTTAAAGTTGGTAAAACCAAGGAATTGTGGCCTAAAAATAACTAATTTTGGTCAAAATTTTCAAAAATGGATTTTAAATGGGTCATTATCATTTCAAAAGAGCATTGTCAAGTTCAAATATGCAGATAATCCACACACATGGATCAATTTTGAGAGAAAATTAAACATTCTAGGAGCTACAGGTAGTTTCAAGACCAAAAATTTTGTACATAGGGTCATTATGAGTTGTATAACATTATAAAAAAGTTTCATGGAAATTGGGAAAGTGGATATACTCACTATTTTTTAACACTCCTTAACATGTTCGTTGGAGATCACCATTAGAGTAGTCATCATTCAGGAATTCCAAAGAGGTTTTTAAGTCCAAGTAAAAGGTTTAAAAGTATGGGATGATGTTTTTACATTATAATAATATGTTTAAAGAGTGTAAAATCTCTACATTTTAATCAAACCATGCTCATACAAGCTTTTGCAAGTAAACAAGCTAAAAGGCCAAAAAGGAGTTTTTTGACTTTTAAAAAAAAAGAAATTTTAGAGTGTTTTAATAGAATGGTATAGATACCATGATGATATTTTAATAAATTTTTAATAATTATAAGAGTTATTTTCATTTTGGTGAAATATTCATTTTTTCAATTCTAGACACCCTTCATAGCGCCCCCTGTTCAGATGCTCATATCTTTCACTATGTTTGGAGTTTGGATGAAAAATATTAGTATGTTTTGATTAATAATATTTAATTATAATTCATGAAAAATTTAGACCATTTTAATGTTTTTTATTTATGAACAATGATTAAGAGTGTAGGCAACGTAGAATGTAGTAAAAACCCCATAGGTAGTTTTCTCCATGTGGTAAATTTTTATATATTTTGAATGGGAACCCAATATTTTCAAGGATGTTGGGGGTAATTTTTATACATATAAATATAATTTTTTTGGGATTTTGAGGTTTGTACTTCATGAACCATCATTTTGAAAATTAAGCTTTAAAGCCCACCTAAACCCTCAAAACACTAGTTTTACAAAAAGTTGATTTTATTTCCATCAAATAGTATTGAATAGAATTTAAAACTTTTAAAATTTTAATTAAACTAAGATATTATTTCATAAATTTCAATTTTATGCATGGAAATGTATGGATGAGGGCAGAAATCATGTTTTTTTGTGGAAAAAAGCATGTAAAATAAAGTATAAGACACTTTAATGAAATATAATTAGTGGATTTAAAATCCTAATAGTTTTTATTCATCCTAAAATTTTATTTTAGTTATAAATAATTCTAGACATGTCCCAACCAGCTCAATCAAAATGGCCAGTCTACAAGAAAATGGAGCAAAATAGGCATAGTCAACCCTATTGACTAAAATGGTGAGTGTTTTCTCATCAAAATCAAATATCTTATGGAAATTTTTTTACAAGTATATTTAATTATTTTTTCAAGTTTCAAGACATATTTTTTTAGGTTTAATTGATTCCAAATGTGAGAAGATAGGCTATTAGGCCAAATTAGCCTAATAATCTTAATTGGTCAATCAAACAAGTGAACAATGGTGTTGAAAATATATGAAATGAATTAATTTTGGAGTTAACATATGGAATATATGTTTTTTTAAGTGGATATATAATTTTTAAGTTAATATTAAAGTTTAAATTCATGAAATTTGAGCTCAAGTTGAGTTAACTAATCCTTAAGGGTCAAATCTCTTTAACTAGTCCTTAAGGGTCAAATCTCTTCGGTTGACTAGTTTGACTAGTTTCATGCATCTCCCATGATTTTCATGAAAGATAAAGACTTTAAAGAGCTTAAAATATATTTTAATATGGAGTTTTATTCTAATTTCTAGCATTATTTTCATGCAAGTAAGGTTGAAAAGTTAACATAGGTCCACCACTTCTCAATTCTATGCCAAAGATGAAGAACATGCAATTGTTGAAGAATTGGAAGATTTTAAAGCCTTTATTTAATTTTGTAAAAATATTTTAGTATTATTTTAACTCAAATAAGACTAATACTTCTATTTTACATGTGAATTTATATTTATTTAAGGTTTTAGACTTATATATTAATTTTTTGAAGCCATTTTAGAGGAATTCCTAAAAGTAGAGCAAAAATTGTAATTGACACCATTTATCAAATAAAGAAGATTTTTTACATATGTTTTTTGGATCAGAATAGAGTGTAATTTAATTATGTACAAGAATACAAGTGGCATATAATTTCCCATTTTTTAGGTCCTTTCCACACCTACTATGAAAATCACATCATTTATAGGTCATTTGAAGAGCTAAGATTCGCATTTGCTTGGAAAACTTCTTTCACTTCTTTTGAAACAGTAATATTTAGGGTTGAATGCAGAGTTTTATTTTAGATTCCTATGTTTTTATTCCTCAATTTATGAATTATTTTAGATAATATCAATCATTTAGGTGCATCACTCCATTTAGATAGGATTTCCCATTTTAGCTTCTTTCTTCCTTTTTCACCCCAAAAATCATAGTAGATTAGATTTAATTAATAAATATTAAGGGAACCATCCCTCTTTGGAGGTTCTTATTAGTATAGAGTCACCCACACTCTAATAATATCTAATTATATCATCTAGAGAGAGGGTGTGTTTTACACATCTTCAAACAAGGTGCACTCTAGAGTGATAATAGTTGTGCCCTTAAGTGTATATCAAAGAGGTAGTGATAGTGATGTTCTATTATCATTCATTGTGTAGTCTAATGTTTCATGTTTGTGGAAGTGGTTGGATAATTTATTGGTATCTTTTATTGTTATGGATTAGAGTGGAGTATATATTTCATATAGGATGCAAAAGATTATGTGCAGCGTGGAGGTATATAACACTATATTCTCATGGGGGAGGACTATGCTAGCCTAAATATATAGGGATATTTAATAGTTTAGATAGGATTAATTTAGTGGTGGGGTGAGTGTGGTGACCTTATTATATTATTGGATCTATGAGCACATATAAGTTGTATGGCTGATTGGATTGCTTAGGGTAGAGTGGGCACCTTCAAAACCATTCAAGGAGTGGTAGATGAGCATAGTGGCAATCCAATCCTATGGGATGGACCATTATAGGTAAGTTTTAGATGGATAAGTGGTTGGTGACAT
>JARHVA010003896.1:1422500-1505000 GCA_037957365.1 Torreya grandis
CACTTTGAATCAAACTATAGTGGTGCCTTACTACTATTCTCTATAGGTGGTTCTCTCAAAACTAGTTCTCTATTCTTAACTAGTTGCTTTTTTAGCTGTAGTCTCCTATCTTATTTGGGAAATGGTAGATTCTATGTGTTATGAGATATATATGGAGGTAATGTTATGAAATATAAATTAAGTTATTCAATTGAATCTAACTCCATCAATCCCAATTTCTTCTCCAAGTTTTAAAACTGTATAACATAAGTGCCTAAAAGAGGGCTCTATCTGATATAATATATGCTCTAGGAAGGGTTGGTGAAGGCCCCTTAATAAAGATATTATAAACCTATAAATCTATTAGTTTGTAGATCAAGTGTACCATAAGAGTCTTAAATCATAATATATAATCACTAGCTCTAAAATATTTTGATGTAATGTGGCTAGTTTCTCATATGTAACATGAGGGCCCATGTTTACTATGTAATATCTGAGAAATTCTTCCTCTAAGTCATCATATGTATGTAATGAACCAATATGGAGTATATGAAATAAACAATTTTATGCATTACCCACTAATGTCTACTAGATACCATTATCAACACATCTATTAATATAGTCCTTGAGTCCATAATAATCATTATCTCTATGTCCATAGATATGATGATAATTACAAAATGGGAGATGTGGCTATATGTGTAAGAGATGTGGATCTCACTGATGAGTAGAAGGTAATGTGATTAAACTCCTATCTATTAGTGTTGATAATATGACATATGGGTTATCCCACTTTGAATCAAATTATAGTGGTGCCTTACTGCTATTCTCTATAGGTGATTCTCTGAAAACTAGTTCTCTATTCTTAACTAGTTGCTTTTTTAGCTATGGTCTCCTATCTTATTTGGGAAATGGTGGATGCTATGTTTTAGGAGCTATATATGGAGGTAATTATATGGAATATAAATTAAGTCGGTCAATTGAATCTAACTCAATCAATCCCAATTTCTTCTCCATGTTTTAAAACTATATAACATAAGTGCCTAAAAGAGGACTCTATCTAATATAATATATGCTCTAGGAAGGGTTGGTGAAGGCCCCTTAGTGTGAGTTATATGATACTATTATCAACACATCTATTAATATAGTCCTTAAGTCCATAATAATCATTATCTCTATGTCCATAGATATGATGATAGTTATAAAATGGGAGATGTGGCTATATGTGTAAGAGATGTGGATCTCACTGATGAGTAGAAGGTAATGTGATTAACCTCATATGTATTAGTGTTTATAATATGACATATGGGATATCCCACTTTGAATCAAACTATAGTGGTGCCTTACTACTATTCTCTATAGGTGGTTCTCTGAAAACTAGTTCTCTATTCTTAACTAGTTGCTTTTTTAGCTGTGGTCTCCTATCTTATTTGGGAAATGGTGGATGCTATGTGTTAGGAGATATATATGGAGGTAATTTTATGAAATATAAATTAAGTCAGTCAATTGAATCTAACTCAATCAATCCCAATTTATTCTCCAAGTTTTAAAACTGTATAACATAAGTGCCTAAAAGAGGACTCTATCTGATATAATATATGCTCTAGGAGGGGTTGGTGACGGCCCCTTAATAAAGATATTATAAACCTATAAATCTATTAGTTTGTAGATCAAGTTTTCCATAAGAGTCTTAAATCATAGGATATAATCACTAACTCTAAAATATTTTGATGTAATGTGGCTAGTTTCTCATATGTAACATGAGGGCCCATGTTTATTATCTAATATTTGAGAAATTCTTCGTCTAAGTCATCATATGTATGTAATGAACCAATATGGAGTAGATGAAATAATCAATTTTATGCATTACCCACTACTGTCTACTAGATACCATTATCAACTCATCTATTAATATAGTCCTTGAGTTGATAATAACCATTATCTCTATGTCCATAGATATGATGATAATTACAAAATGGGAGATGTGACTCTATGTGTAAGAGATGTGGATCTCACTGATGAGTAGAAGGTAATGTGATTAACCTCCTATCTAGTAGTGTTGATAATATGACATATGGGCTATCCCACTTTTAATTAAACTATAGTGGTGCCTTACTACTATTCTCTATAGGTGGTTCTCTGAAAACTAGTTCTCTATTCTTAACTAGTTATTTTTTTAGCTATGGTCTCCTATCTTATTTGGGAAATGGTGGATGATATGTCTTAGGAGATATATATGGAGGTAATTCTATGAAATATAAATTAAGTCGGTCAATTTAATCTAACTCAATCAATTCCAATTTCTTTTCCAAGTTTTAAAACTATATAACATAAGTGCCGAAAAGAGGACTCTATCTTATATAATATATGCTCTAGGAAGGGTTGGTGAAGGCCCCTTAGTGTGAATTATATGATACCATTATCAACACATCTATTAACATAGTCCTTGAGTCCATAACAATCATTATCTCTATGTCCATAGATATGATGATAGTAACAAAATGGGAGATGTGGCTATATGTGTAAGAGATGTGGATATCACTGATGAGTAGAAGGTAATGTGATTAACCTCCTATTTAGTAGTGTTTATAATATGACATATGGGATATACCACTTTGAATCAAACTATAGTGGTGCCTTACTGCTATTCTCTATAGGTGGTTCTCTAAAAACTAGTTCTCTATTCTTAACTAGTTGCTTTTTTAGCTGTGGTCTCCTATCTTATTTGGGAAATGGTGGATGCTATGTGTTAGGAGCTATAGATGGAGGTAATGTTATGAAATATAAATTAAGTCATTCAATTGAATCTAACTTAATCAATCCCAATTTCTTCTCCAAGTTTTAAAAATATATAACATAAGTGATTAAAAGAGGACTCTATCTGATATAATACATGCTCTGGGAAGGGTTGGTGAAGCCCCCTTAATAAAGATATTATAAACCTATAAATCTATTATTTTTTAGATCAAGTGTACCATACAAGTCTTAAATCATAAGATATAATCACTAACTCTAAAATATTTTGATGTAATGTGGATAGTTTCTCATATGTAACATGAGGGCCCATGTTTATTCCTCTAAGTCATCATATATATGTAATGAACCAAGAGGGAATAGATGAAATAACCAATTTTATGCATTACCCAATAATGTCTAATAGAAGAAATTAAGTAGAATCAAAGGACTCTCATGAGATGACAAAGCCTTTTGAAAGTATTTAAGTTGTATAAATGGACTTAAAGTTCCATCAAACTGAGGAAATGATGGTATTTGGCAGTGCTTAAGCAATGAAACTTTGACAAATTTATTTATAAGTGGGTTATCATGTAAGTCATTGGCATCTATCCAAGACTTATAATCCTTATTTTACAAGTTAAGGACATCTACTTGGTATTTTAATTCACCAATTACATGCATTAAATAAATAATATCTTGGGATGGTATATTAGTATCTTGAAATGGTTCATTTAACCATTGAATTTGATCATTTATTTAAGCCATGGGAATGATACATTTAGAAATTTTATCATAGAGAGGGGGTGTGCTCACTTGAACCTTAGTAGAGGGATGTGGGATACCATTCTCTTTGGGTGGAGAGTGAAAAATAGGTGCTACTGTAGAAGGGGTGGATTGGAAGATTCATTGGTAGCTTTAGTATTTATTGAATCATATCCTAATTGAATAGAATATGTGATTTTATCATTGACGTGTGCTTCATTTGAAATATAATCATGGATAGAAGTAGAAGCAACATTTTGTAATGCATTATGTGTGAGAGGAGTGAGAGAAGAGTTATAATCATGAGATGTATTTTCTTCTTCATTATATGCATAATAGTCATCATTATTCCATGCATTATCACAATCAAAATTTTATTCATTTGAAAGGGGAGAAGTATAAGTATCACTTTCATATTCACTCTCATTTTCATATTCATTTGCATGTTCACTATCATACTCATTATCACTTACCTTATCACTAGGGTGAGGGGTAAGATAAGAAGTTAGTTATTTTCCAATATGAAATAAATTTTCATGTGAAATTGGACTACTATGTGAATCTATGTTATCCTTGGATGGAGTGCATACATTATTTTCATTTGTAATATGAGAAGTAAGAGTAAGATAGTTATAATTTAAACATTCTTTTGTCATTTTTTGAGATGACAAAGTAGAGTTAAGAGGATGAGATGGATCATTTGAACTATACATTAAAAATTTGATATTATTATGTTTATATTATTGTAATTTGAACATAGCAATAGAAAGAGAGAGAGAGAGAGAGAGAGAGAGAGAGAGAGAGAGAGAGAGAGAGAGAGAGAGAGAGAGAGAGAGAGAGAGAGAGAGAGAGAGAGAGAGAGAGAGAGAGAGAGAGTAGGTTCAAATATTATAAAATTATCACCAATCAGAGATTCACTTGGAATTACATGACTAATTTGTACATTTGATATATTTTGCCTAGGATAATGAGGTGAAAAGTATCTTTCCATTTATCATAATTTTTTTTCTTTGGAAGAGGGAAGAAAAGAGATAGGTTTGAGAGAAGAAGAAGCATCTACTTTTTCTTCACTATCTCTTTCATATGCATCATCATATTTCTCATTAAAATAATAGTAATTATCTTCATTGTAAATTAAATAATTTTCCTCATTTTTGGATAATGTGCAATTTTATGAATTTTTCCATTCATTATCATAATTATGAGATAAATTTATAAATTTATCTATGGGATGAGAGGGAAGAAGTGCTTTAGTGGCCATTTTATTGATTTCGCCAAAGAGAGTATGTAAAATTACTATTAAAAAAATAAATGAAAAAATTACTACTAACATAAGGGTTTTGAAAATATTTTTTGACACTCCAAAAAAATTTCAAAAAATCCAAAATTTTTATCTAAAAATTGTAAGGGAAGAAGGCTTGGGGTTTGAAGACCTAGTTTGGAAATCTAGGGTTTTGGGTTGGAGTTTTAGAATTTTGAAATTATTAAAATAATTTGAATTATAAAATAAATTTGAATAAAATAAATGTATAAAAAATTTAGACAAAATTTTTAATTTTGAAATTGAATTTTTACACAAAAATGTGAAGGAAAACCCTAGGATTACCTAGGGTTTGATATTTGTTTAAAGTAAGTTGGGTTCACTAAATGTTTTATTATTTTTGGAAAACTAGGGTTTAGTTCCTAAAAAATAAATGGGATGGATTAAGGGGTAAAATATAATCAAGTATAGTAAAACATAGATTTATATTAATTTGACCTAATTAATTACATGAGAAAAAGAAATGACTTATCTGGACAAAATAGTCATTTACAGGTTTTAGAACAGTCAAAAATAGTCATGAATGAAGATTCATTTCCAAGTTTGAAACTTAATTTTATGATGGATCGGAGCACTAGGTTTGGACATGAGTGTTGGTAACTATTGTCTAGATAGGATCACTAGAAACTATTATCTAGATAGGAACATCCAACACTATTGTTTGATTTCAGCATTGTTGTCCAAATCAATTTTTGATTCTAGATTCTAATGCGGTCTAATTTTGAAGTCCTTTAGTTTTAATTATTTATGTGTGATCACTTGTATTTTCATATGTATAACCTATTTTATTTTCAAAACTCTAGGTCTACCTACACACACAAAACAACAAACACATCAAAAGTAAAAGCGGAAAAAACTAAGTCAGGGCAAATATGATCACATGATCGATAACCCATGTTGTCCTGATCACTACCTACATTAATCCTTAATCTAGGGTCTTAGATCAAATGTATTTACCCCTTATGGAATGTTAATAATAAATTCGCATGCTATATGTAAGAATGAACTTTCAACTAGGCCCTTCCTTGATTAAGCATGCAAATATATGTGTGATGTAGAATTTTGAGCTATACTATTGACTGATTTTTAATTAGTTAGTATGCCAAAGTAGTAAGTGCTAGATATAAAATTACTTATGAAGTACTTTATATAATAAACTCTTTATTTATAATTTGGTGCCTTTATTCACATTAGTCAATATCAAAAAGGTAAACAAAACTTAAGGGAGGGGATAAGAAGGGTTTGAGACCTGTAAAACAAAGAAAAATGATCATTGGGGATAAAAATGCAAATGGATAGGAATTCCAAAAATGGGACACTTCCATGTCCAATTATGTATTCCAATTATAACACTCCTATCTTATAGGCTCAATATCTAGGGGAATAGGATTGGGGTGGGGAATCCTATTTGGCTAAGGTGGAATCATTGCTCAAAAGGTTTTGTATGATTGGTAATGAACAAAAAGGTGATAAAAGTGAGAAACAATACCAAGACAAGAAAAATAATGACATGGATAGTGTGAAAAAGGATCATATTCTCTAATTAGAGTATCCTATGAAGATGACTATGAAAATACATGATATGTGTGGTTGTTTGAACAATTTAGGGTGTATAAGACAAATGCCAAGTAATGTTCAAAGCAAGGTGAGCATTATGAGTTGAAGTCCAATCTTGATTATATAAAGATTAATGAAGAGAAAGAATATATGTTAAAGGATGACATGGATAAAGAAGCTAATATGGATAAGGAGACTATCCAAGTTCTCAGAATTTAGTTAGAGGCTACAAGTTCAAGTATGAGAACTAAAGATGATGAAAGCATTTAATTGAAGACCAAGATAGATTCATTAAAGGATGAACGTGAGAAATTTTTTGTCAAGGTAAAAAATAATGAGAAAGAGAAATAAATTTCATCTTAAGACAAGAAGGATACAAGCACCAAGTGCAACATGAGAAGACCTATTAGGAAACCAAACACTATAAGGTATGAAAGTTCATTTCATGGTCACTACTTTTCATGTAATATTTTTGGTCTTAAGGCAAGAAAATGTAGAAGGAAGAGTAGTTGGTTAGCTAGAGGTATGGATAATGTAGTCTTCTATAATTTTTATGACATGGGACATATTTATATATTCTTCCCTAGAATGCATGGGAAAAGACTAACCCAGGTATGGAGACCTAAGATAGTTAAGCTTGAACATGATGAACCTAAGAGACAAGATGGTATGTTTGATGAGATTCATAATATTCATCAAGCAGAAGGTATGAATGATGTTATTTGTTTTTAATGTCATCAAGTTGTTCATATTTCAATATTTTTGAAATACAAGCTCTCGAGTCATAAGAAGGTGCATGGACATCCTAGTGTGCACAAGAAAGGTCAATCCTTGGTATGGAATCATAAGGAAGTAAAGAACAAGAAAAATAATTTAGTTGAGATAAAATATCAAGGTGGATTGACTACTAAAACAAAAGAGGAATAAGATATGAAGAATGTTCAATAATGTCAAGAGAATGTGCCATTTATATAGATAAAAAAGGGGAATCAAAATTCAATTCAAGTTAAGCTCAAGGAGAAGACTAAGGTGTTAGTTGAGACTAGTTCTAAGGTGTGTATGGATACAAGTGAACATCCTACTATTATTGAGAATATTTTATGCAAAGAACATCAATTATTAATGCCCAGTTATGAGGTTATTTCTTTAATTGAAAAGGTATGTCTTGAATATTTGTTGTCTCCATGTATTGTAAATTCATTCTTAAAAGAAAAGGAGAATATTGTAGTGGATGAACAAATTGATTCTCTAAAGTCTAAGAAAAAGAAGACCTATCAGTTTCAAATGAACAAGGAGAAGGAATATGAGTAGTTATGGGAAACTCCTATTTTCACATTATTCTAGGACATTGTGGGTTAGGTTATCTCTATCTATGATTTAAGGAGACACTTGAAAAGAAAGAAGAAGCATGTTGGATACCAGTTGATATTTGGTTGATGTTACAAGACAATAATATCATTTTAAGATGTGTATGGTTAATGGGGAGCTAACTCAGTTATCTTAATTTTCTTGAAGAAGATGTGCATGATGTGAGGGGGAGCATATGCGAATATACTTTAGTCATGATAGAAGAGTGAAAATGTCTGTTACAGTTGTGAATTCAAGAATATCGATATGATGACTTGATCAAAACAAGTTATGTTTTGACAAGGTATTGAATCTTTATGCATGAGTAAAGAGAGCTTATGAGTTTTTTAGATAGATAGGTCCAAGGATAAGAGAAACCCATATTCAAATTGGTATATGTCAAAGAATAAATGACATGAGATGGAGATTGATGTTAGGGGGCTATTTCTAAGCTCTATGAGTAGTTTGTTAGGTCTAACAGTAAAAAAATTCTAATTTATTATTAGTAAAATTCAAAGGGGGAACACTTGATTCATATGCTTGAAAGTATGTAAGTATGTTGAGCATATTAAATATTATTTTAATGCACACATGATGTTGAGGAATGATTGTTGGCATGTTGAGTAAGAGACCCTTTGTCATTAATGTCAAAGGGGGAGAAAGATTAGAATGGAGTTTAAATGAAGTCATTCTAAGGGTGTTTTTCCATCAATGATAAAGGGGGAGATTATTAATCATGGTCATTGTTGTTTAGTTGTCATTGATGTCAAAGAGAGCATGTAATACTAGTGCATTAATGACAATGTGATACAAAGTGATCAGATTGATGGTTTGGTGAGTTTTTGACTTAGTGAGGTAATTTATGGATGATATTTATTGTATGGACATGTTGCAGAGACATTATGAGATGTTATGAGTGCATATAATTTTTATGTAAGTGAAAATAATTCATTAGAATAGTCATAATAATGTCTAAGCTTAAGTAGTCATCTTGATAGATAAGGTTGAGTAAGAATTTTGATGATGTTATATTTCAAAAATGTGAAGGTTCCAAGAGTAGTTTGATATATGTGTGGATTTCCATATGAAAGTTAATCATGTGGTTCAAATTCAAGTCATGAGATTGAGCATAGCAAAAGTTATTAAGGTGAAATGTTGTATTCTGCGGTAGAGTTCACTAAGTTCTCATAATTATCTAAATTTGCATTATTGAAGATATAAAATGAGAATTTAATTGGGTGATAGATCTAATAGTGAGCATTTAATTAGACAAGGATCTAATAGAGCATGTGAGCTTGTTAGTAGTGATCTAATGATGCATATTTAGTCAATATGTCAAAGAGTCTAAGATTTCACATGCTAGTGACAAGTGCCACAATATTGGAATATTTTATAGAAGATAAATGGCACATGGGTGCTTGTACAAATGAATGTTGATGGTATGGATCTATTCAAATAATCAATATGCTCAAAAGGAACATAAAGCTACCAAGTGGCACCATCACATAAGAGCATATCTAAAATAAATGGTGAGTGATGCAAGGATAAATTTAGGATAATTATAAGGAGATCAATGGATTTTTTTTTTCAAAGTTACCAAGGGACATGAGATGATGATAAAGTGTTTGATGTTTAACATTTACATAGTGATTATTGGCATATATATTTAACAAAGGAAAAACCAATGCTCAGTATTTTAATTATATGTTTTGATCTAGGATGAATTTGAAGGTGATGTAAAAATAAAATACAGAGAGGAATTCAAGGAACTTATATATAATTTATTTATAAGGTTTTAATGTTTTTAAAGTCAAATATATTAAGCTATAAAGTTGACTGTGTGTTTGACCATGGTCTACAAGTGACCTGAGAAGTATAATTGAGTTTTTATTGATAGTATTTTGTTGTTTAAATATGAAATAACTATTTAAGATTATTTAAAACTCCATGAATACCATTTGAGTGGATTTTTAATGTTTTACCAATCCATATTCAATGTGAACAATTACTTATAATTTGACTGTGTTTGTTGAATGCACTAGCAGTTTGAGTGATCATCTTGTAGAGGTAAGTTGAAGGTGTTATGAGTATAATTGAAGAATAAAATGAGAATGGAGATGTTATATAATTTTATAAGGCTTATTATAAATTTTTTTTTTATAGTTTTCCCCTAATAAGAAATGGAGATTCAAAATAGTATAATTGTATTTTGACTGTATGTGACCAGTCTGAGTAGTCATTCTGAAAGAGTTGATTTGAGTGCTTAGAGCATATGTTGAAGTGTATAAAGAACATGGAAGTGTTAAAAATTTCTTTAAGGATTAAACAATGTGATCTAATAATATTTCTATGTGAAATATTTGAGTGTTTGCATTAGAGGTTTGAGGCTATGTTTTTTGTGTATGAAGACCTAAAGAGCAAAGAGGTATAATTGGTAGGTTCAGGTACTAAGTTGGTGTTACATGTGGCATGGAAACATGAAGGATTGATCAAGGGTTTATCATAGATATGTTTTATTTGTTTTAATCATTGGTAAAGGATGAAGGTGGTCTAATTAGTCTCACATGTAATGTGTGAGTATGAAGGTCTAATTGTTTTAGATGTCACCAAGACCTAATAGTGGTTTGGGGAAAATGAGGTAATGATAGACCTATGAAGAGTGTGGTTCTCAAATTTAACATATTTATGTACCTATTTTAATTTTGGTTCAAATATTTAAGGTATCTTAGCTAACCAAGATGGGTTGAAGGAAGAGAGTGGTATAAGTTTAAGGTCTTTTTGGATTAATTGTGTTAGTTATGTATGTGTGGATTCAAGTGAAGGATAGGACCATTAAAAGAGAAGGTACAAGTCATTGAGGACCAATAAATAGTGAAGAGGATAAGTCATTCTTATCTAATCAATTTGATATAGGATTAAACATAGGTAATTTAACCTAATGAGCCTAGAAGAAGTAGTTTGAGCAAGTTATCTCTAGAGGTAGCTTGAGAGAGATTGGAGGTGAAGAGTGAATAAAAAGGTGATAATCATAAATTGAAGAGTATAAATAAATTATCAAGGTGATATATTTAGGTAGCTGAGTGAGTGATTAGTTACCTAGGGGGTTGGTTCCTCCTTTCAATGTAAATATTGCTAAAGGTCTAGTTATTATGGGTACTCAATTAGATAGGGGTAGTAGTTCCTTATGGGATTGGTGCCTCACTAAAATAAGGGATGGGTGTTCATTGATTAGTTATTGTTGGTCTAAATGTTAGATCTTGTTTTATAGGACTACAATCCATCTTGCAAGGTTTAGTGGGTTTTATCCCCCAAGAAGGTTTCCTACATATATAATGTGTTCATGTAATGTATTCTCTTATGTATGCTTTGGATGTATGTGATTTCATGTTTATGTTGATTGATCAAGTTGATGTATGTTGAATTTAAAAGAGTTGGTATTTGAATTAAATTATCTTGTATCATTGATTCACCCCCATCTCAATGATTATACCTCTAACAAATGTCAAATGTTATTTAAGATGGCAAGATGGATGTTAATATGGAGTTTAATAATGAGTTTCATCCTAGGGGTATCTAATGTATCCAAAAAAAAGGGAGTGGCTAACTTAATTTCCAAACATCATAGGTTTTCCATGACACACAAACAACACACATAAGAATAAGTCCTAAGCTAGTAAATTGAGAAGGGTGTGTAACCTGATGCTCACACCATCTAATGGCTTTGTAGGTGAGGCTACAAGTTGTTGACATATTATGGAATATACCATACCATATCAAACCCATCTATACTTAATAAATTCTTAGGAGTTGATCTTTATTCTAGTAGTGAAATACCTATTATGATCTAAAGGTCCTAAGCTAGGCTTACATAAAGGTATCTAGGAGAGTCCCTGATATATGAAAAGGTATGATGGGGACCAAGTCCATATAGGATGTTTTCTAACCAATTTGTGTATTGGATCTTAAATTACCCTCACTCCAAAGAACCCTTTATATGGAATTCTACTTTAGCACCTAATGACAGCTCTCCTGATATTTATACTCTATCTAAACATAGAGTTTGGTTTAGTGCATGGTGATGAAATCCATGTCATCGATCCCTAGTGACTAAGTCCATGCATGGGGATGAGTTTCAAGTCATGTGATATCCTTGACTCAAAGGGGTTGATAAATAGGAATACACAATTAATTTTTCCTAATTAATTATCTATGTGAGGAAGCACAAATATATACAATTAAATCACACAATAAGCAAATATATACAATAAATAAGACTAAAATATAACATTTTTGGGACCCCTCTTGTAAAAAAAAGAATTAGAATAATAAATTGGGTGCCTTTGTCTTGAGAGTTCCTACACAAAAAAGGTTAGTAGTTTGACTTAATGTAACAAGTGGAACTCCCTTGCAAATCCACAATTACACAGTGCTAAACCATAATTGTCAGAAATTCATGATTAGTGGTTTTGTAACAAAGTAAAAAATTACAAAATATCTTGATTTTAATTAATGTAGATGGATTATGTTTTGAAAAATAATAGTTATATGGCAATCTTATAATGTTTCAAAATATAGGCCACTTAATAAAAATTTAGTGTATAGCTATGATAGGTTATAAACTTTGTCTTAATTAATCAAAAATTATATGGATATCTAAATGAAATATTAGTTATCAAAAATAATATAAAAATATTATTATCAATCCTCCCCTATAGATTAGTTAAAATAATGAACTTAATTTTAACCTAAAACTATCTAATTACAAGATCGTTAATGTGAATGCAATAACATTGATAGCAAGGCAAAACCTTAAATTGTGAATAAAGATATTGTAGTAGGTATTTTAATGGCTTAATGATATATAGTTTATTTTATATTCTCATTTATTCCCCTTGGAAATATCTTGTTATCTTATACACAATAAGCTCAAAAGTAACCTTATCAGGCAAACATTTAGCCAAGAGATTGAAAATAACCAAATTTTTAACACTTGGATCACAAATAGTTAGATTTGGGTTTTTTAAAGAGATTATTAAGTTACTAATATGCCCAATAGATAAATAATTATGGATTATTTCCCATATACCAAATACCAATAAGATATTTTTACTATTTTTACCCAAAACCACAATGCCTCACCTGCGATGGTGATATCACAATTTTTAGGGCAAGAATGTGAATCTAAGAATTATGATATTGTGATTCCATTACCAATGATCATATTATTGGTTAACCTTTAATTTTCATTCACATAGAAGATTGAAAACCCTTTTCAAGCAATACTAGATAGCTAAAATGTCCCTATACAAAGGTTAGAAATATACAAAAGTATTAATATTAAGACAATCTAAAACTTTTAAAAACTACAATTATAGAGGTAAAGTCATGATTACCAGGTCAAAAATACATGTTTGAGAGTTGTAATATTTTAATTTAGCTATTAAGGGTTAAATTATTGGTCAATCCTATCTTTCCTTACACACAAGAGATAAAACATACTTCTAGGTAATACCAACATAGTGAAATAATTTACACAAAGGTGTGAGTAATAGATTAAAAAAAATGATGTTATAGACAACCCAAGAATTCTACAAAACCTTAGCCATAGAATAAAAATCACTATTAACAGGGCAATATCGCTATTTTTAATGTATTAATTTTTCACAAAGGGGAAAATCCTTCATTTCTAAAAGATATTAGCAATTAAAGTTCAATTTTAATGTAATACCACTAATCTAACTATAATATCATGACTGCAATACTATTGATACCAGTGAAAAACCAAAAGTCTCCTGTATGTGATTATTTTTTCAAATTATAGGCTTTAATTCACATATAGTTAAACCTACAAGCTTCCAAATCACTTCAATCAAGTTTAAGAGGTTAGATTTAGGATTATGTTCCCACCATGGTTGCCAAAATGTAGCCTAAATTTTAGATTTCTCCTATATTACTATTTTTAGTAAATAAAACCTAAAACATAAAAACATCAAATAGAGAGGATAAAATAGATAATTAGATTTCCATAATGTGATTTCTCGCCATCATTTTACCACTTGTATCTCCCCTCCAAGATTGACAAATGGATTATGTTGAGATAATGGATTTCTTGATCATGCTTGCTAATGGATTTAATGTATTCTTGATTGAATAATGGATTTTGATGGATGAAATAAGGATATTATGGTTGTAATTTGGTAGGTTTCCAAGTTAGTTTTCATGGAATTATTGGCTTGGTTATATAGGAAATGGAAGGAAGGATCAATGGCTCAAATTTAATTTTGATCCTTTGAGATCGATGGCTAGAATATTTCTAGGGAATTTTTAATTCCTTGGAAATCTCTAGAATAGAGAATTATAGAAGAAAGAGGTATAAATTGGAGGAGATTTATAGAATTCTTCATATTTAAAAAATCTCTATTATGGGTTAGGGGTATAGGAATAACTAGTTAGTAGGGTGGTATGTGGGAAGGTAAATAAGTTATATTTTTAAGATGGTAACTAGATTAATTGGTAGGTTAGTAGGTAAGTAAGTTTTATTATTTGACTAATAAGGGTGATTAATTGGTTATAGGGGTAGAATAAGGTTTGTGGGATGTAGGAAATAGGGAATAGGATATTAATTAATTAGCTAGGAAATATAGTTATAGGTTAATTTAGTGGAATTAGTAGAATTATTAGGGTGAGTGGATTTAGGTTCATACACTATCAAAAAAAATTTACAAGTGTAACAAGGTAATTTAATGTTTTTTTCTTTAAGAACAATTGTTAAGACCCCAGATAGGTCTAAAACCTCTCTTAAACCCTGATAGTGATCAGTAATGGGAAAAAGAGTTTAAAATCACATATAATGAAATATTTTTATTTCAAAACATATTTTATTTTTTTAATGACTCCAATTATTTTACCCATATGTACTTAACTTGTATGAACTACTATACAGACTACCCAAAATGCCCTATTTTTGCATTTTTAAATGTTTTACAGGTGTTTTAAGAAGGGGAAAGCTTCCAAATCAAGGGATGAGATAATTTTGGACATGTAATAGCCATTAAAGTATCAAAATTTTCATATTATATTCTATAAATTATCAAACCATGTCCATTTTTCAAGATAGTTTCAAACAAGCTTAAAATGAGACTAGATGGTAAGGCCATTTCTTGATTTACATACCTCCACAAGGTCTTAGGACCAAAAAATTGACATGGAGGTAGTGATGGAATAATAAAAGTGAATCACATTATTTTGGGTGTTTTTTCATGTGTGAAATAAGTTCAGAGCAAGAAAATAGGGTCCAAAGCAAGGAGACATAATCCAAGAGATATAAAAGCAAAAAAATGGGTTTCCACTCAAATTCTAAAGATGAAATTTGACATAGAACTAGGACATATAGTGTCATATAATATTCCATTATTTTTAAAATATAATCCTTAAAAATCCCACATAAGGATATTTATAAGAAAAAAGGCTATAAGGAAACTAGGGCTATTAAAGGCTTAAGGAGCAGAATGAGTTCTTAGGAGTTAGTCAAAGAACAAAAATGGTTTTTTTCATACTTGATAACATATTTTTAGACCATTAATCTATTTTTTATGAGTTTAATAATATTCAATTGAGTTTTAGTCCACTTGGACCAATCTAGGCAAGGTAAAAGGAGAGTTACAAGACACCTATGCATATAACTGATGGAATGACATGTGAAAGGAGTTTATTAAGGAATGACAGATGTTCAATGAGTTTTTTAAAATTATTTTAAGGATAATTCATGGTTGTAATTTCCATTTTTCACTCCTTTCATGCAATAAGGGAAGTTTTTAATATGATATAAAAGGTGTCAAACCAAGTTGTAACTCCTACACCACTTGGAAGAATGGAGCATATTTAAGGGGTCAACACATGACATGGTAGACCTAATATACTATTTAATAACTCTTTCATTATTTATTTGTAAATATTTATCTCATGATTAACACTTTTCACTCCTATACTACACCCCCCTCTCTCTCTTCACCATTATGTATAAGAGCAACCATTTTTGGCTAAGTTAGGGATTCACACATTTTGTATGGCAAAGCCCAACCAAAATTGAGACCTATAATTACCTATTAAAGTGAATTCAAGATGAATTTTCTACTTATATCTTTTCAAGATTTATTTTGAGGATGTTATATTAATGAGTGTTTAGTGATAGTTATATCCTTTGCATTTGTCCTTCATATTTCATGCCTTATGAAAATTTTTTGCCATTCACAAGACATATGAAGTGTTCTAATTTATTTTCTTATTTAGATAATTCATAGATGATTAGTTTTGACATTATTACTCTTTATTAATCATCAAATTACTCATGAAATTGTCTTAACCTTCATATTAAAACACTAGTGTGATAGGGACTGTTTAGAGTGTATAATCAGATTGTAAGTTCATACTTCATAGTGCATCTTCATCAAGATGTGGAATTCATGTTCTGTGCATCACATCCAAGTTTTTTGGTTAGATTAGTCATATTATTTCCATTATAATTGTCAAATAAAGTGGTGTAGTATTATTCTAGGTGTTTTATTTTTGGATCTGTCCCAAAATTTAAAGGTTTGACTTACTTAGAGGTCACCCACAACTGAGAGTCAATCCCATTGCATAACTCAAGTTGAGAGGGATTGAATCACCCTCTCATAGGGTGAAATTTTGAGATATAATATGATTAAGGTTGAATTTTTAAAGGAAAATATTAAATAAAAATACGGATCCAATATTATCTAATACTTAAACTCCACTTATCCACCTTCACATTTTTTGGAACTCCACTTTTATAGGGCTAATTGAAGGTTTTTTGAAGTTGGCTTGTATTTGATAAAATTAGCCAAAAATGGGGAACCATAGTTATAGTTAGGATATAATTTGGATGTTTAATTATCTATTAAATATTACTAATAAGTGTGCACTTGATGATGAATACAACATATCTACAATCTAGTTCTTATTTCCTATGCCTATCTCTTGTAACTTGACAAGCTTCTTGAATACATTGCGAGAACTAAAAACTTGATGGATATTCATATTTTTAATAAATAATGGAAAAAAATATGATTTTAAAATAATAAAAATGGTGTAAAAAACCTTAAAACAAATTTTTAGCTCCAAAATCGATGTACAACTTTAAAAATGTTATTTTATGCTCTCATATGCTCTCTTGTTCTCCAAAACCCCTAATTTGGATTGGGGGTCTAAAATGAGTTATAAGCATGACAAAAAAATCCTAATATTATTTTAATATAGGAATAAATTGGTTATAACTATAAGAGTTTTAAAATACATTAAACTTCTCACTAAACTCCCTAAGAAAAATTTGCAAAAAATGCATGTTTGTTACCCTAAGGATGACCTAGAGATGTTTTTCAATGAGTTGAGCCTATTTTTAATTGGTTATAATTGAATGAGATTTTATTAATAACTATAAATTAATTATACAAAATAAAAAATAAATTTATTCCATTTGAGGCATGTGAAACACCCATTTCCAATTCTATTTATGAGCAAAAAAGTGAAGAAACCTTCATCCCTTCATGATTAGACCTATATATTGGTATTTTATCTCTCCTAATGTAAAATAAATACCTTAAAACATTAAATTACATTAAAAAAATACATAAATTTAAAATTTAAATATATTTCACTAAATAAAACTCAAAATATGCACTTTTTGGTGTTTCCTAGTTTGCACAATTTCATTTTTGAACACCTATAGGTTTGTGTTTTGACATTTTATTGAGTTTTATGAGGCCTAAATATATAATTATTAATTTTAATAACCAATATTATAATTAAAATAATTTAATGTTCTCAAATAATCACTTAAACTACTCAAAAATTTCCTTTTCTGATTCTCTCTTACTTGCTTAAAACCCTGATGCTTGTATCTTTGCCTTTCTCCATTTATTTGCCCTAAAATTTTGATTTATAAATGTGTATAAATGTATTATATTCCACATAATATCTCACACCACCATTATTTTTTTTTAAATAAATCAAAAATGAAAACATACTACTTAAAACCGATCCATTGGGGTTTAAGAAAGGTTTTGTAGCACCTATTCTTCTTAATGATTGTTCATAAAGTTGAGAATATTTTACCTAAAAATAAATAATGTAATATTTATGTAATAGGATCCCCAAAATAAACATAATTTTTTTTTATCCAAATCCTTTTAACCTTCATGTAAAAATCATTTTAAAATTTCCTTCACTAGATAACAAATAACTAGTTAGAGGAACAAAAGGAGCTTCTGTCAAAATTTGGAATTGTGAGTTATTATTGAGCATGATTTTGGACTGATGAAGGTTGTATGATTTTTTAAAGACATTTTTATACTTTTTGATAAGTTTTACCTCACATATCAAACCGTCACCCCTATCATTCAAAATTATTCTTGTCATGTTTTTGGCCCTGATAATTGGTGTGTTAGTCTTGTGATGTCCTTGGAATAGTCATCCAAAGCATTGGTTAGTAGAGTTTAAGGTATTTTTTTATGAAATTAAGGATTTTATAAAAAAAAAAAAAAATCTTATCCATCCTCTTTTATGACCAAATTTAGATTGTGTTAGGAGGTGAAAAGAGACCAAAACATCCTATGAGGCCTTATGGCTTGTATTAGAGTCACATCATGTTGTATAATTGATCTAACTTATTGGTGAAAGGTTTGAATAGCTTTATGACTCAATTACTCACATTTTGGGTAATTTTATGCCTTTTAGATTGGGTTTTTATTGTGAATGATAGTATAAGTTTAGAAGAATAACATGGTGTACTTTTTAGGCATCAAAAATATTATATATATAGAAGTTTCATCATACTTCTCAATTTTTTTGGGTAGTTTTATTGTTAAAAAATCCTATTTGAGGCCACATATATAGTTATTCAATGAAAATTTTATCTATAGACATATTAAATACCTTATTTGTCTATTAAAACATCAAAAAAGTGATTTTGAAGAGGTTTCATGTCTTAAAATGAAGAAAATCATTTTATCTCCCATATCCTTAGCAACTCAAGAAGGATAGTTTTCAAGTGCTCAGTATAGACAAAGGAGAGATATTTAGGAGATGAAACTTTGGAAATTTTTAAGGGTCCTAATAATCTTGAAGTTAGTGGTATTGGTTCTCATATTTATGGTTTTTTCTTTATGAATAATTGCTAAGAGTGATAGTAAATCACTATGGTTTATCCATATGAGAGGGATCTATTCTTACACCTATTTATCCACTTCATAAATAAATGGAGATGAATGGTTTTTAGGGATGTTTTTATAGTTCATGTATCTCCATTTAATTATGGTCTAATTATCCAATTCATATATATGAGGTGCCTTCACTTGGAGGAAGAATGTCTTGATGAACAACTTGTTTCAATGAATCTTGCTACAAGTTTGATTTTATCTCCATGGTGGTCACTCTAAGAGATTTTTATCACTCCATAACTCATTTAATATCCTTAAAATCCATGTAATTCATGTGTTTTATTTTAAATGAATCTCTTTCTCCATAATCTCCAAGTGACTTACTTCTTGAGATTTGTACGGTATTTGGATGATCTTTTTAGGTCTAGACTTTATTTTGGTTTGAATATAAAATAATTAAAATAATTGATAAACAATAGTAACACTTATTATATATTGTTTTGTTAAATAATATGTAAAATTATCCAAATTTTTCATCTTGATCAAGTTCATGAAGTCTCTCAAGCACCTATAAATAGGGTATAAGGTAAGCATGGATGTTTCAAAGTATGAAAATATGCCAATAGATTTTGAGAAGACAAATTAGATATATTGAATTTATGATAAATTATAATATCTCCAATAAAATTCATGAAGTGGTCAATTCAATAAGTAACAACTCAATTCAAGGCTCATCTTGAGATGGTCATTTATAGCCAAGTCAAATTAGCAAATATAGTAAGGTGAAGTGGAGACATGTTGAGGTGTAGTGAAAGGTTTTGATATGTGAAAAGACCATTTACAAACCTATCATGATGAACATCACCAAATGGAATACATAAGATAATCAATGAATAAATACCCACTTCTAACTTCTCATACCTACAACCAAGAATGCATAATTCCATCTTACATGCCTAATTATGGTTGAAGATGTTTTGAACTAGAAAATTACACATGATGGTGTCCTAAGGTTCATAAAATATATTAATTTTGGAAATTTAATGATAATAATTATAAAACATGGATATATCATGAGGATGTTTCCATGAGTAAGGGTTCACCTTCTTGCACATAGCTAAGAGACTTAAGTGATTACACATGTCGTACATAATAGGGTAAAAATATGTATACAATGCATTAAAGGTTCATGAAGTTACTAATATTTAGAGTTTATTAACTCATTATGATAATTATATTAAGTATTAAAGTGTTATTTAATAGTTATTTAACCTTTATATTGTGTTTTTCATGTTTATCGTGACTTAAAACAAGGCTCTAAACCCTAACACACAATCCAAAACATTCAAGAAGTGATTACATGTAGTTGACTATGTAAAGGTAGTATGAAAGTGACCTAATAAGTTTAAAGATTATGATCAATGTGATCAAAGGTACCTATGTGATACTAGATAATCCTCTCTAGGTATGGTAATGTTGAAGTGAAAACACATGCACACCTACACCCAATTAGGGAGTTGAAAGAAGGAAACTCCATGTTTGAGAAGTAGAGATGACTATATTAAGATAGCTTGATCTAGATACTCTAAGAAGTAAGAAATAATGTGGAAAAAAATCTCAAATTCACCTTCATCACCTATCAATATCTCCACCACTTGAAATACACCTATATCCAATGAGTTTAAAATGATATCTTGAGGCCTATTTGAATAATAAGGACAATTAGATCAGAGTTCATGGTGAGATTGAGTTTTTTAGTTTAAATTAGACCATATAAGTTTATAAAGTGAACATAAGGTAAAGGATATATTAGGGAAGAAGATATATCAAAATATTACATAAAGTAAATCCTAACAGTAACCTATAGTCAAGAGAATTCTTGAAACAGAGTTCACATGTTATAGACCTCATACAAGGCTATATGGTGAGTAGATGAGAAGTGTCTTAGGAACATGATAAGAAGCTAATAGACCCTATGGATAGTGAGAGTTAAAATCATTTTTTTCATATCCTTAAATATTTATATAAATATAAATAGGTAAATTCAATACCTTGAAACTCATATATACAAATAACTAATCTTTACCTACAACCAAGGTAAAAGTACAATCAAGTATACTTCATGAGAAGTGGTGTCTAGAGAATATTGGAGGTATGAGATGAGTTTGAATGGCCTCCGAAGTTGTATTAAATTAATGAATAATTTAATAATACATTTAATTTACCTTATCAATGTCTTTAATCATCTAACCTATTTCTTAGTCTGTACAAACCTTCAAACACCACCTACAACCCACCTATAGTACTATGTACTTGAGGAGCAATGACAAGAAGTGGTAAACCATGTTGAAAAATGTTATTAAGGGAACTATAAGCCTAGTTGAAATGGAAAATAGGTTCAAGGAGTATTTAATATTCAATAATTTTAAGGAAAAATATCAGACCCTGTTCAAAGTTAAGTGACTTTAGAGGTACCCTACATGTCATTTTGGGGGATCAACAAGTTGGTTCAAATGAAAGGGTAGAACATATATGATTAAAGGGTTTGAAATATATTTTAGGAATTAAAATAGGTTTAAAGAGTATTAAAATTTTATTACTTTTAAGATGATGGTATGGAACACCTAAAAAAATTGAAACCATCTAAAGATACCTATAGGTGACATATAGAACAAAGCATACAAACCTACAACAATAGTCAAAGAGAAAAGGTTAAAAGTGTGATAGTATTGTGGTTTGAATGTGATGATGGGCATGGATGTTACAAATGAGGTTTAATTTACCTTATATAATTAATTTAATCTATTTAATTTTAGGTATGTGTTGATTATAACCATACCCTAAGAGGTAAAATACAATCAAGAGATGTAGTTACCTAACATAGTCATCTAGTGACTTGAAGAGTTTTGGAAGTTTGGTGACATAGTATGTTATACACCATGTAATTTCATGCCTAAAAATGGTTAGGTAAGATATATATATTCCAATTAGGCCTTCATAAATTTTCACATAGTGGATAAGAAGGAGACACTCATTTAACTGACCTTTAGGGTTAATAGGCCTATTTAGGATACAAACCCTCAGTAGGAGATACAAGGTTATATACCATATTAAGAGGTAAGTGATGATGGATAATCATCATGATTCATTTCATGGAGGTTAATAATACATGATAAGTATTTATATTTTTTGGTAAAGTCACTTATGTGGTGTTTTGACCCAAATAAATTTCCTAGGCTCTTTGCACACAGATAGTCCCTGCCAATCAAGAGGAGAAATGGTGTTTTATGAGTTCTATAAGTGTGATAAGGTTTTAAAAATTTGTATAGAGAGTTTTAAAAAGTGTATTAAGATAATAATGGTCACCTAAAGGTCATACCATTGGTGGGCATATCCAATTTTTGGTCTCAAAACTTACCCACTCCATTGGTAAGGGGCGGTCTTAAGACTAAAGTGTCTTTTGGTATCAAAGAGTAGAATGAGTATTTATAAAACTAAAAATTGGTACTTGTGGAAATAAAAATTCATTAAAAATGTATAAAAACACTTAAAATTATAATCTACACTCAAGTTTTAGTCCAAGCTCCATTGAGGGCTAGCAAGGAGAGATAAGCACATAACCCCAAGTACCCTGACCAGTGTAACATTAGCACAAATAGGGGTAAAAATAACTTATAATACACATGGAATAATTTAAAGGTATTTTATATAGGTGTATTAAATATTAAAAATAGAGAGAGTGACTTCTAAAACCCAAAACTTAGATTACACCTCTCAAGTTAGAAAAGAGCTAAGCACCCAAGGAGTAAGTTCAAATACTTGTACCATGTATCAAAATTAGAATGGGGAGATAATAAATTTGGTATATATTAATATGTAAATAAATAATGTTTTAAAAGTGGAAGGAGGTAAGTTATACATCTCGTTTTTATGAACAATTGTTAAGACCTCAGACATGTCTTAAACCCTTCTAAAACCTTGATTATGACCAGTCAGGGGAAATAGACTTAAAATGTACCTATAATGCCACATATTAATATTTTAAAATATTTTATGTTGTTAAGGACTCCATGGATGTTTTCAACATGTTTTGTTTTATAATTTTACTTGTACAAATTTCTCCAAAAACCCTATTTTCATTATTTTTAGTGTTTTTTAGGTGTTCTGACAAGAGGATAACTTCACAATCATGGGATGCAATCATTTATGAATTTTAATAATTAATAAATATAAAAAAATTATATGGGAGATTATGGAAGTGTAAAAACTATGCTCACTTTTCAAGGTAATCCCAAATAAGCTCGAAATAAGACTAGGAAGCAAGGTGGTTTCTTGGTTTACATACTTGCAAAGGGTCTTAGGACACCAAATTTGGCATGGAGGATGGTCTTAGGACATGTAAAGTGAATAAAATAAAATTATTCATATTAATTAAGTTTGATGTCTATGTATGAAGATAATTCCTATGATATACTTCCTTATTATCCCTATGACGAATCAGACCAGCCTTGTCATGATCTATATGAGCCTTTTTATGAGCCTAATTAGCCTTATTAAGAGTTTTATCAGCACTATGATGAGCATTATCAAGTTTATCATGATACTTAATATTAAAAATATTACTCTTACATTCCTTATGAACCATATCAATTTTATGACTAGCCTTAACCTTTCCCATATGGCTATAATGTTGCATATGAGCATCCTTATTTCCAAGAAATAATGGATGAGATAGAGAGAAAAATACTAGCATATGCAAGAAAGGTTTTTTAAAATTCTCAATATGAGGAAGTGAGAGGGTCATTTAAAAATTTGTCTAATGATCCATAGGAGAGGAATGAGTTATGTATTATTGTAATGGAGAAGATGGAGGATTGGGAGAGGCAAAAAAGTGAGTTAAACCTAACCATACTCAAGTTGAGCCAAGGGAGCTTCCTAGTTAGAGTCAAGAGAAAACTCATATGCCTATTCAAGATCTAATTAAATAGCCTATTCAAGAGACTGAACCTTATTATATCTCCATTTCTTCCTTACCTATCCCTCAAATTCAAGCTATCCATGAGGATAAGGAGGTTTTAGATTTTGATAAGGTGATGACCAAGTGGAAGGAGAAGAATGAAGAGGTATTTAAGAATTTACATTTTCCTCCTCTTCAAGTCTCCCTAGATGATTCAATTGCCCTCAAAACTCTAAAATATGACTACAAGAAACCTCCCATGCCTCATACCCCCTCTTAATTGAATGAATTCCATCACCCGCCCACCATTTCCATTTTTCAAGAGAAGCCTATTCTATGGAGGATAGAGAATGAGGTTATAGATACATGTGAGATTCTTGGAAAGTGTGAAGAGGATGTTTCAAGTGTGTATGAGGAAGAGTTTTTCATTGATACTTCACTTGGGGTATAAGTTGAGAATTAGGTTGTAACTAGTCATAAATAAGATATATCAAGTGTGTAAGAGAGGGAAAGTCTTAATGTGGAATAAATCCATGAGATAGTACAAGATGATTTCATAAATGAATTTTAGATATATCCTATTGAGCAAGATCAGGATGACACTCAAGTTGATCTCATTTAGGTTGATCAAAGTGAGGAAATAAAGGATGATTGACATCTATACATTGAGTTTATTTAAGATATTGAAAACATTTGTAAGGATATGTTACCCATTGGAGAACATGATTATGAGAAGGTTGACCAAGAGTCACTCATTAAATACCATAATGTGGTTTAGGTTGACTATTCAAAGTTCTTTAAAGATCTTGATGAACTTGCAGTAGTTGATAAGAAGAATGAGGTTACTCAAGATACCATAGATACTCAAAGACAATCCTTAGATGAGGTATCACTTGATGATATTATAATTGATAATCAGTATGATAAAGATCCTAAATTAAAAGATGTGTTTGTCTTTTTTGGTGACTTGTTTGTTGTTGATGACTCACTTGAGGAGATGTTAAGAAAGTTGGTAGGCAAGAAGAGTGGCTCATCAGAGGTCATGTTCAATAAATACCTTGATTTTAATATGTGCCATCTCTTAGAGGAATTAATTTCATGAATTTACCTTTTGATCTAGGTAAATCATGTTTTGTATTAGTTGGTTTTATTAGTTTCTTGTGTTTTGTCCCAAATGAGTGCTTTGTTTGCACATTTACCTTGTTAATTTCCCTTGTTTTGTGTTTATTTCCTTATTTTGGAGGAGAACATTATCTTATTTAAAGTTAAAAGAGTATTCTAGTCATGAATTAAATATTTTACTATAATTATAGAATGTAAGAGTGGTTTTATGAGTTGAAAAGATATTCCAATGGTCTAGTTCTCAAGCATAGCAGTCATGCTTCCTAGTTGAGTCACCAAAATGTTGACAAGTTTTACCCCACAGGTTAAAATATCACCCTTATCATTTGAAACATTTTTTTTCATGTTTTTTCCCTTGTTAATTATTGTTTTAGTCTTGTAATGTCCTTATAATAGTCATCTGAAGCCTTGGTTAGTAGAGTTTAAGGTAGTTTTGATGAAATTAAGGTTTTGGTCACCATTATTATTTGCTTTTCTAACCTCCTTTGTGGCCATTTTAAAATTATGTCAAGAGGTGAAAAGAGCTCAAAACATCATAAGAGGCGTTATGTATTATATCAGATCCATATCATGTTGTGTAATTGATCTAATTGGTTGGTGATAGGTTTGACTAGCTTCATGACTCAATTGCTCGTATTCTAGGTCATTTTATGGCTTTTAGAGTGGGGTTTGAATGTGAATAATAATATAATGTCATAATAAAAATATGGTGTACAATTTTAGACATTAAAATTACAATGTATCCATTTTTAATTAGTTTTATTAGAATTATCAAGTGTTTTTGATAATTTTAGTGCCAAAAAGGCCTATTTTGAGGCCATCCATATAGTTATTCAATGAAAAATTGATCTACATGAATATTCAAGACCTTTTTTTTTCCATGAAAAATTAAAAAAATTATTTTAAATATTTTTTAAGTCATAAAATTAAGAAAACCATTTTATCTCCCATATCGACCTCCTTGGCAAATTTAGAAAGGTAGTTTTCAAGTGCTTGATACATATAAAGGAGAGAGAGTTAGGAGCTAAAAACTTGGCCATTGTTATGGGTCATATTAATATTGAAATTAGTGGAATATTTTTAAATATTTATGGCTTATTGTGTATTAAAAATCACTAAGAGTGATAGTAGGTCACTATGGTCTATCCATTTGAGAGGGATTCATTATTGCACATGTTTATCCACTTAATAAATATATGGAGAATAATGGTTTTTATGGATGTTTTTATAGGTAATTTATCTCCATATAATTATGGTTTCATTATCCAATTCATCTCTATGAGGTGCCTTCACTTGGAAGAAGAATGTCTTGATGAACATGTTCCAGTGAATCCTGTTACAAGTTTGGTTTTATCCTCATGGTGGTTACTCTATTAGGTTTATAAAACTAAATAAATCATATTATATCCTCCAAATCCATGTAATTAATGTTTTTTGTTTGAAATTTATCTCTTTCTCCATAATCTCCAAGTGATTTGCTTCTTGAGAGATTTATATGATATTTTTAGGTCTAAACTTCATTTTGGTTTGAATAGTAATAAGTAACATCAATGATCAACAATAGTAACACGTTTTATCTATTGTTTTGTTGAAAAATGGGGAACATGATCCAAATTTTTCATCTTTATCATGTTCATGAAGTGTCTCAAGCACCTACTAGTAGGGTATAAGGAAAACATGGATGTTTCAAAGTATGAAAAGATTATAATAGCTTTTGAGAAGACAAATTGGATGTATTGATTTTTTTTTATAAATTATACTATCCCAAATTAAAAGTGATGAAGTGGTAAATTAAATAAGTAACAACTTGATTCAAGGCTCATCTTGAGATGGCCATCTACAACCAAGTCAAATTGGCAAATATGCTAAGGTGAAGTGGAGACATGTTGAGGTGTAGTGAAAGGGTTTGAGATGTGAAAAGACCATTGAAGGACATATAATGATTAAAATATATCAATGGAATCCCTAATAGTGATAATTAATAAATACCCACCTCTAAATTCTTATACCTATAACCAAGACTGTACAATTGCATCTTACAAGCTTGATTGTGGTTAGAGAAGTTTTAAACTAGAAAATCACATATGAGGGTGTCTTGAGCTTCATAAAACACATTAAGTTTAGAAATTTAATGAAATTAATGAGAAAAAATGGATATATCATGAATATGTTTCCATTAATAAGGACTCACCTTCTTGCACATAGCTATGAGACTTCAGTGATTACATAGGTCATACATATTAGGGTAAACAAAAGTACACAATACAATGAAGGTTTATGAGGTTACTAAGAATCAAAGGTTTCTTCACTCAGTATGCTAATGGTATTAAGTATAAAAGTGTCATTTAATATTTAGGTAACCTATATATGGTGTTTTTCATGTTTATCATGACTTAAAACTAGGCTCTAAACACTAACACACAATCTAAAAGCTTCAATAATCGATTACTTACAACTAACTATGTAAAGGCATTATGAAAGTGACATAATAAGTATAAAGAGTAAGTTTAATATAATCAAATTTACCTAGGTGATATTTTATAAGCCAATATATGTATGACAATGTTCAAGTGAAAACACATGCACACCTATACCTAGTTAGGGAGTTGAAATAATTAAACTCCATGTCTAAGAAGCAAAGATGACTCTATTAGGATAGATTGGTCTAGATACTTCAATAAGTAGGAAGTAATGTGGAAAAAACCCTCAAAGACACCTTAATAACCTACCAAGGTCTCCAATTATTTAAATACACCTACAACTAATGAGTCTAAAATGATGTCTTGAGGCCTATTTGAATAAGAAGGAAAATTGGATAAGAGTGCATGGTGAGATTGAGTTTATTAGTTTTAATCAAGCCATAGAAGTTTGTAAACTTAAAACAAAGTCAAAGAGATAGTATGAAATAATATCTATCAAAATCTTACCTACATTAAAGCCTAATAGTAACATACAATAAATAGAATTCTTGAAACTTAGTTCACATGTTATAGACCTCATACAAGGTTACATGGTGAGTAGATGAGAAGTGTCTTAGGAACATGACAAGGAGTTAACAAACCCCTTTGGATAGTGAGAGTGAAAATACTTAATTTGGATATACTTCAAGATTTATATAAATATAAAGAGGCTATTTTAAGACCTTGAAACTCACATATACAAGTAACTAATCTTCACCTACAACTAAGGTGAAAGTATAGTCTAGTATACTATATGGTAAGTGGTGTATAAATAAGACTAGAGGCATGAGAGGAGTGTTAACTACTTCATAAGTTGTATTAAATGGATGAATAAGTTAATAATCCAAGTAATTGACCTTCTCAAGGTATTGAAGCATATAACCTCTTTTTTAGTATGTAAAAACCTTCCAAAACCACCTATAACCCACTTACAATACTGTGTACTTGAGGAACAATGACAAGAAGTGGTAAAGATTGTTGACAAAGTTTATTAAGGGAAATCTAAGCCTAGTTAAAATGGGAAATAGGTTCAAGGAGTATTTAATAATTATGAACCTAAAGGATAAGGCTCAAAACCTATTCATAGTTAAGTGACTCTAGAGGTAACCTATAGGCTTTTTTGGGGGATCAACAAGTTGGTTCAAATGAAAGGGCAAAGCATTTATGATTAAAGGGTTTGAAATATATTTGAGGACATAAACAAGGTTTAAAGAGTATTTAAATATAATTAATGTAAATATGAGGGTATTAAACACATAACACAATTTAAACCCTCTAAATATACCTATAGGTGACTTATAGAGCAAAGCATACAAACCTAAAATAGTAGTCAAAGAGAAAAGGTTAAAAGTGTGACAGTATTTGAGGTTTGAATGTGATGATGGGAATGGATGTTACAAATGAGGTTGAAGGTCCCTAAGATGATTTTAATATATTAATTTTTAGGGATGTGTTCATGAGAACCATACCCCAATGGGTACAATACAATCAAGAGATGTAGTTACCTAACATAGTCATCTAGTGACTTGAAGAGTTTTGGAAGTTAGGTAACATAGTATGTTATCGACCATATAATTTCATGCCTAAAAATGGTGAGGTAAGATATATATAGTCCAATTATTCCTTCATAAATTTTAACATAGTGGATAACAAGGATAAACTCATTTTACTGGCCTCTAGGGTCAACAAGCCTATTTAGCGTACAAACCCTCAGTGGGAGATACAAGGTTCTAGACCTTATTAAGAGGTAAGTGCTGATGGAGAATCATCATGAGTAATTTCATGGAGGTTAATGAAACATGATACGTATTTGATTTTTTTTTAAAATTCACTTATATGGTCTTTTTACCCAAATAAATTTCTTAGGCTCTTTGCATGTAGGCAGTCCCAACTAATCATGAAGAGAAATGGTGTTTTGAGAGCTCTATAGGTGTGATCAGATTTTGAAAATTCACTAATAATGTTAATGATTATTTTAATAAAATAAATTTCACCTAAAGGTCATACCATTAGTGGACATATCCACTTTTTTGTCTTAGACCTTTCCCACTCAATTGGTAAGGGGCAGTCTTGAGACTAAAGTGTCTTTTGATCTCAAAGTTCAAAATGATCATTTAAAGACCTCATGAGGGATCCTTGGAGCAGTAAAAAATCATGAATAAGGTATAAAAACACTAAAAATTATCATAAACGCTCAGGTTTTAGTCTAATACCCATTAAGGGCTTCAAAGTAGCAATAACACTCAGTTTTCAGTCGAAGAGCCATTGAGGGCTAACAAGGAAAGATATGCCTATAACCCAAAGTACCCTAATAAGTGTAACATAATAAAAAATAAGGATAAAAATAACTTAAAATAAATTTGGAATCATGTAAAGGGATTTTATATAGGTTTTTTAACTATTCAAATCATTGCGAGTGACTTCTAAAACCCGAAACTTAGATCACACCACTCTCAAGTCAAAAAAGAGCTAAGCAAGCCATCTAAGGAGAAAATTAAAATGTTTTTACCATATATAAAATGTATAATGGGTAGATAATACTTTTTTTATATCCTAATAGGCCATTAAATTAGTTTTTACAAGTGTAATGAGGTTAGTTCGATGTCCCATCTTTATGAACAATCGTTAAGACCTCAGGCAGTTCTTAAACCCTTTTAATACCTTGATTATGAATAGTCAATGTAAATGGACTTAAAATTCACATATAATTCCATATATTTATCCTAAAACCTCTTATATATTGTTAATTACTCCAATGAGGTTCTTTTAAAGTGTTTTTTTTGTTGATGTCACTTGTATGGATTGCTTCAAAAACCCTATGTTTCATGATATTTAGTGTTTTTAGGTGTTTTTAGAAGGGGATAACTTACCAATCATGGGATGAGTCTATTTATGAATTTTAATAACTAATAAATCTCAAAAAAATTCATGAGATATTATATAAATGGCCAAACTAGGCCCATTTTTCAAGGTAGTCCCAAATAGGCTCAAAATAATACTAGGAAACAAGGTGGTTTATTGGTTTGCATACTTATATAGGGTATAAGACCCCAAATTTGGAATTTATGATTTTATTATGAAATTTAAATTTAATCACATGATTTTTGATAGTTTCTCAAGTGTGGGTGGTCATTTGAGCCATATTTTTCTTTTAGGCCTAGGAAGATTAATTAGGCCTAATTGGAGAAGAAAATGAGTACTTCCACTTGGACTATGATCATAAAAGTTTGTGTGTATTTGTAAGGGGATAGAGGTTACTAAAAAATGTGCCCAATATTTCATTTAGAACCATAAAATATTATGTACAAGGATCTTTTTATGCTTTTAGGGCTATAAAGAATGGGTGTTGTAGCAAGCAAAATGGGAAAATTTGAATCTTTTGAGATACTTAACAGATAAAAATTCCTTGTTTCATGTCTGATGTCATGATAATAATCCATCCATGGTGGAATTTTCTTGGTGTAATGTAAAACATCTTCTTTCTCTCTCCTTTACGTTTTGTTCATATGGAAGAATCAAGTGTTCACAAGTATTAAATGATGCATAAGAGATATTCATAAGATTTATAAATATCCTTCTCACCTTCCACACCACTTTGAAGTTTAGAAAAATTCATATTTTATTTGAATAAGATTTCAAGGTTTAAAATGGTCTCAAATAATCCTAACATCTTCTTTCCCTTCAATGCCTAGTCAAAACACATAGTCAAAGGTGCACAAAGAGTCCTAATAGCCTCAACTTATCAAAGGGAGATCATCAGTGAAGTAGAGTAAGAATTAAAATAAATATTTTAATGTTAATTCAATACCTAATTTCAAGTAAATACATTTTATATTTAAGGAAGGCATTCAACCAAGAATATAGGGTTCTTGAGTAAGGATTTATGCATTGTTATTAGTCAAACTCTGGCAATTAGGGTTGTTGAACTCTTTAAGACTCATTAAAATCTTTAAAAAATGTCTCAACTCAAACCCTATACTATTTTTGATAATGATGAAGATATATCAATCAAATAATTCTACGTTGGAGTTTGAAAAGGACTTAGTAAAGATCATACTTCCTAGTTTTGTGGGTTCTTATCTCCTTCTCTCTCCTCTCTCTCTCATTCTCAATATATGTAAGCTAATTTTTGGAATTTAAAGAATCCTTTACCTAATTTTTGGCAAGGACATGTTTATAAAAACACTTATGCTTACCTATTTTTTAATGAATAAGATAAAATTCATGCCTCCTCAAAGATTGTTTTAGTGTATTTTCATGGTTTGTTAATGAATGACAATGATAACATAGACTTACTTTCATTTTTTACCTTCCTCCTTACCTATCTATAGGTGTTATCTCATCCTTATAGGTTTCATAGTGTGATTTAATCATCTTATTCATATGGTAAGTGAAAGATTTATTTAGTGTCTTTGAGAGACCTATTGAATAGGTACCTTAAATCATGCATCAAGCTTGAGCCTCTATGTCAAACATTATTTTTTAGAGACTCTCATTTGGGAAGTGAAACTAGGTTATGTTCTTATTCAAACTTATTAGTTCATACAATAGAAGTGGAGGACATATTTTGGTGTATAACCCTAGTTAGATAGGTTTTCCTTTGAGTTTACCTTCTTCCCTTTTCCCTTGCAATATGGTAGTGTTAAATAGGGATCCTAACTAATAAATCAAGGGGATATATACCTTATAATATGTAGATTTAATCCACTTATTAGGACACCCCAACCTAGGATTATATCCATGTTACTTTAGACTGTGAAGGCCTAAAACTTCTTTCACAAGCATACAAGTATAGTACTCAACATAACTCTTATCACTTAGATTTTCACCCTTTAAGGAGATATTTTAGATATCCTCATCCAAGTGGCATGATTGAAACACATCTAAGCTATGGGTAGCCTAAGAATGAGGTGAATCTCTAGATAGGTCTATCTCCATTGATGTACCACTTTTAGATCACTACTACACCTATGATTTCAAGGAAAAATGAGAGAAAAGTAAAAGTAAACAATTCTATAGGTAGTGATACACCAAATTAAGTGATAAATATCAATCAGATGCATGTCACACATGAGACCAAGGGATTAACTAGGCATACACTTCTCTAATTTGAATATTCTCATATCGATATTTCATTATGAGGTTAGGATGAATATTCAAGATAGGAGGACTAGACAAGAGGCCTAAAATGGAACTATTTGAATAGTCTAACTCATTCAACCTTGACACTTCATAAAAGACTTCACATGACCTACAAGAAGAATCTTTCAATCTATAAATAGGTGGGAGAATGATAAGGAAACAACAATCATCACTAAGTAAGATCAACCATTCAAGTTAACACACTATAAAAAATCATATAATAGGTAAAATTAGTAGTCTTTATTGATCCATGGTATTCAAATGAATATGGCTTCACCATACTCAAGTGGAACATATCTTACAAAGGCCAAAATGCATAGTTTTTATATAAACTTGAGAGAGAATATAAGAAATAAGCCCAAATGTCACAAGGACAAGTGTTAAGCTGAGAAAATGAGTTACATGTGCATGAGAAGGGAATGTGAAACTGATCATGATAAGTTAGGAAGCACAAGTGTCACCCCAAGTTATGAAACTCTTGAAATGTGGCATAATAATTCTCATTTTACATAAGAAAACTATCTTCATCATTCATCCCTATTTAAACATCCCAAAATTGACTAGGGATAGGTCTAATGATTGGAATAAGAGGGAAAGGTTACATACATGCTTCTCCATGCATTGGTTGCATTCATAATCACCTAGAAGCTTTTAGAAGTGAGCCATTACTACTTGTAGTTAAATAAATTCAATTTTATATCACCCCTCATACTTGGCATCAAAATTGGATTTATTTTCACATGAAAATCCATAAAATGGATTAATGACACTTGGAAATACCCTCCATGGCCTTATATTTCTCAGGTACACCTTAAATAGGCTTCCACTTGATGTTCTCACACTTCTCACTATCATGTTCACTATGTCTATTCTGATTGGCTGAGATGATAGCTCTTATAGAAACAAATTATAATTTTTTAAAAGTAATTAAATTGTCATGGGGAGTTATCTTAAGTCTCAATATTTCTTCCAAATCTAATTTCATCTCTTGAAACCTCCTATAACCTTCACAATGCATAAAATAGTCAAAATCACCAATTTTATACCTTGTTCATATAGATAGGTCAGCATAAACATTGATGGGGGGAATACATGAAGATTTTTATACATCATCTTATCACTTTAAATTCCATTTTGGTCCACTATAATATCTCTCCATCCTCATTTTCCCAATCGGGTCCTTATCTAGGGTTTGTAAGGGTTTTAGGTAGTTTTGACTTTTAGTGATGTTTGATAAAGGTCTAACATTCAAATCTAAACTTCATGCCAAAAAGGTGATGTTAAGGACCCTATATAAATTTTATTATATCCTTGAGTTTCCATGAAAATCATTCAAGTAGATATGAGCTTCCAAACCTCTCTTATCAAGCTTATTTTCTCATTTGCATAGGCCTAAGTTATCATAAAGTCCAAAAATGACATTTTCATGGATTGAACTACATAAAAATATATTTGAAACATTTTAAATGACCTAATAAACATTTATAAATGTATTATAATTCTCATCTCATGGTGGAAGTGAAAATGACTCTCCATTTGGCTTCTAAGCCTAACCATGCCTAATAAGCCTACCTACAAACTTGAGGGTTTAAATCAACTTATTTAGTTTAATCCTTATATTAAAGGTATATTATGTTTTTTTTATTTCATTTATCTTCCCACGTCACCATAAAATCCTCTAATCACCCCTTTTTATCTCTTCTTCTCATTCACCAACTAGGCCTAGTTGGAGCTTATTTGGTTGAGTTGTATGTCAGAGACTTTCAATCATTTTGAGAAGTTTGAGATTATGTGAGTGATTAATATCACTTATACATTTTAAATACACCTTAAAATTAATTAATTTAAGTCCTAAAATCCTCTTATCAAGTTTCTTACTCATTTTCACATCATTTGCTTGACTTGCCAAAACTCTAATTTTCCTAACTAACAAACCTCTGAGATAAAATAGTGAGGTATAGCCCTCATATTCAAGGAAAATTGAATGTTTTAGAAAATTTATCAGGAAATAAGGAAAATAATAACCAAATTTATGACCTTTATCATTCCATTTTACACCTCAATAGCATAAAAACCTAAGACAAACTTGGAGAAAGGGTGTTGTCTATAGGGGTTTCATCATATGAACTATGGACTGTATTGCATAACCTTTTATCTACTTTTTTTTAAATTTTAAAGATCATATATATACTATCATGGTAATAATTAAGGTTTTATATGTCTATTCAACACTCCAAATCCCTACATACCTCCTTCCATACCACGACTGGTAAAGACTGTCTTTCATCTCTGACTGCATTTATTGTTTGAGTGAGGTACCTATATGTAACCCTACTTGAATTAGACTTTGGAAACATTTAATAAGACCTATTAAAACCTTATTATATCATATATCAGTAATTTTAACCTATTCATTCATGTTTGGGCTATATCCACATCAAGAAATCCAACCCTTTTGCTCTCTACTCCTCATAGTCAACTATAGTTGATTGTGTGGGGTCTTTTAGGTGAAAATATATGATCTAGGCATTTATTACATGATTTATGTCCTCATTTAATATCTAAACACCATTATATATCTTAAAATTGTCCTTTTATTCCTATAGAGAGGTCTCTCACCAATGTTATCAAGCCCATTACTTTATGGTAATCCTTCAACCAACTTGTAGATACACATTTTTGATACAAAGGAGACCTGTAAGTGTGTATAGGGTCTAAATAGAAATAAATCATTTTTTTTAAAATAACCATTAGGTCATGAAATATCTATTAAACCATCTAAAATCATTCAAACTTGGTATTAAGGTCCAATATTACAACCTACATTGAAAAGATCCTTTTATAACTCAAAAACCTATAGATGATAATGAAAGAATTTAGTGGCTAAATGGGCAACTTTGAGGTGATCAACTACTAATCTCCACTAGTCATCCACCCTCCAAATTTTTAAAATATATTTTCTTATGTATGTGACACAAGACAAAGTCATTAATATGTACCAAGATCTTTGACAACTCTATTGTATGACCTTCAACAAATGGCCCAGACCTCTATTTTGTGCTTTTAGAGATCAAAGCCTTGAAATTATAGTCTTTGCCTTTGGAAGAGATTTTTAACCTTTATTAGAAATATATCATTTAAAATATACCTGATATGGTCTTTTAAACATACTATAATCCAAAAGTGAGTTTCACCACTTGTCTAATATTCTCTATACAAGTACCTCAGTTCCCTATTAAACCAATTATAGGTAGTTATTCTAATATATAGGCAATGAGGAGCCTTCAAGTAGTATGAATGATTTGTGATTTTAAATGATGTTTGAGCATTTTAAAATAGTTACAAATAGACTTTCCTCATTATCAAAAACCTTGCTTAGCTTAGACACTCCTCTTCAATATGATTAGTATCTATGAATGGCACCTATAGGTGTATTTTGAGTTGTATGTAGGTAGTGAACATGAAATATGAACCATAATCATGGAATATACCTTTATTATTTAGTTTATCTCCCCTAAATGTATTAAAATTAAGAATCATGATGTTTTAAAACTTGAAAAAAGATCACACTCCTCATTTCATTGTCTTACCTTCTTGTAGGCACCTGTAGGTGTAGTTCCATGGTGCAAACCGAGTAATGGTGGTTGAGTAATTAGTTGTTATAGTATTCATTATGATAATGAAAGGGATAAAATTAATTAATTTTACTATCAGAGTGTATTAAACCTCTCAAATCCATAATTATAGCCTCATGGATGTGTTAAATACTTTAACCCAACTCTCTCAATTGACTATGCATGGCAAACATGGAGAAAATTGACCACATGATAGTTATAACTAAAAATTTATGAAATTTTTCTTTGGAGAATGAGATTTAAAGGTGAAAAACCAAAGGAAAATTTAATATGTGATAATTAATCTATCACCACCTTCTAAATCCACCATCAAAGCATGAAGGTTTTAAAAATGATGGAAACCTACCAGTCGTCTTTAAACAAGACCAATCTATAATCAATAGATTATTTGCCTATTAAAACACCATGAAACATGAAAAAAAGAATGGGTTTAATTATTGGAGAGATCTAAAATCATTTATAATCAACCTCAACATCTGAATTTCATGAACTTCTCCAAACTAAAGCAAAACTTATAGGGTGTAGGAAATAATGAGAAGAAAAACACAATCAAATTGTTAGATATGTTTAATAAAGTAAATTTTACCAATATTAAAAATATTATTATAAAAATTTATATTTTTGATTTTATTTTCACCTCCCAAATGTGTTTTACCTAGAACTTATTCAACTAGTTATACCAAACATAAACCTACTGACCACTTTTATGTGTCTAAAAAGATGAAGCAGGAGTATAATGGTTTTGGACATTTTTTAGCACTTTCAAAGCATTAAAATTTCTAAGATGAGTATGAGTAAGATGAAGAGTCATCTCACAAACTTTTCCCTTGTGTCACACTCCCTTATGGGCCGTATAAGTGTCAAAATCCTCCTTTTTACTTGGTTTCTTGATTTTCAATTAGATAAATTCAAATTTTAGATTGGACTAACATTCTTGATAGGGAATATAACATCTTGGATGTTTTAAGGAAAACTAAGACACTTGGACACCTTGAAAACTATGCCCTTGCATTTATGACCCCTAAATGGATACTAAATGACATATAGATTAATTAGACTATGATCAAGGCTAAAATGACATTAAATTACATCAAAAGACTTTTAGTACACCCTATGACATTATATTAGACCCTAAAACATCTCAATATAAATTTTTACCTATAGGGTTCCCAATTTGACCTATAGGGTCAAATTTGGTCAACAATAACCTTTACTCTATGGATGGAGTGTCCTTATAAAACTGCACATAAGCAACTTTGACCAATTATGGAAAAAATGTCAACATTAATTTCAATCATTTTAAATTATTTAAATTTCAGATTTCGTGCACTAATTATATAATTTAACATGCTCATAGTTACAATTCATTCACTAGTAAATCACTCAAGTCAAGTTCGTGTAAAGATAAGGTGTATTATACACACCTAGGTATGTGTTTATTTCATTTAAACAAATAATTTCATTAATATATTAAAACAGGTGGTAAATATAGATACTAAAAATATTATTTATATAGTACCTCATTCTAGTACACTTTGAAAATACCTAACATGAATCTACATTTCAAATATAGACATGCCTACTACCAAAAGGCTTACATTCACTATCTATTTACTCCTATATCTTAGTGAAACCATTTTTATTTTTATGACCAAACCTTTTATACTATGGAAAAATATCAAAACCTAATTATTATCCTTCACTACTAGTGATAGAGCTGTACCAATTTTCTAGCTTCTTAAACACTTACGTTCCATATAGTCACCTACATCGATGCAAGTGTCTAATTTTACTAAAATTTTCCAATGCATAAAATTAATCCAATTTGAAAAATAAACATATCAAAATGGTATCCCTAAATTCTTTAGTGTGATATATTTTCAAAATGGATTGGTAAATATACAAGATCAACCCTCAATCAATCCTCACCTTATAAAAACATGTAACTCACAAGGAAACATACCAAGAAATAATTCAAGCATTAAATTTAGAAAACTTTACCTATTCATACCTATTTATATATCATTAATATGATCAATATTTTAAAAGGTATAAATAATTTGAAGTGTAGTTCATGATTCATATCTTTCAATTTACAAGCTAGGTAATTACATGTCTTTGCTTATCACACATTTCATACTTGTGCACAAACAAGCCGATATTTAGGTGATAATTAAATAATTTTTATGCTCTCTTTTGATATTAATATATGTAGGTAGTCCCCATTTATATAGGGATCCTTTTTGAAACTCAACAATGTGATCCCACTAACCTATTTTTACCACAGTCACTACGAGGGTAATGATCTAGGGTTTGCCCATTTGACAAAGAGTGAAAACCTATGAACATGATATAAATACACTATAATAAATTTTATGAAAAACCTAAAATGATATAATTGGTCACATCCATATATAGTAATTATTTTTTACATGTCACATACATTGATGTAATTATCCATATCTCATGTAAGCATTTGAGGAAATAGAAAGAATATTTAAAGAATCTAATGACTATTATAGGATCACCCTTTATTCCAATCCTAAAATATTATATATCATACCTACGTGACTGATGTAAAACAACTAAGTACAATTTATTTCCAATTCGTAGTAATATCTATCATTAACTATAATTTATTTTTTTGACAATATCAATTGTATGAATTTAGAATACTATGTGTTTGAGTTTTCTATTAATTATATTTCTTGTTATATTATTTCACAAACCTTTTGTAAAATAAAATATATTATTATTAACCATATATACACCACATATCTAAATTTAGGGTTAAACATTTGTTGAACATGACCTTTGGTCTCAAAACCCTACTTGACATAGGGTTTCCTATTTTTATTTGGTTTCTAATTTTTAAATTGAAAATATTTTCAAATTAGTTTTGTGTTTACTTTCAAGGAATGAATCATGTATGCATATATCATTTATTTAAAATTTAAATATGTAATATTAACTATTCATTATTATGCCACATACATGGACTAACTAATAAAAAAATACTCAAGAGAAGTAAAAAAATGGAAAATGTAAAACTTGTTTTTAAACTTGTAATGATATGGAACCTATGTACAAAATTATTATTTCACTCAATCATGTTTATTAATAAATAAATACATATATCAAAATATCATTATTTTACATTTTTAAATAATTAATTACTTATAAGGATATATTTTATGAGGCATTATGTAAAATCTAGGTACCAATTGACATAACATTGGATTATTTTGTAGATATTATGATATAATCATTATATTTGACACTAACTATAATCCTCAGGTTCATTCCCAAGAACAAGTAAGGGATCATAGGATTGGAAAAAAAATATGATGTACTAGTGTTGCATTTTGAAATGGTTTATACTATTGAGGAATAAATTAGGGCTACAACAAAGCATAAACTTGGAGTAGCTAATTAGAGAATTATTGATGTATTATTTAACAATAATACAAGCTTGGAAGATTAAATAGTGTAATTGAAATAAGTTTTAAGAGCGTCTAAAAAAATAATAAGATTCTCTTGTGCTAGATGATGAAGAAATTAATTATCTTCTATCTCATAGTGATTCTAAGATTGACATATTTGAGGCTATTGATAGGATAAGACATCAAGAGGAATGAGAAGAATGGTTGAGGTGAATACAAGGAAATAAAGGTGATGAAGCAATGGAAATGCTTCCTAGGTTGTTAGGGGAAGAATATTTAAAGCCTTTAATTATGGAGATGTATGCACATGCCAATGGTAATTCTGGGTGAAGGAAGTGGTCTTCATTAGCCATGGATATTCAACATTATTGTAGGGGTAAATGAGCTAGAGATGTATGCTCATATGGAGATCAATTAACAAAAGAATTTGAAAGGTTTTATCAAGATTGAGTTCTATAATCTCCCCAAAATAATGATTTGGGGAAATATGTTCATAAAACCAAAAGTATAATAAAATTAGGGCCAACAATAGGTGTGAATGAACCAATGATAGCACAGTGTATATAAGGTATATCAAGGAGAATAACATGTACATATCTTTTACTAATAGGTTAAATATTGTGAAATATATATTTTATCTCATCAGGTATACTAACATCAACTTCCATTGAGGAAATAAAAAATCATCCTAAGAGTTCTTCAATTCTAGTGTCAGCTTATGTTATGGAACATCGTGATCACTCTAATTCATTTCTTCCCACTAAAAGGTTCAAGGAAACCATAATATTGGAACTAAAGTAAGCTTATCTAAAATAAATGTTGATAATGTAGCTATATTTCTAGAAAAGTTTGACTTTACTAATAGATATATGAAAGTTGATAGATAAGAAAATAGTACTATTGAGAAGGATATAGAAAATTCTAATTTTGAATATTTAAATGAAAAGAATAATATAATGTGTAATGTAGCCACAGACCAGCTAGATAAGTAGGATAAACTTAAATAAATCATTAAAATTGACACCAATATTCATGAGTAAATAGAGGGAATAATATTGTATTAAAACTACCCTGGTGTACTATCTAATTGGAACTAGCAATCCAATTGGACTATGAGGTCTGAAAGAAGTCAAGTGTTTATGATTTTTATAAAAATTATAAATGTATTTGGGGTCTTTAGAGTAGTTAGACATAGAAGGGAGTGTATCTCATAAAATAGGTCATGGAACATAGGAGAATTAGTTTATTTTCCTTCAAATATTTTTATAGTGGAAGCAAAATTATAAAACATGATTTATTTGAGGTCTTTTTGTGTCTTGGGGCAAGACACCTATTAGGTTTGTGTGAGTGTTAGCATAGGTAAGGGAGTAATATTTAGTTATATATGCCATTTTTTAAAGGAGTGTGATTTATTGTTTGTAACAAAATATTTCATTATGTGTAAAAAAGAATATAATACATAAATAGAATATTAGATCTCAATAATTAAGGGAAGTTAGATCCCAAGAATAAATGGAATTATTGAATGGGAAACGGAAAAGTCTATAAAGAATTATAAATGGAGAAGAAGAAGTAGACCATTATATTTAATAAAAGAATATCTTTTGGGTCTCATTATAGTTGTTTATTCTCCACTATTAGTTTATTATTATAGTTTATTTAATTTTTATGTGAAAATGAATTTTGTTCATTCTTTTTTATATACTATAGCTAACATGCCCCTTGTATGAGGTCTCCTTAAACTATTTTCCCTATTGATTTTTTTAATTGATCTTGTGTGTGTTTTTGATTTCTAGATAATCTTGTACTATTACTCTCTAGATGTTTCCATGATTTATATCATGCTTATTAGGACTTGATATGAATGCATACTCCATACCTCTTTGCTATATCTACCTAGACATATTACTCTTATATGATACATGATCCATACACAACTCATACAATTATCTTATCCTTTTTAGGTAATGTAACTAGAAGATTCTACTTCCCCTCACCTCAAAAAGTGGGCATATAAATGGGGGAATATATTAGAGGCATGGATTCCACATTTTCATTATTTCATATTGCATTAGGGACATGTAGAAATGCATGACCTCCACACTTATTCAATACTAAACATCTCTATATTACTATTGAGACATGCTACGTAATCATGTTATCCACATTTGCACTAGTTATTAGACTCTATAGATTCAATGGGGGAATGTCATATAAAAATGTCCTCCACAATTTCACCTATTTATACTTAACCATATTTCACACTTATATGATCTATATACACACTTGTGGAAACATTTTATACCTCGGTATTGTTATCATGCCTAGATTATAGCTTGAAACAGATATGAGGTGCATATTCCATGCAAAGTGGGCATAAAATTTTAAAATAAAAGTATTTTACAAAATTTGAATACTATTATAGACTATTATTATACCCATTATTGACTATTGTGGATTTTTATTAAGCCAATATACTACAGTAGTTGGTTCATATTTGTAATGTTGAGTTTATTAAATCACTCAATCTTGACAAACTTATAAGCTATATTTGATTAAATTTTATAAATTTACCAAACTTATAGGTTGGATTTGATTAAATCATCCAACCTCACCTATATATATGTATTTATGCATGGATTCATGCATGCATGAATGTATATGTATATGTATATGTATATGTATATATGTATTTATGCATGGATTCATGCATGCATGTATGTATATGTATGCATGGATCAAGTCACTCATACTCACCCAATTATGCCCATATTTAGGTTACATGATTTATATGAAATAACCACAATGGTCATGTTGAAATTCACCCATACACCAAGGTTTAAGGCATGATTCCTCTAATCTATCTATATATATGCACTTTTAGGTTCATAGTTTTCCTAATATTAGAATGAATTATTCATAATGAGAAGCCTTTTTAAATGAAATGGCCAAAATTCAAGATGGTGGCATTGACACACAAGTGTATTGCTAACATTTCTCTTATTACTTTCAAGAATTTTAAATTCTTTCAATTCAATATTTAGTACACTTACTATATAATATAACATGCTCTTGGTTTTAGTTCAGTCACCAACAAATCACTTAAGTTGGGATCACGCAAAGACAAGGTGTGCTATATATACCTAGGTATGTGTTTGTTTCCTTTAAACTAGTAATTTCATTACTAGATTAAAGGAGGGGAAAATATATAAACTAAGATATGATTTATGTAGTACCTCAATCCTATACACTTGTAAAATACATATCATGGTTGTAACTTTCATTTAAATACATGCCTGGTGCCAAAAACATCTCATTCAATATCTTTTTGTGCTGAATTTATTATATTTTTATCCTAATATTGTTATTATAATGACTAAGCTTTTATACTGTGAAAAAATATTTGAACATGATTAATATCCTTCACTACTAGTTTTGGACATATACCTTTTTTATATCTTCTTGGACACTTGTGTCCTAGATAAACACCTATGTTGATGTAAGTGTCCACTTTTATTATAAAGTATCCATTACCCAAACACCATTTAGTTTAAAAAAATAAATGTATCCTAAAGGTTGACCAAAGTCATTTAGTGTGAGATATTTACAAAAGGGATTAGTGTGTGTGTGTGTGTGTGTGTGTGTGTGTGTGTGTGTGTGTGTGTGTGTGTGTGTGTGTGTGTGTGTGTGTGTGTGTGTGTACACACACACACACACACACACACACACACACACACACACACACACACACACACACACACACACACACACACACACACACACACACACACACACACACATATATATATGATTTAGTGTGATATATTTACAAAAGGGATTAGTGTTTGTGTGTGTGTGTGTTTATATATATATATATATATATATATATATATATATATAACCCTTATTCATTCCTCATCTTGGAAAAAATTGGAACTCACAAAGAAACATATTATGTGTTTTAATCAAGTGTTCAATTGATCAAACCTATCGTATTCATCCCTATTTATATATCAATCATAAGAGAAGTATTTCCATGCATCTAAATTATTTTAATATCATTTCATGATCCATATTTTCCAAGTTACAACCTAGGTCATTTTATGTCTTTTCTTATCACACATTACATCCTTATGCACACATAATCCAACACATAGGGGAAACTACATAAGTCTATGGACATATTAAAATTATTTGATATGTAGGCATCACCCATTAATAAATGGGTCCTTTAGTAAGCTTGACACCATGATCCCACTAACGCATTTTTCGCATAGTCACTCCAAGGTTAAATAACTAGGGTTTTATCATATTGAAAGAAAGACAACTTGTGCCCATGATTTGAATACATTAGAATAAATGTGATAGAAAACCTAAAAGGTTCTAGTTTGTCTAATCGATATCCAGTTGGTATTCCATACAATACACCTAATTCAATGTTAGACACATGTGTCGATGCAACTATCCATATTTGATGCAAGCATTTGAAGACATAGTAAGAATATTTATATAATTTAGTGACTATTATAGTATCACCATATAGCCCACTCCCAGCATGTTCTATATCATACATACATTTGTATAGTAAACTAGATGAGTATCATTTATGTCATATTCATTATGATATCTATCAATAATTATACTTTACAATTTTTATCAATCTCAATTGTATGAATTTAGAACACTATTTTTCTATGTTTTATATTAATTGTCCTCATTATATTAGTTCAACACACTTTTGTAAAATTTAATCTTATCCCATTAACCCTATAGAAACTACATATCTAAATTTAGGGTTAAATAAGATGAAATAGTAATTTTTAAGGAAAGAGATACATTCATAGTGTAATCAACCTAGATGGAAATATATGCACATTATTACAAGTTGATTTATTTAGACATAAAAAAAATTAGATTATCTCCTCATAAGTAGTGGACAAGGAATGTTCATATCAAACCAAAGCTACATAAGATTATTTTGGTGTTGTGAAAAACTTACTCATAATCTAAAGAAATGGGATTTGAGGTAATAAATAAATTTTTTATTCTATTGGATCCCACTCATCAAAGCTAAAGTGAACTAGACAAGATTATAAAAGAGGGACTGAACTATAAATTAAATCATCTATAGAAGAAGTTGAACTTAATTAAATCTGATTTGAAATGAAAGCATGTGGTCTCAATACTACTAGTATAGTTGAGGAAAGTTGAGCCAATTTCATTAGTATGGTCTATGCAGTTGGTGACATAGAGACATTATAAATTGATTATATCAACCTAGAAAATGTAATAGAAAAAGATTTGGGTACATAAATTGACTATGATAGGATGGTGGATATAGTTCAAGCATATTTAGGTAAAGGTGATTGTAAAAGGTTGGATGATAAAATTGAAATAGAACAAGACAAATAAATAGATTATATTGAGTTTATAGATGTAGTTAGACTTTAACTAAAGAGAAAATAATGTACCAAGTTGGTTGATATAGTAAGAATCAAAGTGATCAAAGAAATAAATTTTACCAAGCTAGTCAATAAAAGTTGTAAAATATATAACTATATTAGGTTGGTTGATATAGTTGGTTTATCATAAAGTGTATACACACAATATTTTTAAATTTAATCATTTACTAACACTTTCTCTCTTGCAGGAACCTATTGAGTTTCAACATCTTTGAGTGCACACCTTGAAGGGTGCACTAGGAAATGGGTGGGTAAACTATTGGTGCTTCACAATATTATTGTGGCTTTGTATCATTCCTACTATTATCCTAACTGAACTATAGTGTCTATACATTTAACTCATATGATGTCTTCTTAAAATATTGAGATATGGCTAAGTCTAAAATCTAATAGGACCCTTCAAAACATATAATTTTCATTATAGCTCCTAGAGGTCTAAAATAACTCTCAAACATCCCAAAAGTATATAAATAAAACATACTTAAAGTATAATAAATTATATGTACATGTATAAATGTCAACTTATACATAAATGTTTATTACACACACACACACACACACACATACACACACACACACACACACACATGCACACACACACACACACACACACACACACACACACACACACACACACACACACACACACACACACACACACACACACACACACACACACACACACACACACACACACACACACACACACACACACACACACACACACACACACACACACACACACATGCACACACGTACACATGCACACATGTGTGCATGCACGCATGCGCGCACACACACACACACAAAACACACACACACACACACACACACACACACACACACACACACACACACACACACACACACACACACACACACACACACACACATCTTGTTTCATCACCTTTCATACCTTTATCCAATTCCATAATAAAATCCAACTCTTAATAGCCCCTAAGTAATAAATAATCCACATTTCCTACTAATTTTTCTAGTCAAATAATTTTGGTCAATCATCCTAATATGTTGGCAAGGTATGTAAAATCCTAAGAAGTTGACCTAAACAATCATATTACTTAGTTTTTACTACTAAGTTAGCTTGGATGACATTATTGTGAAATGTTTTCCATGCATTATAAAACTAATTCATCCTAGATTACTTAATTTGAGGCCTAATAATTACTTTTAAAACATGATTGTGTTTGCTAATCTTATCAGTTGAATTTTTAAAAGGGGTTGGGAGCTATCCTTTTCTATACATACAAGGATCATATCAATCTAATAGAGAGTAACATTATTTTTACATCATTATAGTTTATAATTATATTAAATATGAATTTGAATGAGCCTTAATTAGGGTTTTATAGGGAGAAAAGATTACTTATCTTGTGGGAAGTATTCAATGCAAAGTAAGAATATTTAATCCTAGAGCTGATTTATATAGTGTGATCCTCATAAATCCACAACAACCTCTTTCAAATCACCATTGGCCAAGGGAGAGATTTAAACTCAATAAGTTCACATAAGCTAAGTACTCCTAAATCTTTCTATTTCAATTGATATATAGGTATTATATAGGTGATATGTGTTATAAATATATAACTCCTTTCTTGTATTGCCTCTATGCTTAAACTTAGTGTATATTAAGCATTTTATTTGCTTATAATATTTAATTTTAGCTGATCTAGACCCCCATTTACCTTTTATGATCCCTTAATTATTTATTGATATTTAACCATCACCTTTTATACCATGAGTTTTGGGGAACATTAAATTAGTTTTATTTTATGTACTTAGACATAACTAGGGTTATTTCATAGTGGCATTTTCATAGAGGCTTTATAACCCTCTCATTTGGTGTTGTGTGGTAATAAATCCCCTAGTTAGGTTTTGCATATCCAATTTTGTCATGCCCCTAATATCAACATGTATTTTAGTTTATTAACTTATTTGATCTTGGATTTTACTAAGTCGTATAAGTTTTATATCTATCTTAATTTGTTGCATCCAAAAAGAATAGAAGTGATGATTTATTCAAATCTAATAGCCAAAAAAAATGTAGAGTATTGTCATGGAATAATCTATAGGTTGGATAAATAATATGAGGTTTAAGAGGATCAAGATCAATGCCAAAAATAATACTATTTATGTTTTTCATGTTCACCATGTTTTCATCATTTTTGGAAAAATGAGGGTTGAGTGTGGTCTCAACAACATTAGTGGCTGGTAAGGAAGGGTTTTAATTTTGATTTTGATTTTTATCTTGTTTATTTGGATTATTATTTGGAAGAGGCTTGGATTATATGGTAAGGAGAGAATTGGATTGGTGGATTGCTTCACATTAGACCTTAAAGTCATTAGCCTTATCTCAATTTAATATCATAAGTTTTAAGACACTCTCTAATCATGCCTTCATGAACAAAGTTTAGACCAAGAAAAAATTCAAATGATATAAGTTTAAGTTGATTAAAAGTTTCATGAGAATTACCCCAATTTGAGTGAAACCAAAAATAGATATGGGTATTATAGACACTACAAAACTGTACACTTGTAGTTCTAGGTCTCTAAATGCCTAGAGACCACCTTAAATCCTCCTAAAACCTTCCTAACCCCTTATTCCACTCTCCTAACTTAACCAAATTCCCTATTCTACCAATTTATATTAAAAAAGTATTATTTGAAAACACCATTCAAAAATAGTTTTTGAAATCACTATTCACAAAACACTATTTACCATCACTATTCATTATGGGACCCACTTTCACTATTCATGATGACATGGAAAATGACATGGAATGTGACATATCATGTGACATGGCATATGACATGACAAATGACATGGCATGTGACATGGTAAAATGATGTGGTAAAGTGACATGGCTTGGTACCCCACCTTTAGCCCTTTTTTTCCAAGATGCTTAATGACCTCATTTAAGCATCACAAGGGTCCCCACTTGAAATGGGTCGAATTTATCCTTAATGGTAAGTCATTTGACTTGGTTTTAAATTTTCACATGAAAATAGCCTTCAAAATTGACTTACCTACCCCTTTCACACCTTGGGAGAGACAAACAACCCCCATTTTGGACTTCTTATCCCCAATAAGAGACTTATCAACCCAAATTGGAATCTTCACCCACCTCACCTTGACTCACCCATACCCCCTTGAAAAATGGCACCATATTTGGTTGGATAACTCTTAAAAGTCATAAATGAGGAAAAATAAGGGTGTAACAAAGTCTTCAGTCCCATTTTCAAACCATGTGCACAATTCCTTTTAAAATTGGGCTTGCATGCAAGGTAGGGAGACTTGATAACCCCTATAGGAATCTTCCACCAATCCCATCCTTGACCTTGGGAAAAAAAGTTCCATACTTCCAAGATGCCCTCTTTTGGCATGTTTTCTAACAAAAAAACTACAAATATCCCCCCCACCCCCCCACCTCTCCTTCACCCAATAAAGAGGTTGAAAAGTTAGAGTATTACTGCCCAAATTTTATTGTAGGTGTTCATCCATTTCAAGGAGGCCATTAATATTCTACATCTTGAAGGAAAATAATTCAAAGTAACGAATCTATACCAAAATTTCCTCAAGACAACTTCATCAACAATCTTCAACAAACCATCTTCATCAATAGTCATCTACAAACATTGAGGGGAGTGTATTGACAACCATCCAAGGAAGCTTTAACTTCTTGGATCTAGCATATGCTAGGTGGTCCACCCTACATCTTTATCTAACCAACAAGCTTGTGGTAGTGTTTTATTATGATAGGTATTCCTTCCAATACAAAAAGGATTTCTCTCTTCATCTGGTCATCAATGAGCACACATTTACTAGGTACACACCCTTCATTTTGTATTTTTATCTTTTTTCATAAAAACTAAGAAAAAAGAAAAAAATTATAGAAACATTTTGGCACACCTGATGGGACCTAGCATCATCTAGGTTCCCTTTTATTCCAAATTTTCATAGTTAGAATTTTCATGCTCTCTTCCTTTATTTTATGCTTGTGAAATCAAAAATCAAAAATTTCCTTTGGCATAAAGTAAATCTTTACATTATTTTATGTTCATCAAATGAAATTTGAAATTTATTTTAGCATAAAGTAAATCTTTGCATTATTTTATGTTTGTCAAATTAAATTTGAAATATAAAATTTCTTTTAACATAAAATAAATCCATGCATTCATATATTCTCATCAATTTACAATCTAAAATTTACTTTGGCATAAAATAAACCTTTGCATTATTCTATGCTCATTCAAAGACATCAAAATTTTCTGTTGGTTTAAAATCAAGTGCATTCATGGTTTTTTTACTTAATTAGTAAGTAAATTAATCATATATTCACTTTTATTATTCACACACAAACTAAACCACTTTCATAATCAACACACCAAAACAATACTTGAGACAAGGTTTGACTTAAATTTCATCACCAAGTGGCAATCTTACCCCTACCTGGTTTTCATACTCAAATTTAATCACGAGGGGTTTAACCAAATCCATTCTCTGGTAGAGTATAAACTTTGAATAAATGGTATATTTTGGCTAAATAGCTTGGCTCAGCTTCAGGTTCCTAAAGTGTGGGGATCAAGCCCCCAATATGAGGCTATGTACCAGGTTCAATGCAAAATTGACTCTTAAGTTCCTAAACATCCTAAGACTAAACTAAGATGGCTTTATTTAGGAACTTTTTAAGATAATTCCCTTCGTACTCATTTAAGTCTTAAGCTAACAAGAGATAATTAAAACTCCAAGGCTTAATGTTATCTAGAGCATGTTGATTTCTTTTCTTTTTTCAACTGCTTCTTATTTGAGGTGTGAGGTTCAACTTCCTCTCTTTGGTTTCTCACATGGTCTTAAGTTGACTACAGGCAAGAAACCAAACCAACCTAAGCCCACATCCTTCCTCATCTTTACCCATGGAGTATGTCTTAGACATCAATGTGACACCCCATGATTCTCCTCATATGCCTCATTCACCTAACAGACCCTCTATGGACCCTGAAGGGGATGCTAAATTCATCACCTATCTAGTTAATAACCTGATAGCCTTGCAACATTACCTTGCCACCTTAGCCATTTACACCCCAACCTCTTCCATCCCTCTCTTGAATTTGCCTTATGGTATGCCACACCACTTCATCATGGCTGTCACCTCTACCTGACCCTTTGTTTCTCATGATTTTTCCTCAACTCATGGCCCTCTAATAGATAAAACCCAATTGAATATCCTGACCATCGCTCAAGCACCCTCAACCTTGACTAACTCATCTCACATGGAGGTGAGTTTTCCCCTTCCCATCAATACCCTATGAACCATGGGTCAAACTTCCACTACTCATTCCTCTTCCCCTCTTACCACTATCCAACTAACCAACACCCCTATTTAAAACCTAGTGCTTTTGATACCCCAAACACTTCCTTTGATCCGAACTAGGGTAACCTCTCAAACCCAACCCTTTCATACTTCCATTCACCCAACCATAATTATTCCCCAACAAATAACATCCACTACTTATCAATATGTAGCTAACCCACAAAGCCATATATCTCCCCCTACCAATTCATTCATACCACAAGTTCTTATGGGGTACCCCCTCAACAAGCATCAACCTCTTACCACCATATTCCCTCTCCCCAACCATCTTATCAATTTATCAATTCTACAATTCCCCTAACCTAACCCCAAACGGATCCCTATGGCGGTAGTTGTTGTGTTAATAATGAATCCAGAGGGGCTCTGTTTCTGTTGTAACCCCAGGGGCTCGATTGAAAATGTGTTTTTTGGGGTTGGTTGCCAGATCTAGTTTTTTGCCATTGACTTCCATCTGTGGGATCATAGCTCATGAAGAAGTGCTTCAAGATGTATTTCAACAAAATATGGATTGCCAAGGCAGTGTTGCCTCTGTGTTTTGTAGAGGGGGAGAATGGGCTGACAATCGGATGGAGGTCTGGAGTGATGGCGGTGCTGGTTCTGGGGTTTGTTTGGTTGGGGATGGGGTCTGAAGGCAGACATTAATATGGCTCCCATATACCCCTTCTCATGTTAACGTGGCTCTAAAATGTGTAGATCTATTATTGTGTGGACTTTTTAAAGGTTACAGGTCTTATAAAACCTAGGTTCCTGTTTCAGGTCGTAGTGCCTGGTTTTTTTGTTTAGGTTTTAGGTTCTTGAAAAACCTAGGGAAATTTGTCTGGTTTATCTTAGGGGTTTTAGGTCCATGTAAAACCTAGTTTTTCTACTGTTGTTCAGTGGGTTTGCCTATCCAGGCAGCTTTTATTGTTTTATTTTTTGATTTGTAAAGGGTTTCAGGGCCCCTTCAAAACCTATTTTTACCTTAATCTAAAACCCTAAACTAACTTGGTCAAGATGTTAATCGACAAAGTTAACAATATTGAATATTCATTTTTTATGATCCAACAACCTCCTTACTATGACCAAATATGTAATAAACCCATCCATCCATCCATTTGTCCCAATCCATGCCTACCCTCCCCAATGGGAAATCCCAAAATTTACTAAGTTATAAAATAAGGAAGACCCCCAATAACATCTTAAGGCATTCTAGCACTCATGTTACTTAATTACCCATGATGACTCCTTACATCTCCACACATTCCCCATGTATCTATCAGGGCTAACCTTAGATTGATATAGTGCCTTTCCTAAGCATTCTATCATCTCCTTCACTCAACTAGCCCAAACTTTCTTGGAACACTTTTCAATCAATATCTCCAAGAAATTCTCCATTAATAACCTCTACTATATCTATAAATATGAAGATGAGTTCATTGCCAACATTGTCTCTCATTAGAGAAGCTTAATAAACCAAATTTCCTCCCCCTTACCTCAAATAGAACTCATAGAGAACTTTTCTCAAACATGTGCAAAACACATTTCCTCCATGTTGCGTGTCCAAAGTTTTTGGACATTTAATGAAGCCTTTATCATGGCTCATAAACTAAAAAATAGAGCCATTGAAGAAGGGTAGTTAAAATTGAAAAATAAAAACTTAACTTATAAACCCAGCAAGCTCTCTTCATCTAAACCCAACAACCTAACCAATATCAATACCAAGAACAAAGTGACTACCAATGCTATTGTCCTCAAAGCCACACCTCTACCATCTACCAACCAAATAAACTGTAGAAATGAAACCTATAACTCCTCAAATCCTTCAAACCAAATAAATAAAATGTGTAATAATCAAAAGTAATTAACTCCACTTAGAGAACCATATGCTTCTATTTTGGAAAATTATTAAAAGCCAACATCATTCGAGTTACACCAATTAAACCACCTCAATAGTTTTATCCTTCTCACCTCATGCTGGGATGGCATAATGAGAATGACCAATGTGTCTTTCATCAGGTTGTAGGGAATTATATTAATAGATGTAATACCTTTAAGAATATTATCCAATCCCTCATCAACAAGAGGGAGAATAGATAAGATAACCCTAATGCTCCACCAAATCAAGCTCTCAACATATTTAGATAGCCTTTTCCAAACCATTCTCTCACCAAAAATGAGATCAATAACACTGAATTCTATCCCAACACCCATACCAATAACATGGTTCATGACATGCTTGATGACAAAGAACCTACTCATGAACCCACCAATTCCCCTCAACCTATAAAAGAAGTAGAGTTACCTTCTACCCCTTTGAACACCCAAACAAAATAAGTAACCATACCCAAACCTTTAATATAAGCTTCCACACTTATCTCCCCTATTATAGAACCATCTATTCCCTCTTTGAAGGCTATCTCACAAGAAAATCTATCCTCATCCACTAAACCCCTAATTATGGAACCTTCTTCCACAAGCCAAGACAAGGGTGAGAAAACCAAAATAGAACCCCCAACCCCTTCTTTGGTGAACCAACCTAACACTTATAAAACCTCTACCCAACCATCTAAAAGCTCTGCTAAACCAACCAACCCTTAAGTACTTGAAACAAATAAAGTAGCTAAACTTCCTTCAAAACTAACAAAAATAACCAAGGTGATAAAACCACAAAAGAACCCAAAATCCTAAATTTTTCCTCCTTCAACCTTGCCCTCCATCTTGAGTCCTCATCCCTCTACCATGAGCATGAAGCCCATTATTTATACCAGAACCCTACCACCTCTACTAGTTACATTGTCACACTTCCTTTCTAAAATATCTCTCCTACCAACATCAACAATTCCTAAGCTACCTACCTTACCATCCTCTCCTTATATCTCATCAATCGTATTACCTAAACCAAACCATCAAACAAACATAACAACTTAAAAGCACCTATCACCAAAAAATCTTCTATTTGGACACCCAAACCAAAAACCACCAAAACCCTAGCACCTTTAATGGATTCATACTCAACCATTCTCTAAAGGTTATTGAAAACATCCTCCTTAACCTTATTACTTCTCAAATGTTTCCAACCTATCAAAACTTTTTACCCTTCACATCCTCAACTAAAATGGTTTAATGTTAGCTTAGTCTATGCATACCATAAGACACCTAAACATGACACAGAGCATTGAAAATATCTCCAAGAACTCATCCATAACTGATATGAGGATAATATTTTATTAGATGAACCTCCCTTAACCAAGCCAACCCAACTTAACTAACAAACCAAAACTACCCCACCACTCATAACTTCCACAGTAAAAACTAATTTTAGGAAGGCTCCTAAAATTAAAAACCTATCACCTCCAACACCTTTGCATGAATAATATTCAACCATTTTACAAATGTTATTTTAAAATTCTTCCTTAACTTTACCGCCTATCAAACCTTTTGACCCTATCAGAAATTTCAACCCCTCATGCCCAAAATCATCATGGTATAATGACCACCATGTGTGCTCTTACCATAAGATACTTGGCCATGATACAAAACATTGAAAGGCTCTTAAAACCATTATCTAATAGCTTTATGATAAGGATAATATGTTACCAAATGAACCTTTGTTGAGCCCATTACCAACCCAACCATCAACCAAACCTACCCAACACTTGCCTATTCTCCCATTCTCACCTAAGAGTAAGGAGGAACTGAAGTAACAAGTTGAATGAACACTTCCTTTTATCCACACCATCTATAGGGTTACCCACTCTCAGGTCCAACAAAAGGATAAGGTAAAGCTTAAAATGTCCATTCCAAAGACATACCCTTTAAAACCTCAACATTCTATCTGAACCCAACCATAAACACCTTCAATTTGGGATCTTTTTCCCACCCATGCAAATATTAAATTGGGGGAACTTTCCTTCCATAAATATTTAACCATTTATTAAATTCAACCATACCTTAACCATTAACTAAAATAACACTTAGATTTTTGCCTCAACCTATCAACCAAACCTATCCATCAACCCAACTTGAACCAAGTGGTATATCAAATTAGGGGAACCCATTTGGACACCACCCAACCTATTTGGGATTCAAATTCTCCCATTAAACCATTAGATATTACGCTTTTCCATAAAACCTAACCAACCTTACCTTAAACCTCAAGAATTCAATATTGAAGATCTCATCCTAAGGGAAAACCAACATGTGACCGACATGGAGAAGAGTAAATGAGGCAAGTTTGATTTCAATTGGAGTAGACCCTACATCATCACCCATAAGTATGGATTATGATCTTATCATTTTTCCTCTCTTGAAGGAAAACCAAAACTTAAGCCTCTCAATGCTTCACATTTACATCCATTTTTTTGTTAAAGAAGGATCAAGATCACCTACTTGTCTAACTTAAGCTCATCCCTTGATTATGAGATTTTAACATTCACCCACCTTCCTCTTCCCCTTTTGAGGATAATGAATTATAACATAGAACCATGTGATTAACCATCATGGTCATAGCCTAATCCTAAATATGGGTACCACGGCTCTACCCATAGCATGGTTCTCATGGAATACTTTTCATCTTCAACAATATGGAATCCCATGGTCATTGTCTCTCAAAACCACACCCTTTAAAATACCATTAACATTCTTGTGTAAATTCTACCCTGATGTTGGTTGTTTTTTACCCAACCTATTTGCATGTTTTATGATGCTCTCATCATAGTCTTTTTAACTGGGCCAACTAATTTTTACATGTTGAACATTTAAACATTTAATATTTTTCACCACCTAATACATGACCCAACCATTAGTGTTTTACATGGGATAACTTCCAATTTTAGTTACCCACACATGGGATCACTTCTAAATTAGGATACCCACATAGACACCACTCTTTTTGTTATGAAGGCTAGCCAGTGTACCTAGCCATTATAATAATGGTCATGTGGTCTATTGGTCACCTATCTTCTTAGCACTAAGCTTATTTTACCAATGTTGGTAGCTTTATTCTTTGCACAATCTTAGATACCATGCTTAGTAACATTTTATGCACCTATTACCATCTCACATGCCTCACTACCTTGCAGTAGCACCTGGTGCTTCCCCACCAGCTACTTATCAAACCTACACCTGATTTGGCCTCTCCTAATCAACTCTTAATTTGAGGGGAAACACCTCCTCCCATTCTCTAGGTACTTTGACCTTTGACCAAACAATATAATATTTTTTCAACTTGTTAATTCAAAGTTGCATAATAAAAAGGGGCAAAATGTAGACACTAGAAAAATTAACACTTATAGTTCTAGGTGTCTGAATGCCTTGGGGCCACCTAAAATCCTCATAAAATCTTCTTGACCCCTTATACCACCATCATAACTTAACCAAAGTCCCTATTCTACCCATTTTTATTCAAAAATTATTATTTCAAAACACCATTCAAAAATAGTTTTTGAAATCACTATTCACAAAACACTATTCATGAAACACTATTCACTATGGGACCCACTTTCACTATTCATGATGACATGGAATATGACATGGAAAATGACATGGCATGTGACATATCATGTGACATGGCATATGACATGACAAATGATATGGCATGTGCTATGGTAAAATGACATGGCAAAATGATGTGGCAAAGTGACATGGCTTGGTACACCACCTTTAGCCCCTTTTTCTAAGATGATTAATGACCTCATTTAAGCATCACAAGGGTCGCTAATTTAATTGGGTCTAATTTTTCCTCAAGTGTAAGTAATTTTACTTGGTTTTGCATTTTCACATGAAAATATCATTCAAAATTGACTTACTTGCCCCTTTCACACCTTGGGAGAGACAAAGAGCCCCCATTTTGGACTTTTTAGCCCCAATAAGAGACTTATCAGCGCAAATTAGAATATTCACCCACATCACCTTTAATCACCCATTCCCCCTTGAAAAATGGCACCATATTTTGTGGGATAACTCTTAAAAGTCATAAATGAGGACAAATAAGGGTTTAACAAAGTCTTCAGTCTCATTTACAAACCATGTGCACAATTCCTTTTAGACTTGGAATTACATGCAAGGTAGGGATACTTGAAAATACCATAGGAATATTCCACTAATCCCATCCTTGAACTTGGGTAAAAATTCACCATACTTCCAAAATGCCATCTTTTGGCATGTTTCCTCATAAAAAAACTACAAATACCCCAACTCTCCTTCACCCAATGAAGAGGTTTAAAAGTTAGAGTATTTCTGCCCAAATTTTATTGCAGGTGTTCATAAATTTCAAGAAGGTCATTAATATTCCACTTCTTGGAGGAAAATAATTCAAAGTAATGAAGCTTTACTTAAATTGACTAAAGATATCTTCATTAACAATATTCAACAAACCATCTTCATCAATAAGCATCTACAAAAATTGAGGGGAGTGGATTAATAGCCATCCAAAGAAGCTTTAGCTTCTTGGATCTAGCATATACTAGGCAATCCATCCTACATCTTTGTCTAACCAACAATATTGTGGTAGTTTTGTCTTATTATAAGTATTCCTTCCAAGACAAAAAGGAGTTCTCTCTTCTTTTGGTCATCAACAAGCACACGTTTACTAGGTACACACCCTTTATCTTACATTCTATCTTTTCTCATAAAAACTAAAAAAAAAGAAAAAAATTATAGAAACATGTATCATACTAATGAGAATGAGGATGATAAGGATAAAAATATATATGTGAGGGTATAGGAAGGCATTTAGTGATATCATCTAGGGAAAGATACTGGCAGATTCTTAATTTAAATTTGAGGGAAGATGAGGATGCTAGAATGGAATTTCATTGATAGGTGGAGAAAGAGTCACTTTGTTGGATATTCAAGTCACAATCTCATTTGTTTTTTAATATTATAATCAAATGTATCAGATACACTATATTCTATGGCAATCATTATTTTATATCTCATGAACATTTGAGTACCAAGCTTAGTCTAGGAAGGCTTAAATTTTAATACAAGGTTATCTTTACATTTGGATTGATATAATTATTCATTCATGATTTTATTAAAAAAAATAAAAATACAATTTAATTTTTCAATCAATATATTGGTGAAAAGTTGTAATAGGTTGTCTTTAATCATTTTGTTCTCATATTTCTTGGCATAACTTTCCAATGTTTGATAACATTTTTAGTAATCTCATTATTTGCTTGTTTATAGTTTATAATGTGAAATAAGTTTTTTTAGATAAATATTTTGATTGAATCTCTTGGACGAATGGATTAAATAATTATTCCAAGCTATTAATAGAGCTATAATTTATTTTATTGTAGCATTCCAAAGCATCACTAGAAAATAATTTTGCAATGTAGCTTGGCAGTGGTAAAGGTGGTGAATTTAACATAGTCTTTATAAATATTACCAAAGGCATTCAAATTCAAATAAATATTATTGGATCCACTATATTAAATCTTATAATTGATATAACTTATGCTAATGTCTACAATTTGATGGACTAAAGGCTCATTTTAATGTTTTTTATAACTTTATTATGAATCAAGGGTTGTGGAATGAGATTGTGAAAATCATCTCAAGGGTCGAGTGGGAGAATTTTTAATTTGGTTCTCCCAAATAACATTATTAAGGTAATATTATCATTTTAAAATTTTAATTTTGAATTTGTATCATTTGAAAACTATTATTAGCATGAATGTTAGCCATTTTATGCCTTGTTTGTAATATACTTTGGTTATGATCAATATTATTTCTCTTAGAGGTAGAGGATTTAGTGGCATATTTATATGTACTATATGTGATGTTAGTATTTATATTAATTTGATAAATTTAGATAGGCACACTAAATTATAGAGACACCATGTTAGTATTTATACTAGGCATGGTGGATAAGTAAGGAAATAGGGAAGTTAAAATTTGATTTTCCCTAAGTCCTATAGAAAACTTGTGAGTATGGTAAGTGGGACATTCCATGTGGGGTGCCATCATGATGTGATATAAAAATAGAAGGCCATTTCCTTGATGTTTATAATGCTCTTGAATATATATTTTCATCTTCTCTTTATAATCTATCTCACATTATTCTTAAATGTCATGGTCTTGGAGTAGGTGAACTCGTAAAGTGGTTTTAAGGTTTTTATATGGCTCATAGCATTTTTATATAGTGGATGGAATATTAAGATCATTAGTGATATTTTATTGAGACATGGAAAATAATAATGAATATAAGTCATTTTAGAAAACAATATCAAGATTGGTTAGCTCCATAGCATCATGATTGTTATAATATCAATGAAAATATTGGTGTATTTTATCTTTGGCTTGGTAAAAGATATTTTACATTATAAAATTTAAAGGATCAAATATAAAAAGTTTGTCAATGAATTTAATTATACATTACAAATAAAAATAGATTACATCAAGTTGTATGATATAATATGGAGCTAAAACAACAAATAAAAATTTGTATTAGGATAGATGATATAGAATGGTCATAAGAACAAATTGTATCAAGTTTAGACAATGCACATAAAATTAAAATGGTAGATTTAAATTGTATCAAATTGGAAAATATACTTAGTAGGGAGGAAAAATCTATATCAAGATAGCTAATATAATTGTAAATAGACTGGTGAACTGTATTGCACTAACTAATGTAATTGAGAAGTCTAACCCTTGTATATATAAATTATTGGGATGATATTCTATTGAGGGTAACACTTCTTGAAGATTATGACATTATTTTTTTATCTAAAAATAACCTTATGCCAAGTATTAATGCATCCAATAGGTCTAAAAATACATTATTTAAAGAGATATATAGTCTAACTCATACCCCATCACATATTTGAGCCCATATATTAACCCCAATACCTAAAACTCCTAAAGTTAAATATCATAATAACAAAGAATCAGAGAGGATGAAAAAAATCTTAAGAGGATTATAAAGTAAATTTTTATTTGTAAAAAAGAGTAATTTTATTGGATAAACTTTGCCACTTTTATGAAAAAAATTCAAAATGGTTAATTGGGTCAACAATTGTGTTTGCTCATACAAATTTTATTGAACAACCTTTGCCACTTTTATGAAAAAAAATAAAAATGGTTAATTGGGTCAATAGTTGTGTTTGCTCATTTATCTAATTTTTAAGTAAATTCTCTAAATTATAACCTTTACATTCCCTATGTGATATGTTCATTCCTACTTTAGATCATGTTTTACGCATGACTATTATGTAATTTTGGTCCCCAACACCTCAATATTATATGAAACATCTATTTTTTAATAATAATAATAATAATAATAATAATAATAATAATAATACACATGTTCTATACTATAAAGGTGTATTTTTAGTGATGAAATTGTTTTTAAAATGGGCTTCACTTAATTGACATCATCTTCATGACCCCTTAAAAATAATATTAGAATAAAATACAATAAAACCTATTTATTGACATATTTGGAATGATTTATCTCCATCTAAAAGCTCTAGGGTTAAGTCCCCACCCTTGGATTCTTTAAATATATCCCTAAATATTATATAAGCCCTAAATAATCACTATAAATTATTATGAATCATTTTTAAAAAATATAATAATTTAAATAGTGAAGGGGACATGTCTAAGGATTTATTCACAACCTTCACTCCAAAGCCCCACATTGATCTCTGTAAGTATAACCCAACACTTAATATTATTTTTTTTCTAAATATTTATCCTTTAATTATATATTTTAGTTTAACATTAATACTCTATATATTATATTTTTTGTTTTCCTTTTTTTGAAGGTGACAATATTTAGAAAAGAGGAAGAGGTTTTGGATAGGTTTGAATCCACTCCCATTTTTCTCCTTGTTTTAGAGCTCTATTTTATGTCCTAAAGGAATTTAATAATTTTTTTTTAATATTAATATATTAAAACATGAAGATAATATAGAGTGTTTGAATCCATCCTCTTTCCTTTCAATACTCTTCATGAAAGTTTTTTTTTTTGACATAACAAGGATTAGGGCTTAGCTTTATCAAGATCCATACAAAATGTGGGGAATTTTTTTCTTATACCATGTCACCTCAATATCACCCACTCCCAATAAACCTACCACATATTTATTTATAAACCATGATGGGTTCAACATTTACAAAATCATTTTGTGCACACACTCACTATTAATATGTCCCTAATATGTAGACTCCCTTAATAGTCTTGTCAAACCATCACTAGCTTTTAATTTATGTGATTCCTCTTTTTCTTGGGATTGGAATGGAACTATTCATAAAATCCCATCATTCTATTTTATTTTTCATAAATTTATAATCTTAAAAAAATTATCTCCATTTAACCATTATAAATGTCATTATTTCTATAATATCTATAACACTATAATATAAATGTGTTTGCACTTATTTATTTTATTTTAACATATATTAGTGACTATGGTTATAAATATATATAAATTTTTTAAAAAATGTAAGCTAAAATATATATTTATAACTATAGATAATATGGATCCATTTCCCAATAAATTTCTTGAGAAAAATATTTTTGAATAAGATTTGCCCAATTGGTGTAAAATTCATAATATTTTTTATTAAGATTAAAGGGGGGATTTTTTTACTAGGGTCCCCAAACATTAGGACAAGTACAACAAAAAAGAGAAAAAAGGACCCTCCAATTCCTCAAAAGAGTTAGAACAAAATAGAAATAAAAGCGATTACAAAACAACCCAAATACATCCCAAAATCAATAAAAGAGATTCCAGGAGAAAAAATCAGCTAAAAGAGTACTAGAGACCTACTAAATGTCCAAGTTGCTAGTTACATCTTCCCAACATATATTCATATGTTTAATTCTTGAAACAATTTGGAGGATTAGATTTTCATTATCAACATATTTTTGACATTTACTACATTGATTTTGTTTACCTTTGCCTTTAGATAAAGTCATAGTATCAAACAAATCTCCAAAATGAGCTCTTAAATTTTCCACATTTTGGATCCATTTGTGCATAGCCACCTTACTACATTTAACCAAAAATATGATGTCATTTGTATTTTTTTAATTTTCATTTTCAATAATGTTAACCCTCTGTTTAAGTCCTTGAATTTATCGATTGAGATCATTGTTAGGATTTATTTGAATCAGTATTTCATTCTCTTACTATAGATTTTTAACTTTACCTTTAAAGACAAGTCATCTCCCTCATGAAACATCTAATAATTTATTTTTACAAATCAAATTATTCTTCAATATTATCAGTGATTTGTTTACCTTTCAAATAACCTACCAAAATATTGAAATTTTCATTCGGGTCATGGGATTGACTATTTGAAAAATCATTCTCTTTCTCTTTGTGACCCTACCTTGATTTCCTCTTCCTTGAATCCATTTTATTAGTAGGGATAAAAAATTTATCCATTTTCAACTCCTTTTTATGGTTTAAGTCTTCTTTGCCAACATTCTTTTCCTTAACCAAAATAAAGTCCCCAACTATTTTTCTTATTTTACCATTTTGAACCTATTTCTTACTAGAATCAAGTGACTCCTTGGTCACACTTCCAAAATGATTATTAATCCTACCTTCTTGATATTTTTTAATATCATTGAAAAGATTAATATCTTTATCTTTAGAAGAATTATTACCAAGATATTTGATCTATATTTTCTTCACTTTTCTAATATCCATAGGTTTCCCATCATCTTTATTTTTTTGGGGATTAAGAATTTCAAGTGTAATCTAGTTCATCCACTTGATATACTTGTGAATAAGAAATACTACCCCTTCGTTTCTAGGTTTAGAATATTTACCCTTTTTGAATTTCACAATAAAAGACTCTAAAGAGAGTATAATATAAAATAAGAGACTCAGGGGAATGGCATGCCTAAAATAGTTTAAAAAATAAATAAAGACTAATGAATAATATTGAGCCTATCTTCAAGGGTAATTTATTACATTAGGTAGAATGACACTTCTCTAAAAGGACTTGGAAAAGATTCTTGATCAAACCCATTGTGTATAACCTCTAGTGTTTGACTTTCCAGCAAGAAACTCTCCTTCTCCTTATTTAAGTCCCTTCTCATTTTGTAAATTTTAGTCACCTTTAGCTCTAAACCAGTGACATGAGCTATCACCTCTTCATACACCTCAGACAAAACATCATTGATATTCAAGGTTTTGTTATCCCAAGAATTCATAATTAAGGTCAAAACATGCCTATCATTTCCTTGAATTCTTTGCATGAATCTCATAAAACTCCCTATCTATAAAACATCCCATATTTCCACATTGTTTTTAATTTCCTCAAGAATTTAGAGCTCAATCCTATTAGGCAACCCCATATGGAAAAAATTTAACTGACTGTAACCATTCACACTAAATTAGGGGATATTTGTACTCTCCCAAATATAACAAATAATTCACCTAAAAAGACCCAAAGTAACCCCTTTAATCACTTCTATAAAATAACTCTAACTCTATCTACTACTCCACATATTTAAAAGATTTTATTTAGAAACATTGGAGAGGGAAAATTAAATATACATAACCAAATAAATATTTATCCAAGTAAATATAGTCATAAAGTTCCAAAGGAATTTATAAAAAAATGTGGGGAAGACCCCCACAAAATCAAAAATTTTGGTCATTAAAAACAACTTCCTCATTAATCATCTATCCAATGTCTGGAGGTAAATCTTCTATTGTAATCCAATTAGATAATCATGATGAGCCAACAACTTTGTTAAAGAACCAGTCTACAATCTTGTTTCCTAATTGATATAGGTGTTTAATAAACACTTCTTGCCTATAGTCTAAGATTGAAATTGTCTCATCCACCACTTGTTTAATTGTCAAACCAATTAAATTTTTATTGGAAAGACAATTCACTATATTTAAAGAATCCCCCTCAATGATGAGAATTTTAAATCCAAGTTGTTTGACCAATTTTAATCCCAATAATGTAGAAATATATCCTTCCTAATGATTGTATTTGATCCCCATGTCCCCTGCATAAGCAACCACAAACCTTTTTTGATGATCACTTAGAATAGCTCCTCCTCCTGATGGACCTAGATTTCCTTTGGATGCCATATTAAGGTTAAGTTTTAACCAACCCATAGATAAAGGTTTCCATTTGGTCCTTTTAATTTCATCTCTAGGATCAATCTTACCTAAATAAGTAGGATCAATTTGCCCATTAAGAGTTAGTTATTTTTCATACATTATTAGAATTTTACCTTTTTCATTATGAATTATATTGAAATTTCCCATAGAAACCTCAAAAATAATTTTTTTAATAATTTCACTTGTGCATTTTTATTCCTAAATATTATGTTTTTTGTTTCACCCCAAATTCCCTAGATGATGTCAAGGAATGTGAGTTTCAATATTTTCTTTAGAAGGACATTATGGAAAGGACTCTCTTAGGCCTTCCACAAGTTAAAAAAAGAACCAATGAACACCCAAATAATAATTAATTGAGTAAGAAAGAAGATCCAAAATTACTAAACATAGGGACAATCTATAAGTGAAAAATAGTTTCATTATCATTTTCACATAGGGGACATCTATTGATCAAGATGATACCTATTTTTTTAAAGTTATCCATGGTTAATATTTTGTTTTGAACTACCACCCATAGAAATAAGTTTATTTTAGGGATAAAAAATGTGTCCCATATCTTATCCCAGTTAACCATATTTCTTGGAACTTGGGTCATCAAATTATACCTAGATTTTATTTAGTATTTACCATCAAAATATTATTTCTAAACCATCTAGTCTTCTTTATTGGTAATAAAAAAACATAATTTATTAATAAATTATTCAAATTAGACACAAAAATATTGTTATCATGATTTAAATTATCAATACATAGGAATTTATATCTTTAACACTTTCAATAATCTTCTAGTACTCATGGACTTTGCTACCATATTTATTTTGAATGATCTCTTCTACATGCTTCCAAGGTTATAAAAAATAGAGAGGATGATCTAAAATATAATAATATTTCCAAAAATTAACCTACATACCATTACCAATCTAACATTTTGAGCCTAAGACTATCAAATCCTTGTTAGAGTTCAGAAAATTCCAGAAATGAGAACCCCTAACATATTGATCATCTTACAAAATACACATAAGTTTTTTGCCTTCTATATATTTAAATCTTATAATAGTGGCCCAAGTAGTATTTATCTTAATAAATATCTATACAAATTTTAATATAAGAATTTTATTCATCCATTTTAATCTTTGAATGCCTAAGCCTCCATACTTTTTTGGAATGCAAATTTTATCCTAGGCCACCAAATGAAATTTATTTCTCTCTTTTGAACCTGTCGTAAAAATTTCCTTTGAATTTTATTAAATTATTATTCAATAATTTTAGGAAGGATAAAAAGAGAAATAATATAAATTGGGAGACTCTAAAAACTAATCTTGATAAGTAATAATTTGCCCACTTCAGAGAAAAGTTTCCTTTTTTAACTAGCTAACTTTCTTTTAAATATTTTGACAAATGGATTCTAGGTAGTAATAGATAGATTATTGATAAAAAGAGGTATATTAGGATATGAATAAGGTGTATTATTTATTTGACAACCAAATATTTGAGCAATTCTAGTTTGCCTAACTAAAGACATTTAAAAAAAATGAAATAAAACTCTTGTAAAGGTTTACCTTCTAATTTGAAGCTTATTCATAGATAAAAAGAATTTGTTTTGAATTTATAAATGATTTTGAATTATTATAAACATAAATATTTGTATTAATTAGTCACAAATTATTATAACACATCTAGTTCTTTTAATATAACCCAAACTTCTTGTATTATCACTATATTTATGTTAGAGACCCTTGATTTTCCAAACTAGGAATATAATGAACCAAAAGAAAATGATAATGAATTACATGAATTTGAAAAATAAAAAAATATTAATTATTATTACATAATTAAATAAAAAATACCTCTTACTACTTCTATACATCCTAATAATAGAGACACAAAACCTGCCACTATAGCTAATATTAATCTTCTTCTACTAACATTCTTATAATGATTCAAATGTGACCACTAATAAAAGAGGTTGTAATATTGTATAAATATAATCAAGGAAAATATTAAATTAAATAAATTATCATATATTTTTGAGCAAAGATATTTTCTTATAAAATATTTAACTAAGAAAAATTCCCAAAAAAATGAAATGTAACACATGCCAATGTGGCTACTCATAGAAAAAATGAATTTTTCCAAAAGAAATTATATTTAAGAGATTTTTAAATAATTTACACATTTTAAAAAATTATTCAAGGATATCTAAAATTTTTATGCCTATGCCAATTCATCAAAATTTAGGAGTAACCCTAATTAAAATTGGTTGGATAGTTGCATGATTAGATAAATCAAAGGTCAAGGTAAATGGGTATTTTTTAAACATACACATACAACTAAGTTATAATCCAAGATAGAGGAAATTCATAAATATATTCAAATACTATATTTTATTGAATATTGTTGAGTAAAAATTTGTTTAAAATATTAAATGGTTACATAGCCACTGATTTCTCTCACATATGGTTTCTATGAAGAGGCATGGAAAATAAAATGAAATTGGATATACAAAAAAATAGTAAACTAATGTTCATAGAATATAATTTAAAATATTAAAGAGTAAATTTAATTTCCATTGACATAGGAAGTTATACACTTACCAAATATCTAAATACTAAAAATATATAGAAAGTAAACACTGATCATATTAGCCTATGTACCCTTTATTTCTATGGATCACATTATAAAAAGGGATCAAGTGAAGTATTTTTATTAATATACCATGAATAAAATAAACATTTAACTTCTTATCACTCAAAATTCTCAACCACACATAAATGAATATGACTTCATGATTTTGGGCCTCTAATTTTCTTTAAATCACAAATTAAAAAACCTACATTTTTTGGTGATTCTAAATTAGTGATTAATTACATATAAATTAAATATCAATGCAATCTATCATATCTCAAAACATAAAAAACATTTATCCTTGGATATCTTTAATTAATTTGATGCATTTGAAAACTAATTACTAGGAAGGATAATCAAATGACAAATTACCCTACAATGTTAACATAGTTATTTTTTTACCTTTTAATGATCCTAAATTGAACAGGTGTTATATTGAAATAATTCCTTTTTATTTTATTATAAAAAATTATAAAATGTTTTGAGTATTCACTGATGGATATAAAATTGTGAAATTTTAAAATAATACTGATGGTTTTAGAACATAGGTCATTAAAAAAATCAACATATTATTCCTCAAAAAATGAAATTAATGATGATGGAATGCTAAAACTAAGAGAAAATAATATTTATAAATGAATGGTGTCACTAGAAATATTATTTTATTTAGATGTGTGTGCTTAAAAATATAGTGAATAAAAATATTCTATTCATAAATTTTCTTTAATTAATTTTGGATCACCGAAAAAACCATAAAATGTGAACATTTGTGTGGATTATTCCAAAGTAGAAAAATATAGTTGAAACATTTATTATCATAGTGTAATTACATGATATCTTATTCATATTAAATCTTGAAAGTGTTTGAAAAAAATTATTACTCACATTATCCCAGTTAGGGAGGTTTAAAAACCTTATACACAGAGACAAAGATATGTGAATCCCATCTTTGAACCCATCGTTTAAAAATAATTCAAAAATATTATCATGGATATTTTTTCCCCATTAGACACTCCATATGGTAGTGAATTTACTACATTATCTCAATAAAAATAGAGTGATAAGGTTGTGTTTAGATTTTATAAATTTAAATAAAACCTTAAATAAAGATAAATATCTTGTACCCTCTCTAGATGAAATTGTATAAATGGTTAGTGGATCTAAAATTATGTTTTTTTGAATGATTTTTTAGGTTATAACAATGTGGAAATAAATAAATGAGTTTAGATAAAAATCACTTTCACCATGAAGTGGGGTATCTTTACTTATGAAATAATTCTAAATGGATTAATAGATGCAAATGCCATGTTTTCTCATGCATTGGATTTCACCTTTAAATATTTCATAGGTAAATGCATCATTATTTACATGGATTATTTATTTTTGTTTCTAAACATATATCACAAATTGTAGAAAAGATGAATAAAATGCTTAAAATTGAAATTGATATGGCGTGTCAATAAACACAAAGAAGGAAATTTTTGAATTTACTAAATATAAGTAAAAATTGTCACCAAGGAAGGTATATATATTGATCATAAAATAGATAAATCCATTTCAAAAATTACTCTTCCAAAGAGTAAAAAAATTAAAATATTTATTTATAAAAAATAATTTTATATGAAAATTTATTTCTAGGTTTCCTAAAATTATGATGCTTTTCAATGTTGTTTTAGAAAAAGATTCCAAAATTGAGTGGAAAGCTTAAGAAAATAAAAATTTACCAAGAATTTATGATGCCATTATATAAATATCTAGTGTTTATTCACAAAAATTTTACTAAGTATTTCTATTTGTATTATTTTACCTTGAAGATGTCACCTGGTAGAAACTATGCTAATGTAACAAATTGATTTTGAAGAACATCCTATTGATGGGTTGATAAATAATATGAAGGATACATAGTTAAAAATTACCACATTGAAAATTTAATCCTTCAATTCATCAAACATATTTAAAACTTAAACATTATGTACTTTTATTAGAGTTTGATATATTATTGGTGACCCAACAATAAAGCTTGTGCTTGGGGAAAATGAATTGGGCAAAAGTAGAGGAAATTGGATGGCCAACCTCCAAGAGTATGATGTAAAAAATAAACTATTTAAAAATTTTATGACTTATAAAGTATTTAAATCCTATTTTTGTTAAATATTTGAGTAGACTATATCAAAAAAAAAAATGTAATAAATACAACCAATAATTTATTATATAATTAACTAGCTTTTAATTTTCTAAAAGCAGTAATAAATAGTGCAAGTAATAACTTAGTCAGAAAATAATTGAGATGAATGATTTGGGTGCTATAAATTGATATGGAAGCTGGTATAAGTTTTGTAAAATGGATCCTAATCAGTACTTCCACAATTATATAGTAGTGTCATTATTGGAAAAGTGGTAGTAGTGTCCTAGTATTGGCAATAGTGTCCTCTATGTAGGACTATCCTTAGCTTCTAGGTGCACCTGTGTCTAAATATCTAGAGTTTATTACTACATGTATACATTATAAAAACTTGTGTTTTGCATATAATTATTTATTTATTGTGCAAACCATAATCCTCCATGTAACTAGGGCATGAGATGAAAAGTGTGTTTGTTAGTAGGGTAGGATGGACATCCTCAACATGTTATTATGAAAATAGTTACCTAAATACCAATACTCTAAGGAGGGATCAAGACTGATGTAGTTATCCCCACCTAAGTTATAGTGCTAGTGTAAGTGATGTTAGTATGATAGTGGCCTTGATTGCCTTGATGTGATTGATACTATAAATTTGAATAATCTAAGCTTATGGCTGTTGTAGATGGTAGTATGCCAAATTAGGGAAGAATACGGATTTATAAACTTAATTATGTTTAACTTGTTCTAAGTTTGAATATGTATTTTACTTTCATATAGTGGTTAGAGGGCTAAAATTCATGTATTTATAATGTTTTTTTTCTTGTGTGGATGATAAAAGATGTCTTGGCCGATCTTAAGAAGTTTTAGTTTTGAAAAGATATCTGGGAAAAGATAGGGAAAGGAAAATTAACACCATTTTAGGGACACTATCACCATGTGGCACTAGTGTCCTTATTATGGCATGAGTGTCTAGATGGTAGAACACTAGGCATAAAGGTCTAAGATTGTGAAATAAGGGTCTGGGACTGCTTTGGACCTAGCTAAGGATGCCTATGGTCTGCATGAAGGATGGATAAGTGTGAAAATAGGCTATAAGATAGGTTTAGGGATAAGATAGGGATAAGCAGTATCTAGTATCACTCTTAGCACTCAAATACCACTTTTGGGTGATTTTCCCCACTTTATTCTAGAAATGTAACAAAGTGAAATGACTAAGATAAAGCAAAAAGATGCATACCTAGTCTTACCTATCAAGTGAATCCCATGAAGTTGGGTTTGATTGTGTGAAGATGGGTTTGAGTATGTGAAGCATGCTCTAATGTATGTCATGTAAATTAAACATGAATAGATTATTCCTTAAGAGATATCATAATAAAAATACTAAATTGAGTAAATAAGTAAAAATGAGTAAATGTATGGGAAATAAGAAAGGAATGAATATACCTCACTAAGTACACAAACCAATACATGAACCTGGTGATAACCTCTATGTATGAGTGCATATAATGATCAATCAAAGAATATATTGGAATGAGTTGATAACTTAATCAATCCTTATGTGTGGTTGGTTTAATATCTCTATCCAATTTTGAATCCATCAATGCCCACCCTTTCTTGGGGGATCATGACCTATGAATAGCTTGGATTATAATGATGATGTATCCAACCCTCTCATATGGGTGGCTGAAGAAATTAATTAGGATATGACTCCATCATTTCCTACCCATTTATAGTATATGCATTTATAATTTAACTACATGAAGTATTATAAATGTATAATTGGGTATATCTAATTGTGTATGTCAACTATGTGGCCACTTGAGTACATTAGGTAGCTCCAAGCCACTTGGTAATGCCAACTAATGTAGATGGAGTAAAGCATGAAACTAATGTGCATCCTATAATATGATGTCAAGTGTCTAAATTGTAGAGAATGACATGGAATTTTCCATTCCATCTGATCGACTGATGTGTAAGTGAGCATATGGAAAAAATGTGCTACTCACATGCCACCAAATATAATATTTGAACATATAGATTACGGATTAAGTTGAAATAAAATATATTTGGGTATCTAAACTAAATATGGTAATGGTCATGCCATGCATGATTCCCCCAATATGAGTAAATTGATATGAATTTGAGTTAAACTAGTAAGAATCTAATTAAAATTAAGTATAACTAAAAATTTGTAACTAAATATGTGAAAGATTATACCATACCTATTGTAATATTATTGCCAATATATGTTTTTATAAAACTAAGGCTAATAGATAATAGCCCCATATGGTGCTAGTGTCTAAATTTGGGTGCTAGTTTCCTTTTGATCTAAATTCTATGCAACTATATAGCTTTCTATGTCACTATTTTTCCATAGTGTTTACTTGTGTCTAATTTTTTATAAATGATAATGTGTGGTAAAAAATGTAATATGAGTTTAATATAGGAGCTTGATATCTATGACAAAAACATATAAATTCCCCCTCTTTTAGGGGATTTGTTTAACCTATGAAATAACTATTCTCAAAAGAAAAATCTCTACAAAATGTGTGCTAGCTAGAGTATATATAATAATCCAATATAATATGCATACATAACATCAAAATGTGAGATGATATGGGCATAGGTATGTAATGTAATATGTATGTCATGTATAGCATTCACAAAGGTGTCAAGATAAATTTAATAAATGTATATAAAAATAAATCTAAGTAATAAATAGGTAGCTTCCTATGGGTATGGTGAATGGTGTGTATCATGACACCCAAGTAGGAAGGGTAGATGCATGAGGTCCCTCATGGTATCAAAAAATTGTGTGTGAAACAATAAAATATTATTTTCATGGTCATGATACATAAATTAAGGCATACATATAAAAAAAATGAGTCATGTAGATTAGGCCAAGGGGCCACAATACAAGGGACTTAGCCACACATCACTAAATATAAGAAAATAAGACATACAAGGACATGTTCAAATGTCTAAATATGCAAGAAATAATCAAATTGGATTAGATACAAATGAAAGGACATGCTAATTTTTTTCATACAAAATCAAGAAAGACACACATAAGGACATGGGAACATGTCCATAGCATATATACTATGAATAGAAGTGGTGTAGATCCAAAGAACAATGAAATATTCAAATTTCCTAGAATATAAGAATTATATAAATATAATCAAGCCTAATATATGAAAACTAGAAATTAAAGTATGCATGAATATGTAAGACAAATATGTGTAAGAGAGAGGATGTACATATACTGAGTCAAAAGTAGTAGTATCTAGTAAAAAAATATAATTAAGAGTAGAGGATTTTTGTAGTGGAATTGAGTCATGTATCAATCTACAAGCACTCGATAATAACAAGTGAAGCATGTACGTATGATAAAATATACTATACTAGGATAACTAGCATATGTAGTGTCTAGAAAATATAACAAATGTAAAAATAAAAATGTATACAATCTATAATATTGTGTTGTATAACTAATATTTAAATGTTTTTGTAGTTTTTTACATATTATATATTTTTTGTTTTTTGTATATATAAGTAATTTAAAATAAATAATAAAATGAACTATGTACAAGGAGAAAAAGAGAATGAAAGTATGTAAAATAAGGAAGGAACAATACTAACCAATGTGTCTTATGGGAGACTCACTCACAATGTGGTTGGTGTCAAAAATAGGAATGGTACCCTCTTGTGCCATGTGATTTTTATGTTGTTACATTATGAATTTGGTTATTATTCATCATAAAAATCATAATAACCTAGAATTATAGTGTTGACTTATGTTGTATATTTATGAGCATGGGGAATTTTCTAATACTATGGAGTTGACCTTTCTGAATTATGATTTGGAATAATGATTGTGATTTTTACCTTTTAAAATATTCTTATTTTAGGCATATTGTGATGTGGAGGATCTTTTTCTATAAAACATTTTTTGAGAATGTTTGTTGTCTTAGCATGATTTTGACTTTACAACTTAAATTCTTGATCTTTCTATAAAATGTCTTATGTAACTAGATTCTTTGCCTTGATAAACTATATTTGTGAATTATTTGCCTTAGGATGTTCAATAAATCCCAAAATTTTTTGACCAATATTATCAACTACTAGAATAGGAAAAGTGATGCCTTGGGCTTGCTTGTCAAACCCCTTCACTGTGATGATCAAATTGTTTTAGATATTTTTGACCAACCCCATATTTATTTAAAAGTTGAGACTCATTTTATATATGTATATTTGCATCTTTTACATTATTTACCCATGATTTTTTTACTATTTATTGCTCTAATTGTTCTTTTTGAACCTTCTACTATTCTAAGTTATGCTTTGGTAACCATTTTTTTATTGTTTCTAAATTTGACCCTTTTTAAATTATTATATGTGTTATTATTTTTTATTTGGATGATGTATGCATTTTCCTTTTCAATTATAAACATGAATCAATGTGGTGTCCATGCATTCTATGATATGCTTAATAATATATAGATCTCCTCACTAGGTGTAGAGGGGGCAGGTTGATCAACTTAACTTTAATCATTTCTATTAGTACCTCACTTAAAATATTCTTTAATCTTAGAATGATTTTTGAATAACTAGTTGTAGATGTAATTTTTTGTGATTGATGATTTGGATAGGAAAGAGTGTTAGGCATAACTTTGGTATGTGCAGATGCATATACATGGTTTACACTAGCACAATTTGAAGGCTATGTACATGTAATGTGATTTGCCAATAATGTGACCTTTTCACTTGATAACTGATATTTATTTTGTAATTATGATATTATATTACTTATATTGATAATTTGATCCCTTATATTCTCATAAGTTCAAACCCTATTTTCTTTTAATTAAATATGTAAGCACACAACCTATAGGGAAGAGGTGTGAATAGGATAAGTATGGGGACTAGTGACAATGGTATAGGATGATTCATCTCATGAAGGAGTGAGCATGGAATTTTTTGTAGGTAAATTATCTATCACCCTCATGGATATGAGGAGGATAAGGAGATTCTTTCCTATGTATAAGATATGACATTGAATCTTGAAATCTAGTTGTTAGCTTATGTAATAAATACTCTATGTATGTAATGATTTATTTATTAATTGAATTCCACATAAGATAATAATGACATGATAGATATATAATTAAACATGACATGAATTTCAATTGATTTAAGGCATCATTTATACATGTGTTTAAGTCTTTTCTAAGTTAATTCTAAATTAAAGGGAATAAACATGCAAATGAAAGTATTAAGCTTTGAAACAAAAAGTGATACACTTATTCTATCATTTTTTAATTTAATAAGGTAAACATAGGTTTTATAGGGACCTAGAACCACAAGACTAAGATTAAAAGTTTAAATAGCGCTTTCATGGCTGAGATGATAAAAAAGAAACATTAAAGCATTTGGAAAAATAGGATAGGAAATAGAAACTAAACTAGATTAAGTAGAGGGACCCTCTAGAATGTGTTCAATAGTAAAACTATGCTTTATCAGGATGCTTAGTTTGTCTTTCTATGCCTTGGTCTTGGTATAATTCTTAGGGCCTTTAGTGGTTCCCCAATGAATATCATCTTTGGCCTCTTCCTGATTTTCACCTATGGAGTAGTTTGTTTTGGGGGAACCCCCTGGGGGAACCTAGGGGGATTGTAAGACTTTGGGGGATTTAAAATCAAGGGATTGGGGTGGGGTCTAGGTAGATTTCATAAAAGTCTAAACAGTGGCCTCTACCACTCAATGGAGTTTATTTTAGTCTTGTATTAACTTTGCCAAGCCAAATATTATAGTTTGGACCTTTGAATTGAAGCTTTCTAACATATGTTTGTTTTTCTCAAATTCCTCTACTATAATAGTGTTTCTCTTCCAGTTAGAGGTGGTAAGAGGCCCAACTTTGATGGATTTGGGTTTGGGGATGAAAATAGCTTGAGTGGAAGGTCATCAAGTGGGGATTTGGATAGACTATTCTAGGGGGAGTATTTAAGAGGAGGGTGGGATCCCTCCATAGGTTGATCTTATGGGGAGTTCTCCTTAGAATAAGATCATCCTAGGGAAACTTTCCCACCAAAAATTTTCTGGCCATGTTTAACGAGTAGAAGGATAAGGCCTTGATGGAGAATGGGGTTAGTGTCATTCACCTAATAGAGAAGGATAGTGATATCCAAAGACTTAAGAAGGAAATAAGGTAGACTTATTTTAAAACTAATGAAATAGTTAAGCAATAGGAAATTATGCGAGAAAATTAGGGTGTACTTACCTTCTAGAGTCATGTGTATCATTACTTAAAATTAGATATTGGGCCAGTATCTTAAAAGGTCAGAATGAGAAAATCCCTTCTTAGTTTTCAGAAAGTCTTTGGTCTAAAATAAACACTGTATGGATTCTTATTTCTTGGATTGATCTTTGAATTATTTAGAGTTGGCATAGGACATGCCTGTAGTGTCACCAATAAACTCATCTAAGATGTTAATAGAGATGCCCCATATTTTGACCTTCATTTTAGTCCAAGATGTGACAAAATATTAAACCACCAAGGCATTATGATTAGTAATGTGCCCCATAAACTTAGTTATGCCCCCTTCTTAAGACTTTTCTAGACCTTTTTTTGTTCTTTAACCTCTTTTCAAGAAGTTGGCTCTAAGAATTCTTTATCACCACCCATGGTATAAATAAGTTCAAGGAAGGAGAAGATGATCCAAGAGTTCTAGACATAGTCTAAATGGCTAGGGCTTGAATGAGGTGGAATGATTGCTAGAGTTATGTTTACATAATTGCATCCCCTTACCTCAAAATGAATACAAAGCTAAAATATCACGATTAGGCCATTTGAGATGAAGGGATGCACATGTGAGGAGATAATGATTTTAAGTTGCATATGTGCCTTCGACATAGATGACATAATGCACCTTATGGGGGATGCTACCTTGAAAATAATAGTTAGTTAAAATTTGGAGGTCTACTCTAGTATTCGTGCAAAGGTCAGCTACCCCATTTCCTTCTTTATAGGTGTGGGTGAGTTGGACTTGTGGAAAGGTTTGTAAAATGTGCTTGATGTCATCAATGAGCCCCTTGATAATGTGTGAAAGCATATATTTACCTTTTAAAGCATTTAAGATGTTTAGTGAATCTCCCTCTATAATTATTCTATCTTGGTTGATGATTTGCACATGTTGAATACCCCAAAGAGCTACTTTAGCTTTAGTTAAATGATTTGTTTGCTTGCCCATGGGAACATTTTATCCACCATCATCTCCCCTTCGGAGTTTCTTATGATGCCTTCACTACTTGTAAGGCTCAGGTTGCCTTTTAAGGCCCCATCAAAATTTAGTTTTACCAAACCCTTAGGGGGCCTTCCATTTGGTTTGTTTTTGAATTAAGTCTTTTGTAGAGGGGAAAATAACTTGTTGAAGATCCTAGTTATTAAGAATGAGCCAGGCCAGAGGAAGGGTGGGATCCTTATCTTTGGGGTGGAAGGCCTTCCAATTTTTTGAGATGGCCTGACAGAGCTAGTGGAGGATGCTCTTCAAGTGTTACCTTTTACTATGAAATAAGATATCATTATAAAGTTTCCAAATGCACCAGACCTAGTGAGGGAAGGTGAGGTGCTAAAGGAAAATCAAGGAAGGAATGTTCCATGGGGGGTTCCATTAGAGAATGAGGTCCAAAATACTATTGAGTTTAATCCAAGCCATATTCAAATGATTGAGGAGCCCATTAAATAATGACAAACTGAGGAGGCATTCCAAAAAGAGGTGTTGAGTGGAGTCTTCCATACTTTGATAAATAGGGAATTTATTTGGGACAATCAATCCCCTTTTGGATAAGTTCTCCATAGTCAGAATGTTTTTCTATAATACTAGCCAATAGAATAATTTATCCTTTGGAATTGGGTGCCTCACCTATAAATTTTTCTAATGATCCCAATTACTATCCAAATAAGTTCTATGGCATGGCCCAAGGAGACCAAATATGCACCATTGTATTTTGCTCTCTATATAAAATGACCTTGTTTCTGAATGGTGGGAATGTGAATCTAATTTAAAACTTGATTGAGGTTTTGGATAGATTGGGATTATTCCAAATGAATATCTTCCCTTGGTAAGATATTCTAACACTTATTTCCTTCCTTTAATTCCAAGTAATATTTTATTTTAGAACTCCATCTCTATTTGAGCTATATAAACCATTTGTCCCATGTCTCTTATGTTGAGAGGTGGGTGTGGGCTATCCAAACATCTTCCCAAAAATCAATTTTCTCACCATTATTGATTTTCCATAATATGCCTCTTTTTAGGAGGTCTTTATAGCTAGATATGGCCTTCCAAAAAGTGGAACCACCGGTGGGGCCCTCTTCCCATAAGAAGACATCCTATTTCCTCCTTTTAGGTATTTGTCCTTAATGATTCTTGACCATTCACCATTTTACTTCATTATGTACCAGACCATTTTAGAAACTAAATATATATTCATTGAATTTATGCCTCTCAATTGAAGGCCTCTATTGGCTTTGGGGAGGCAAACTTTTCCCAAGTAACTAGATTCAATCTAAATCTTTCTTCAGTGTCTCTCCATATTTTTTTTTAATTTACTTATATCATTATTATCATGATTATATAAAATAAAATAATAAAATTTATGGATCTAAAATTTTAATTCTATAAATGTAAACTTTAGGGTTATATAGGGTTATGGTTTGTGCAATATTTAAACTAAGTTAGGTTTGCCAAATGATTTAACCTATTAAGACATATCAAGTATGTACATCTTATTTTTGTTAAAGATTTGATTAGAATAAATTATATAAATAATGTGAAATAAATATATCCATTTATTTATTTATTATATAATTGATTAGATTTGACTTTTCTAATAATAGTAATAAGTATTGCTAGTAATAACTTAGCTAGAAAACAAATGATCTAGGTGCTGAAAATTAAGATAAAAGTTGGTCTGAGTGTTATAAACTAGATATTGGTGTCAAAACCCCTCTTGGATAATAGAAACATAATTGGATAATAATGAAATTATTGGAAAAATGGTAGTAGTGTCCTGATATTTGTAGTAGTATCCTTTATGTAGGACTATCTTGAGCTTTTGGGTGCACATGTGTGTGAATATGTAGGGTCTATTCTTGCATGCACGAATTTTAGAACCCTATATTTTTTATGTAATGATTGATGTGTTGTGAAAACCCTAATCCTCTATGCAACTAGGGCATGAGTTGAAAAGTTTGTTCATTAGTAGGGTATGTTGGACATCTTCAACACCCTACTATGAAGAGAGCTGCCTACATACCAATCCCTTGAGGAGGGATCAACCCTAATGTAAGTCTTCTCCATACCTAAGTTCTAGTGCAAGTGTAATTGATGCTAGTATGATAGTGCCCTTGAGTGCATTGAATGTGATTAAGATTAGAATTTTGGATAATCTAAGCTTATGGCTGTTATAAAATGGTAGCATTTAAAAGTTGGTCAGAATAAGGATTTATAATCTTAATTATAGTCAATGTATTTAGAGTTTTAATGTGTATTTTGAATGTAATTTCCATATAGTGGTTATAGGGATAAAAGTAATGTATTTATACTATTTTATTATTTGTACAAATGACAAAAGGTGTCTAGGTTGACCTTAGTAGGTTCTAGTTTTGAAAATATATCCATTTGGAAAAATAAGGGAAAAATATATTAACACCATTTTGGGGATAGTATCACCATGTGGTGTTAGTGTCCTTATTATGGAACTCATGTCTAAATAGTAGAACACTAGGCATGAAGGGCTAGGATCAGGAAATGAGGTTCTGGGACTGATTTGGAGCTAACTAGGGATGCATATGGCCTGCATGAAGGTTAGATAAGTGTGACAATAATCTCTAAGATAGGTTTAGGGATAATCTAGGGATAAGTAGTCTCAAGCAGCACTGTTAGCACTCAAGTACCACTTTTGGGTGATTACATAATATAATAAAAATGGTAAAATTTCAAGATCTCGTTTACTCATTATTGAGTTAGATTCATGGATCACTATTACATAATTGGAATAAACCCATATTGCATAATAATAGTGGTGTTACCCATTATAATTTTTTGTTATATGGATGTTGCACATTGAATAAAATTCAATAACTATGAATTAATTTATCTTAGTTGTTTAGATAGAGAATAAGCCCAATAAATTATGAATTTTTTTCATGAGAATCTAGGAAGGAAACATCCATTTATAAATTATAAAACACATAAAATCTTAAGGGTAGGTTATTAGTGTCCCAATATATTTAAATATGTCCACATTCATATGAGGACTTACCATGAACGTCAAATAATTTTAAAGAGATAAAATCATGAAAAAATGCTTTTACAACTAGCCATTATGAATATACCTTTTGTAAAGTGGAAAATATATTTGATGGGAATAGTTAATCCAAATTTCAAAAGTGGATATTATTTATTATTGACAACCATATAGTACTAAACATAGTGGGTTAAGGCCATTTCCACCAAAAAAATAGTGTAACCCAAGAAGTAATTAAATTCATGGAGGATAATATTGTCTTAGGATTTGGTATATATTTTACCTTTATATGTGACAATAAACCTGGATTTCATTTAGTAGAGTTTGTAAAAAGGATGTATGACCATAAAATTATTGTAAAAAATTCATCAAACAATTATCCTCAAAGAAATGGAGTAGCTAAGTTGACTAACAAAAATATAATTGATGTCATGGAGAAGGTCAAGGGAAATAAATACATAGAATGACATTCATAGTTAAAATGTGAAATATGATATAACATAACTAGGTACAAACATGCATTAAAATTATCCCCATTTATCTTATTGTATGGAAAAAAATTAGTAATTCTCATCTCTTTATATTTTATTGAATATCGGTCTACACTAGAATATATGTGAGAAGATGATAAAACATAGTCAAGGTTACATGATATCATCTATATATGATTGAGATGAAGCTTTACATAATTTCAACAAACATTAATATATAGTCAAGAAATGGTTTTATGAAATAAGAAAGGTAAGATATTATATAATCATAGATATAGTCCTAATATGGTTTAAATACTTCAAAAGGAAAGGAAAACATGGACATTAGATTCATTATGGAATGGCCATTATCATATTTGTATATTCTTAAAAAGGAATGCTTTGAGATTGAATTATTTTCAAGAAAATGAAATGATGCTACCAATTAATGGGTAGTAATTGAAGCATTAATTTTTGGTTGTTCCATTCCCAACAATTTTGGTATGAATATTAGTTTAGTTTAGAGTAATGGAATATTATATTACTTTACTTTTTATTTGACTGCATGTAAAGGTTTGATGTTTTTGATAAGGTGGAAAACTAGGGGCCAAATCCTTTACAAGCAAAAAAGACAAGAAGGTAATCAAACAAAATATGCCTTCAGAGAGATGACGACACTAGCTGAGAAACAACAAACACATAAACAAAACACAAGAAATAGAAAGACCAGAGTTAGAGAGGACTCTCCTTACATAACCATTGATTTGAGAAGATCATTAAGTTTCTCAATATTCTCCACATTGTCATCATGCCCAGTATTACCCACCTCTTTCAGCATAGACATGTTCAATAGAATTGTATTCCAAAGTCCTTTGGTGAAATTCTGCTCTAGCCTCTGAATACGATCCTTTAGGGCCCCAATTTTAGCTTTCCAATTAGTCTCATTCTTAATATCCTTGCTAGCTTCCTCGACATACATTTTCCCCTTATTGTCAAAAATTTCCATAGTGTCAGCACCATGCTCCTTAGTAACCTCAAAATCCCTAGTCTCCTACTTCCCTCCAGTGTCCTCTAAAATTTATTGGATTTCTAGCTCCTTAGACTCTTTCTCCTAGGTTGCTTCTTCTGAAGCACTTTTTGAGTAATCAATCAATCTAGCCTTCGAGGTGGGTTTACTAGAAATTTGCCTTGACCTTCACACTCTGGAGGAGAATCCTTATTAATTTTGGAAGACTTGTGAGATTTACCACCTTGGCCCCCCGTGGCCCTACCAAGATTTTGTGGGTCCCCTCCATGGTCTCTTTAATATTCTCTTCCTCTTCATCAACCTTTCTCTTCTTACCCTTCTTGCTTGTAAAGGAGTTGGGGGTATCAATAGGGGTCTCTTCTAGGGTGGAGAAAGAAACATATTTTGTTTTGGTAGGAGCAGGGGAAAAATAGGACTCATCAATAGCATCGCTAGACACCAGGTTGAAAGGAATGTCTCCACTATCAACTCTGATAGTCTTGGATGGCTCTAGGGTGTAGTGAAAGTTGTATAAGTATAAAATTAGCCCTTGGTGTAGGGGAATAGGGTTCATATCCAGCTTCTTATCCATTTTAGCTCTCACCCTCAGGACAGAGTGTTCTAAAGAGGAGAGCAGGTAAAAAGGGAAACTAATAATAACATTATGCCTAAAGTGATTTAACAAATGGAGGTGGTAATTGTAGAACCTAGTAAATCACCCTTAGAGTGTGAAGTAATTCATGAGAATGAAACAAACTCCATCCCATGGCTCTCGAAGTTTAGTGTGCTTGAATCCTCCTTGATATGGGATGAGTTCTCCCTCACCTAGAAACAGTTTATGGCTTGCCAGATCCAGAATTTTGGTTTTCCTTTGAAGTTTTATTCCCTGTATGGTCATTCTCATGGCCATATAGATCAAATTTTTAAAGATTTAAAAACTAGTTCCACCCACTATGACCCACCTATTTAACCAAGATGTCACAAACTGCTCAGACAAGTTTTCATCGTAACCATTAAGCCTTCCAGATATGGGTTGATACCCCCTTCTTTATAATAATGCCAAACCAGTAGATTATCTTTGAATTCACAATAAGATGCATGTTTAGTTTGAATATGATCTCCTCCCATTTTGTATTTTCAGACCGAAACTATGGAGTTCCTAACTTTAGCCTTCAGCTTTGAAATGGTTGCTAACCCTTGTTTCTATTTATGTATAATGAAGATGTGATGTCCCATTATTTGAAATACCCTACAGAGATGATGTTTTCTACTCCCATGCTTGTAAATTATTTCCCATTGATTTTCATGATGAGACCTGTGTGCCTCAACCTCATGATACAATGAATCATGAATGATTGTCAAAAAAGTACCAAGGTTATCAAGTTTTGATATCCTTGATGGCCCTCTCCAAATGGACCACCTCCGAGAGCTATCCTTGTCATCAATGCACCTCATTATTGACAAGTTATGTCCTTTTGAATAATCTCCCTAATGTTTAAGGGAATATGAACACCTTGTCACCACACCCTCCAACCTAAAAATTGCTGACCAAGGTTGGCACAAACATCAATGACCCTATTTCCCTCTCTGTAAATATGGGAAATCTCTACTCTAGAAAACTTTTGAAAAATAAATTGAATATTATTAATGATGTATTTTAGCTTAATTCCCACATTTTATGATTTATTAACTATATCTATGACCATTTTAGAGTCTTTTTGTATACTCAAATTCCTTATTCCTAGGGATATAGCTAACTTTAACCCCCATAGTAGAGCCATTGCTTCAACATAGTTATTGCTCTGGCATCTAATTCCACTAGTATAGACAACATACATCCATCCTTTATCATTCCTTATAATTCATCCTCCACTAGCTTTACCATCTGACTTGGATGCCCTATCAAAGTTGAGTTTCATCCAGCTAGGCTTTGGGGGGATCCAATTAGTATTTAGTCTCTATAGCATTTTGGAGTTATTATACCTAGGGATCTGGTTTAAAACCTTCCATTTGGCTACAATTTGGTTTTCAATTTGAGATAGGGGTTTCTCTACAACATGAATATGATCTATTGTGACACTTTCCATAATGGTCTTAGCAAAGGAGTTAAACACCTGAGATGCATTTTTAGTAGTGTCCCTAAAAATTTTGTGGTTGCGCTCTTTCCATAAAATCTAGCTCAAACATGGTAGAGTTTGCTTCCATAATTCCATAAGCCAGGGATGTGTGAAGGTTGGATTCCAGCTGAGAATTAGTTCTTTAAGGTTAGAATTATAGACCCATTCAATACCAAAGTTGTTAAGTATTGTGCCCCATAATTCCCAGGCAAAATCACAGTGGATAAAGAGGTGTGAAATTGATTCCTCTTTTGAACCACACAAGAAAAATTTGT